>LZPO01044423.1:448709-461888 GCA_001675575.1 Neotoma lepida | reverse complement strand
AGAGAGAGAGAGAGAGAGAGAGAGAGAGAGAGATGTTCTTCCTAGTCCTCCCCATAGGTTACTAGTGGTGACACCACGTTTTTAAAGCCACAGCTCACAGAAGCAGCACTTCAGTCTCTGCCTGCCTGTGTGGAGTCTGGAGCCTTCCCTACATGGTTTACAAGCCTGGAGAAGAACTCGTAAGAGCAGAGTAGCTAATCTTCCTAAGAGTTCAGATGATATTATCATCTTTATCCTCTCCTTACACAAACATTCCCAAGGAATCCTCAGGGGTATTCAAACTTACTGTTGGGTAAAGGTTAAGGGGCCCTTTAATTCTGATTAAATAATCAGTAAATTCCAAGCAGACGACAAGAACAGAAAAAACACACTACACAGGAAGGGAAGCACTTAATGAAAGGAGCCCTCTAGAGAAAAATAATAATAAAACAGGACGCAGACTGTGGAGACCAAAAAGTTCTGCTTAACAAAGCAACCTGACACAGCTGCTTGGTCAGGACCCTCCTCNAGAGACACNCCTTACCTAGTCCTCATGGCCCTGAGGAGCTGTCAATCACAGAGTACTCCTTCCTGCCCTTTCTCCTCCATCCCCATAGACTTAGAACTCAGCCTGACAATCAGAGTCCCTNCCCATCCTCACCACAGCAGTGATTGGTTTATGGATGAGCATGTGACTCAGATCAGACCAATTAGAGTCTTGCTGGGACTTTTCTGGTATAGTCAGGTTAGAAAAAAAATGCTTTTTGTTTTGGGGGTCACAGTGCAGGGTAGAAGTAAGATTGGAAGGTCCGGGACCCATCTTCCTTGCCTTGGGAGGACAGGCTTGTCTATTATGGGAATGAAAAGAATGAAATAAAGAAAAAGAAGCAACTCTAAGAAAATGCTTCAGAGAAAGTTCAGATGGCAGCTGTAGGTCACTCAGGTTCTAAATTAAATGGGCCAATAAATTCCCTATCTGTTTAAGCCCAACTGACTGTGGCTCCCTCTCCAACCCCTTCTAACTCAATGACTACTGACACACAAGGCCCTTTCTGCTAGTATGTGGAGATGAACTTGTCAGGGCAAAAAAAGATCCCACATCCAAGAATTTTCTAGATGAAATGTCCTATCGAAANAGCAGTAAACCACGTTTTNCAGATGTNCAATACAATCCACCTANATATCTTTCTGCCACCCATTATTCTTCACTAATGAGTTTGGGGATAAGATTTAAGGCTGCCTAAAATTAGAGGAAAAAAATTAGAAAGAATTCTGCCAGGTCCCCCAGCGACCTTCTGCACAGAAACTAAAGGACCAAATGTGCCGGGAAGTTACACAGACTGCTAGTTTCGGATTTTAATTGCCCNATAAAAGTCCACATGCTGATGCCTTGACCAATGGCTCTTTGGGGTTGCCACCTATTGAATGCTCAAAGAATCTTTAGGGGGATGGGGAGTGAGGTCACCGGACAGGTCCTCGAATATGCTAGATGACCTGTCCTCGAGTATGCTGGAGCCTAGCATNCTCCTCTTTCTCTCTTTTCTTCCTCCTCATNGTGAAGCAAGCAGATTCCTCCAGGACAGGTCCCGGCTGCANTGCCCTGCCTNTCCACAGGTCCAAAGTAAAGANGCCAAGCAACCGTGGGCCAAAGCCTCCCACGGCCTGCATCAGAGTCAGTCTCCGTGCCTTCCACCTCTCTGGCATATGTTGTGACTTTGNAGAAAGCTAGTAACTAACACATCAACCATGTTGGAATTTAGAATAAAATTAAAATGCCAAATTGCCAGAATTTCTAAAAAGGAAATTAGTAGCAGTAGTAGTATAAATTATTATATTAGTATTAGAACTATAGTCAGTAAAAGCATTGGNCCCTGACTTCTGAGAAGCGTAACATTTACTTTATCAAAAGTCTCAAACCTACAAAAGAAGACAGTCTCCAATTCATTTCATGAAGTTTCTATAAGCTGAAACCAGAACTAAATAAAGAGAGTACATGGAAGAAAAATATGGGCCAAGCTCACCTACAAACAAAAATAAAAACAATAAAGAAAATGTTAGCAAAGCAAATCAAGGGAANTCAAACNTTACGGCTAAGGAGAGTTTATTCCCATATACAAAGATATTCTAGCAGTTAAAAACTTATCTAGCCAGATGTGATGGTACATGCCTATAATCCCAGCAGTCAGAAAGCTGGAGCAGAAGGGTCATGAATTCAAGGCTAGCCTGGGCTACATACTGAGACCCTCTCAAAAAATAAATGAATGAATAAAAGTCTATTATCTTTGCCACAAAGTAAGATATACACATGAGAAAGCTGAAATGGCTAATAAATGTATGAGGTGAAACCCAGGCTCATTAGGAGGAAAGAATCAACAAAGCAATAAACTTTATCAAATCAGCGAGCTGTCAATAGGACAAGTGGGGATAATGCCTTCCCACGTCACATAGACAGCTGTGCAAACAGCTGGCACTGTCGGAGCACACTTACACTTCCATTTGTTTGTGTCTGAGTGGAGCAACGGATGTCTAAANTGCAAACATTGGCACTCAGGAAATGTGACCCCAAATATGGCATAGTAGATATTTAAGCTGAAGGAAACAGAAAAACACAGAAACAAAACCACATCTGACCTCATTACCCTACTTCTGTCCTAAAAAGTTACATGGGCCCTGCCTGTCCCTGAAGGGTGAGTAGGTGGTACAGAGAGCAGGAAAGGAGTTGAGTAGATGGCGCTCACCAAGCCTCCCTCATTATTACTACCTTTAGATGGTGGTCCCTTTATCCTCTCAGACTTCAAAACTACTGTCCAGTCTTCACCAAACCTAAGCACAGAAAAGCCATTTTTCCCTTTTCTCGGACCCTCTACTTCTGAAGGTTCTCATGTTACATTTAAAAAAAAAAGTATATTAAGTAGATTTGTCACGTGACTCTTATTTATCTGTTCTTGATGGTTTTGCTGGTGTCCTCTTTGAAGTTTGTACTAGTTGAGAAAAAATATGTCTTCTCCCCAACTAGTTATAGCTTGTTGGACAGCCAAGGGGCATAAGGTTGGAGGTAAAACTAAGGTTTACCCATCAATGGATTTCTCTTCCTCTGTCTCTCTGTCTCTCTGTCTCTCTGTCTCTCTGTCTCTGTCTCTGTCTGTCTGTCTGTCTGTCTCTCTCTCTCTCTCTCTCACACACACACACACACACACACACACACACACACACACACACACATCAGTGGGGGATACAAAGAGTAAATTTGGAAGGCCAATTTGAAATTTGAAGAGCTGAAAGGAAATAGGGGAAGGCAGCTCACAATGGGAATGTGTTTGTAGGAAGGTAAAAGCTCCTAACAGAATTTTACACTGAGCTCCCACTGCAGCAGAAGGTGGGACATGGAATTGAGCGTTTGTCCGATCCAGCGACAGCATGGCTACTATCTGGGGCCTCCGGATTCCAGCAACTTACCCCAAAACACAAACACCACACAAACCTAGAGACATTCCCAGGCCTCTCCACTTACCCCTAAGAAGGCATATGAGGCATTTGACCCTAATTGCTCCCACATTACATTTTTAAATCACAAAAATTCTGCATACCCTTGAGGTAACATCACATATCTATACATTACACATAAATGGGATTTTTGCCCTCTCCCCCATTAATTTGCTCCCTGCAGCACACTTGATGTGAAATGATTGTCATTAGAAAGATCTTCTTGTCCTGAGAAGTGTCTTCTCCTTTGTCCTGGCCAAAACTAGAATCAGTAAGTAAATTAGATTAGATTTCTATGAAACATAGAACAAGTGAGCTAAGAACAGATGGATGCGTCATCCGGATCTCTTCCCTGTGCTTGGTGGCGCTCACGAGCCCCTAGCGTCAGATAACAGAACTGCAGGAGTGTGGGGGNAAGAACCAATCAACTCTAATGTCGTAATTGTGTTTCTCACAGAAATCTGATTCTCACAGGTCTTTCCCAGCATGAAGTTCATTCTAAAATAAACATTCCACCCAGCCCTAGCCAGGAAGATGTGGTCATACATTCTGGATCACTGTTAATGCCTAGAGAATAAAAATAAACTTTATTTCCACAAAATTTTTCTAAATTTAAATGTAATTTTTTTTTCACTCCACATCATCTCAAAATTCAGACACAGAACTGCAGCAGTGAGGGTAGGGAGCCCATTTGAAATTCTCTTTCCTGGAGAGAAACAAGTTCATGNGACAAATATCTGAGCNTTGGATTGTTAGAACAGAACACGTTGGCATCTGGTTCTAAAGTGCCCAGTGGCTTTATTCAACTGAATCTTTTCAAACAGGCTTGTACTGTGACAGTGGCTATCGTAACAGTTGCCATCATTCTAGCTACCTATGANATAAGTGATTTACAAATAAGTAAATAAGTGACATAAGTATTTTACAAATGTAGAAAATGAAGCTCATTCTGGCCAGCCCTTACCCAAGCCCCCAGTGAGGGTGGTGGGATTGCGGCTCAAATCTAACTTTGCCTGTCCACAAAGTCCACGTTGCTGCAGCACCGCGTCTCCCCTTGTGTGAACAAAAGCTTCTGCTGAGGATGGGAGTGTTAACTGTCAAGTAGAAATATTTCTGCAAAGACACAAACACTGTCACTCAACTTTCCGGTCTTTTGAAAAATTTGAGCAACTGTTCCATCCTTCCTAACCCAAGCAGGTTGGAAAAGCCACTACGAAGATTTGTTTTCAGATCTGAGACCCACTCCAAGGGGTTCAGCAGACAATGAAAAATCACCTCGTGCTCTACCCACTAACAACTGGCACATAGGATTCAGGCTCTCTATCAACTTCCTGGCTCCAGCCAGCTAAAAAGGCTCTCTCTTTGCATGCAACCACACAGAAGTAATTTTTTTTCCCCATTGGAAATGGTGATGCAGAGGGGACAGAGCCATGTCACACACAGGGAAGCCACCACTGTAGGGGACAGAAGTGCCTTTTAGCTTGGCTCAGCTGCCATCTTTTAGGCTGCTGTGTAAGCAGAGAGAATGGTGCATGCCCAATCCCTGTCTCTAGTGGGATGGAGGGTGTCTCAAATCTCTGCCTTCCTGGAGAGGAAAATGGCAAGGGTCTATGGAGGAGGGAGGGGACGCTCTCCCTTGAAAGCTTGACTATTGAGCTCCATAGAGATAGATTAGCATGTCACAGACTTATGCAGTTTCTTGGGTAGAGAAGCTGACTCACAGATAATATAAGTTTGGCTGTGATAGCTTAGAGCTAAATCTGCGTCCTTAAGCAGAATCTCAAACCAATAATTTTGAGAAGACATAATAGAGCTGTGATAACCCCAAAACTCCATAAATAATGAGGTCGCACCTCTCTCACCCACAAGCCCAGCAACTAACACCCTCAGNCATCCAGAGTATCTGAAAACACACAAGTATTCCTAGCAGTCACCCTGCTCTGGCAGAAATGAGAAAAGCAGGGAGAGCATGGAAGGGAACGTTACAGCAGGACTGAAGGTTTGCAATGAAAGAAGCCTCTCCATTGGTGNCCAGTGACTCTAAAACTCAAGTGCAATTCAGAGCAAACAGAAGGAAAGGGGAAGAAAGCAATAATCCACAAACCCTATATCNTAGAGAAACACACTATCAATATCAATACTGTCCGGTGTGTGAGCCACAGATGCAAGTCATCTGTGTAGTTTTTAGTGAAACTATTCTCTAATCGCTAGCTACATTATAAACAGGCAACATTAACTTAATGATTTCTATGTTTAAAATATTGAGATTTATATCTTCTTTCATGTACTCAAGTCTCTAAAATACATGTGTGTTGCATTTATAGCATAGCCCAATTTAGTCAGTACAAGTGGCCTAGGTAGTGGCCAGCTTCTGGGCAGAGGGTCTCAGCTGTGGAATCACGAACCGTGATGCCCAGCAGTCCTGGCAGCAGTGTGATTGTGAAGAGCAGCATGCCATTTAGTTCTCACCAAGAAGTAAGGAGTCAGCCAGGAGGTGCTGGTGCACACCTTTAATCNCAGTACTCNGGAAACAGAGGCAGGAGNGTCTCTGAGTTCAAGGCCAGCCTGGTCTATAGAGCCAATTTCAGAACAGGACAGCCAGGGCTACAGAGAGAAACTCTGTCTCAAAGAAAAAAAAGGAAGGAGTCCATCCTAGTACATTAAAACAACACAGTGAGTTCACATGGATGAGTTAGATGGAAACCCTGCCCAAGGTTACCACTCAAGTCACATTCTCTGTGACAAAAGCAGTTTATACAAACATTCCTACCATACAGGGTTTAGGTAAAGTTTTTTGTTTGTTTGTGGTTTTTTGAGACAATGTTTCTCTGTTTAGCCTTGGCTGTCCTGGAACTCACTCTGTAGACCAGGCTGGCCTCNAACTCATAGAGATCCATCTGCCTGTGGGTGCTGGGACTAAAGGTGTGTGCCACCACTGCACAGCTAGGTAACTTTTTTTAATAACCCCCCAAAAAAACAACCATGTCACTTTTCAAAACCAAATAATGTGTANTGTAGTTAAAATAAGTCATGCAGAAGGAATGTANCCAGCTCCTTCACAAAGNGGTCAGATCTGGAGAGAGACAGAGCGAAGAAGAGATAAAAGCTTTGAGAAATCCATGAGACCCCAGTTGGCTACCTAATACCTTGCATATTCAAAACTTAGTCAGATAAAGCAAAAGGCTAATGTTAACAAAATGTATGTCAGTGTTGGTATGGAAAGGGTCATTAGCTTATTCTCAGTTCTTTTGTGGATGACTGGTATATTTCATGAAGGCAGGAATAGAGAGAGAGAAAAGGAAAAGAAACAAGAAGGACTAAGGTAGGACCACAGGATCTTGGACAGACTCTACCTGCCTCCTCTAGAGAGTGGCCCTGGCTGGCATTCACTAATGACCCAAGTATCATTGCACCCCACCTAAGGCACTGGAAGACATTTGGGGCTGAGGAGCCCATGTGTGTCCTCAAGGGGAAAGGAAACTATCCTCCTGTTCTCAAACACTTTATCAAGGCCGACGACCACGTGGCTTTATTGGAGCTACTATTTTAAACAGTGTCCATAGGATGTGGGGTATAACAAGGGATCAGCTGTCAGTTCTCTGGAACCCAGGCTGAGCAACTCCTCCTGTGGCAATGGTGGGTGACCTGNTGAAGCACATTTTCCTGTGGTTCAGGCAGCCAAGCCCTGGCTTTCTCCTCCATGCTNGCTGCCTCTGCTCTCCGTAATTTTGGACTTGGCATACCCACTCAAAGTGTGCGCACACACCATGGATGCCTGTCNCNGCCGCTTCTCTTCCCCTCTGAGTCCTCCAGANGCTCCACACAGCCAGGGNTCTGTGTGTTCAGCAGCCTCCACAGATGTGAAGCGTTCACTGTTCATCTCCTTGTTTTCATTTATTACTGGTGCGTCCAAACGCTGATGCCCTGAAGTCCCTGCTCCCAGCACTGCTAACCACACGACACCCCTTTATCTCTAACCTTGTTTATTGTCTGTGCCCTGCCCTTCTCTAGATAAAAACAGTTTCCTCGGCTCCATGGAAACAGCTCCTGATGTTAAACACGATCGGAGATTAATTGTTCAGCAGCGCTGATGTTGTTTAAGCTTAAGCAATTACCTGTAGCACACTAACATGACAGACTTTCACCAAAAAGGGAAAGAAAAAGAACACATATGAATAAGTATATACTAACCCCATTGCCAAGTACCCCTTCTGATTCAGTTCNCCCCATCTGACAGCTGATGGGACGCTTTCTGGTATGGCCATTGNATGCTTTCTAGATGTCCAGATTCAGGCTTTTCAAAGCCTTTGGGCCTGTCTTCTGGATGATTGTTTCCAGGCCGAACTCCTGGTTTGGTTGGGAGATTCTGCATCCCATTCTCAAGAAAGCAGGTTTTTAGATTCCTGTGCAGAAATAAAAAAAAAAAAATCAAGATAAACCCCTGTCTTACTAATTTTTATTTTAAAAATCTCAAATAGTCTTGCTATGGACCATAGAATTTCTTACTTCACTTGTTTTAATGAAGGTTGGCATTTCAGCTATTTATAAATATGAACTAATAGGAAGGAGGAGGAGAGATTTAATTTTTTGCCATCAAGACAAGAGCTTGGAGACCGTTTTTCTAGTCTTAAAGTCGAGACTGGGAGCACTCTCACCTCCTGGCACTGCCAACTTTGCCAAAAAAAAGCAGAGTCACTGGTGCCTGCTCTCATCTATTAGAGAAGCAAAAACCAACTATTGCCCTTCGTGGCTCCTAGACATTTTTAGGCCATGGAAACCGGGCTTCATCTTTGCGCAAGGAGCAGCCGGGGGAGGAAATGGCCGGCACTCTGAGGATGGAAAAATGCAGGGGTTATCTTCAGTCAGCGCTGAAGGAAGACATTGTCTTCAAGGGAAAGAGGCCTGTTCGCCCACAAACGCTTGAGGGATCTGGAGGCGAACACACAGGGTCCTCCAGCATACAGGTATTAAGTCCTTTTCTAAGATCTCTTAAAGCAGACTCCAGTTAAATAGTGGGTAGATCATGTTCTGTTCTGTCATTTTAATACCTTACTAACAAGACTATAAACGAATCTGCAACCTTCTGCCTGCGAGTTCATCCTTTCTTTTTCTTCTTTGCCCTGTTCTGAGCTCTTTCCCTTTTATGACCTAGTTCACTGTAACATAATTTTGTCTTTGGTGCCCTCTTGTGGTCATTTCGTTATCAGCACCTGCCCACATTGTAGACAAGAAACAGAAATAAAAGAGCAGAATTTATTGACTAATTTCCCCCAAGTATTCAACTGTGCTCAATCAGTTCCTGAAATCTCAGTCTCTGGCGCTAGGGGTGTAGTTCAATTGGTGGGGTATTTGTCTGCCTAGCGTCCAGAAAGCCCTTGGTCGACCCCAACACCCCAAGCTGTAAGGAAAGGGTCTCCCGTAAAGCTGTCTCTTATACACATCTAGATGTGTATAAGAGACAGGTGTAGCCTTGGCTGTCCTGGAACTCACTCTGTAGACCTCGAACTCGAAGTCCACCTGCTTCTGCCTACAGAGTGCTGGGATTAAAGGCATGACCCACCACCGCCCAGTTAGAAAATATGTTAAAGTCTTCCCAGGTGATCAGGAAATTATTTTAGTATCTTCCCAGGTGATCACCATTCACCTCTGGATTTTGCCAGCTGGAAATGGGCAGTTCTTCCGTCTCCCTCATCACCATCAGCGGCCTCTTTGTTGTCAATCTTCCCTCTCCATGGTGTCCACGGCTATAAATTATCTCAGGCGCAGACAGCTAGCTTTCCTTTTCATTTCAATAAGTGTATTTGGGAAAAAAAAAAACCTTCACACAGTTATATTCTAAATGTGTAATTGTCTATTGGGCNAGTGACAAACTCAGATGTCCAGACTGGGCAACACAGTGTGAGGAATGAGGCAATAAATGTTTTAAACAGGACCACCACCATGCTCTGGCTGACTANGGCCACTGTGGGATCAGAAATGAGTGTCGCCAAATAATCTGACTCTTTCACAGAAGTTAGGTTCTTGATTTTTATCTGAAATATAATCTTTGTGAAGGAAAAGCCATGACAGAGAGACCAGAAAGGAAACCAGTCGCTAATGTAAGCCTGACCCAAACAGAAAAGTTCCAGTTCTGTGTCACCCAAAACCTAAATTGCCCCACCCCTACACCGGCCTCCACCGCGGGCCGCACAACGTCCAATCAAGACTGCCCTCATTTGCATGACGGAAGGGCTGCTGGGAAGGGAGACTCCCACAGCCCATCATTTCAGGAAAGCCTTGTTACTGCTACCCTGAACACTCACTCTCTATGCAGAATACTAAACAGCCTTGGGATTAAACGAGTTAGTGGAAGGATTCACCTAACACTATAAAAGAAAGAAACCAGGTTGATGGTGCTTGCAAGACATACCTTGCACCCCACCCCACCACACACACACACACCCTTCTCATTAGAACCTCAGGCACTTCATGATTCAATTTCAAGCGCCACACCCTCAAAATGTATTGTAAGGCATTGATTCCTTATGCTTCACCTTGTGCTTCAAATTGCTTGAAGTCCCCAAGCCCTCCCTAAACCAGGATAAATTAAACATCTTGAGAATTTAGAGATAAGCCCTTCTGACTAGCATTCCAGGTGACATCCTCAAGCATGCTTAAAACATGTGAGGACCATCCTTTGGAACCCAANTTGACTCCTGCACTCATAATAGTTGAGTAAGAGTGGGGTTGAGGATATAGATCAGTCAGTAAAGGAGTTTGAATTCTCAACTCCAACATAAAAAAGCTTGTCCCAGTAGCTTGTCTGAAACCTCGGCACTGGGGTGGGTAGAAGCAGACCCATCCCTGAAGCTCTCTGGGAGCCTCTCTAGTCAGTGAGTTGGCATGGGGCTCACTGGCAAATCTTGTCTCAAAAAAATAAGGTGGTAAATGACTGAGGAACACACCTGCCTTTGATCTCTGGCCTCCACCCATATGGGTGCACACATTTACACATATACCCATATGTACAAGTACACACACACACACACACACACACACACACACACACACAGAGTTGAGGTCAGCACCAAATGGTCATCTTGGTTTACATAGGCAATCCAAACACTCATCTCCCTTTTGGATACATTCATACATTAAAAGTTAATGGTTAGATAATAGTTGAATAAGAGCAAGAAGCTCTGGTTGCTATTGCACAATAGGGTGGATATAAATAATAAAGTACTATGGATTTTAAAAACCTCAGAGGATTTTGAATGTTTTCACTAGAAAATATTTTCACTTATTATGTGTTTGAAGAGCTTGACATATTTAACCTGACTTGAACATTAGATAACATACAGTGTCAAAACATCACCTGGTACCCCATAAGTGTATATAGTTTTTATGTTTTTATGTATCAGTTTTAAAGTAATTTTAAATTTAAAAGAGGAGAGCTAATGGTCACTGATAGTTCAATGAAGATAAAGNTAATTGTGAAAATGGTATAAACAAAGATATAATTATTTAATAATTGTATAACAGACTAATTGAAATGAAAAGATTTAAGAGCTGGGTAGACATTGATTTGCATGCTAGTGACATGGTTTGGTGTCTTTGTGACATGTGGCGATCTGTTTTACCCTTAACACTCCAGTCTTCAGTAAGGTGAAAGGTAATTCCAACTATTCCCAAAGCTCTTCTGAGGATTAAGTGAGAATTTTTGTAAGTCACCCTAGGATGATCCCTGGTCATAAAAACTATCCAATAAATATCCACTCCCTCCCAACCCCTAAGAAGAGTGCTGGATTTGTGGCGTGTTTGCATTGCATCAACCTGAATTAAAGCTGCAAATCCTAAAAGTGTCCTTCCTGCAGGATCTTGAGCGGACAGGAACCTGAGGGTTCCTGAAGACTTAGGAGATGGAAAGGAAGCAGCCTCGCTGTGAAATCATGACTGCATTGGCCATGTCATATCCAGAAGACAGACTTTCACAGGACTCCTTCCCACTGTCCAGTTCTGACAGTCTTTCTATATCCTCTTCAGCAATGTTCCCAGAGTTTTGGTGGTTAATAGAGGTATCCCCTACAGTGAATATTTNTAGTGTTCAAGGCCATAATGTAAACTGTGGACTCAGAGTGATCATAAAATGTAGATATGGTTTCATCATTTATAACAAATGTATCCCCCTTGGAGATGGGAGAATGTGTGATTCCAGGATACCTTGAAAAATGTCTGTATTTTCCAGTCAGTGTTTATTTGAATCCAAATTGCTCTAATTTAAAATAATTTAATTTTTATTTTAAAATTCTATTTTAAAAGTGTCTAATAACCCACTAGTCACTAGAACAAAGAAAACAGAAAAGTGATACAGAAGGAGCAAAAAGAAAACCAAAAGTAAGGGGAGATTAAACATATTAAACATATTAAACATATTAAACACATTAAACATATTAAACATAAGTTCTTTAAATACACCAATTAAAAGACAGACACCGGCAAAGTGGATCAACTACATGCAGTCTCCAAGAAAATCACTCCCAATGGCTGACTGAAACTGAAATGGTACAATATCTATATATCATGCAAAATATTCAGAAAATACAAAATAACTATATTAATATCAAAAAAGACTATAGGGTAAAGAAAATGACTGAGAACAGAAAAGGGACCTATTCAATGACAGAAGGGCACCTATACTGAGAATAATAGTAACTCTAAATGTATATGTGCTGAAAAACACACTTACAAAATATGTGTGTCAAAAACTGAAGCAGCAAGACNAGGAGCCTAGCCAGTAGCATGCGTACTCAAGAAGCATAAGGACTTGAGTTCAGTCCTCTGTACCCAACTAAAGTCATGGCATTGAGGTACATGCTTGTAATCCCAACACCGAGGACACAGAGAAACACAGATCCCCAGGCTTCAATGGCTAGCCAGCCAACCCTAATTAACAAGTCCCAGGTCCCTGTGAGAGACCCTGTCTTTAAAAAGGATTCCTAGGGGCTACAGAAATGGCTCTTCAGTNAAGAGGGCTTGCTGTTCTTGCAGAGCATCCACATGGAGGTACACAACTGTCCATAACTCCAGTTCCAGGGGATCTGATGCCCTCTTCTGGACTCCACTGGTACCAGGCACACAAATGGTGTGCATATACAAGCAGGCAAATACTCTTGGCAGAAAATAAAAATAAATAAATAAAAATAAAAATAAATAACAGCTCCTGAAGAATGATACCCAAGGTTGACCTTTGACCTCCATAACACACACACTANACCCACAGACCACACACAAACACGCACATTCACCTGAATATACACACAAAATAAATAAATAAATGAGAAATGGGCAAATCCACAATTATACCAGATACTTCAGCACCCCCTCACAGAAATCAATGGAACAACTAGACAGAAAATATGATATAAAATAATAACATATTCATCTAACAGAATCTAATCAATATTTACAGAACTTTCAATCCAACAACAGAATACATATTTTTTCAAGTGTTCATGGAACATATACCAAGATAGACAATGTTCTGAGCCACACAGACACATACTCAAGAACTTAAAAAAATTAAAATCAGGCTAGTGAGATGGTAAAGGTGATTTCCACCAAGCANGATGATCTGATCAATCTATACCTAGCCTCACTGGTAGAAGGAGAGAATAGACTCTCCCAACTTGTCCTCTAGCCTCCAAATGCATACCATGGCATGAGCTTGTGTGCACGCAT
>LZPO01044423.1:401865-412365 GCA_001675575.1 Neotoma lepida | reverse complement strand
TATGGTGGCCCAGGTCACTGAGCTTCCTGTATGGTGGCCCAGGTCACTGAGCTTCCTGTATGGTGGCCCAGGTCACTGAGCTTCCTGTATGGTGGTCCAGGTCACTGAGCTTCCTGTATGGTAGCCCAGGTCACTGAGCTGACTGCATGATGGTGTAAGCAGACGTTACTCCACACACCAATATTCATCTTCTTCTCACCTTCCCCAACATCTCTTTTCACCTCTAATTCCACAGTGTTCTTTCAACAGCAAAACAAACACTCTCACACTCTGGTGCATGGAGAAAGTGAAGCAGGACTCATCTACATCAGCAACCAACCACAGGCCCTTAAGGGTACCTGGCAAAAAGGACAGATTTGAGCACTTAAGTGAAATAAATGGCAACTGTTAGATTCCCCAGGCACCGGAAGATTCTGGAATCCCTGGAACTCCTGGCAGGTATGGAGGAGGGAAGTATGGAAGTCACACACACACACACACACACACACACACACATTCTCAGCCCTTTTCTTTCTTCCCCATGCTCTCACTCTCTCTCTCCGTCTCTATGTTCTCATCTCTACCTTCTCCCTCCTACTCTACAGCCTCTAATTAATGACTTCATCTTCCTCCANCTCCATCTTCATCCTTCCTTCTCTCCTGTACCACAAGAGAAAAGAACGTGGAAGACACAAACCCTTCAAGAGTTAGCAAGGTAAGAAACAACAGCTGATCCAGGCAAACAGCCGGAGTAGCACCAAGTCGAAGATGACATTTACCTGCTCAAATGCTTCTTCTAGGTAGTTTCTTGAGGCAGAGTCTTGCTATGTAGTCATGGCTGGCTTAAAACTTAGAACAATCCTCCTGCCTCTGCCTTCCAAGTGCTGGAATTGCAGGTAAACCCAGCACACCCCGCTTGTATCCACCTATTACGGCATCCTTAGGGAAAACAAACTAAAAACTTGATCCCACAGGTCCCTTTTAGATCAGTTCAGAAGGTGAAGGGAGGATTTGGGGTCCTCAGTGACAAAACTGAATTTATCATAAGAGAAAATAAGGCAAAAACCTTTCTATGAGGATTTTTTTAAATATTTAATTAACCTGAGCTAAACTTTATGATAGAAAGAATTTGTGTAACAGAATGTCCCAGAGTACCTAATTAATATGCATAATTTTAAGTTTTTATGGATCAATTAAAATAAATTTCAAAATTATTATGATGTTCTAAGAAGTCTAAGAGTCACACAACTTGTAAAAATTTCTATCCCATAATACAAGACCAGAAAAGTATAAAGAGGCCACAAATACTGTCCACAGAAGCTTGAAACTTCATCTCAACAAATGAAATGAACTCAAGTTCCATACTTAGAGAGAACTGAGCTTGACAGGAGGTGGCTTTTCTAGTGTGGAAAGGTCTGTCCTGGAGATTTCATTGGTCAGACATGCAGGAATGCTTCTCTTTGTGTCCAGGAAAGACACAACCAGTTCTGTTGATTATAAAATCTCCCTTGCACAAAGAGGCAGCGGGGCTGTGGGCTCTGCAGGAAAGCTTTGTATGGAAGACAACACAAAGCTTCCCGAGCCATCCAAATGAATGGAGACCAATGTTCTGGCTGATCCCAAAGCCAAGAACAAGTTAATTTTGTCTGCTACCACATGGGCAAAGGTACCATGGGTAAGTGAGCCAGAAGCTTCCTGGTTTCTGCCTGTTTTTAAAATAATTCTTGAAAATTTCGCCCAGACATGGTAGTCTATTCAAAACACAGATATTGTATCAACAGGAGTTGACCTTGTCATGGTTTTGATTTTCAGAGCTGTGGAAAAGCAAGCTAACTTCTCTTTCAGCTTCCTAACACCCCAGGAAGTCTAACTGATAGCTCCTGTGACCCATGGCGGGTACCCAACCTAGGAGCACCCTCCTTATAAGAGGCCTAACACTGGTTAGTTCACCTAAGAAGTAACGGCCAACAGCACACGGCTACATAACAAATGCGTGGCATGGAGATGAAGGAAACACCCAACCGATGAGAACACTGACTTAGACAAAGCACTGAAGACTTGGGCATCAACACACGGTTTCCTGTTGATAGCCCACTGCTACTGGATTAAGAATGATGGACAGGAGAACTACCTTTTACCAATTAATTCCAGAGTATAATTTGTAGCCTGGGCCCTTCCTTGACGATCCTGAGCTTTTAACGAACCATGACACTGCTTTAATTTCTCCTTTGCCCCCATACTTTATTAAAACCTAGAGTAGGTTCCATCAAATATCCCTTCAAGGAAAAACAGAGAGAGGGGAAGAAATGGAGTGACATTTGTCTCAACGCAATAAGAAAGATTAGAGTTTGCTGGATAAAGAGGGGGAGGAGAGGCATGAATTCTCATGAAACACGCGCACACACAGGGACACACACACACACACAATTTCTCTTTTGCAATGACCTCCTTATGCCCCATCCATCAGCCTGGGGTTGGCTTATTCTAACTAGCAGATTCCTTTATTCTGTATAACAGGCCCATCAGACACAATCTGCATGCCAATTACTGGCACAGACCCCTTGATACCAAAAAATGGAAATTAGCTGTCAAGAAAAGCCTTCAGCCGACCAGTCTCTTCTTGCTCTCTATTTCCATCTCATACACGCCCTCATTCTGCCCAGCACCCGGCTCTCACCAGGGAGTCCCCAGTGGAAAAAGTCATCTAAAAATACAAACATATTTTATTGTTATTAGTATTAGTTGCTGACTTTCTCAGTACAATGTGAAATTCACCAGTGGGCAAAAGCTGCTTAGGGCAGAACTGGGTGAGAGAGGTTGATTTCTGATAATTGCATTTCTGTGGGAGCAGATCAAGGCGTCCCATGAAAGGACATTCAAAGAAAATGTGAGGATGAGGGCAAAAGAAAACAGACAAGGAATGGGATTCTGTAACTGAGATAACAATCAGAACTTTCACACTCAAGAATGGGCCGAGGCAGAGTTGAAGGGACAGAGGTGAGACACGTGGAGCTCCACGAGTGAGCCTGCATCCTAATTGCCTCTCCAAAAGCCAGGCTGCGGCCAGCTGGAGGGCCTGCAGCACACAGGAACACAGCAAGTGTGCCGCCTGCAAGANCTCTCCAGTGCTGCTCGCAGGAACTCTGAAAGTGGTCCTCCTCTCTTTTTGCCTAAATGAGTCACAGACAGAGGGAGTTTATTTTCCACCATCAAAGAGGAAAGTCCTTGTTGAACCTCTTTGCAGGACAAAGGAATTCATACTGATCACCTGGAAGATTCCAGGCAAGGCCTCCAGGGACATATCACCCCTGCCAGTGTAGTTCTCATCCTTCAAATTTGTTTGTTTTTTTAGTAAGGAGGGTTGATGATGTAACTCAGGTAGAGCACTGGCCCAGCATGTGTGAGGCCCTAAGTTCTGTCCCCAGCACTGAAGAAAAAAGAAAAATGAGTAAGGAACAACTTTCTAATTGTTTACTATTATGTATTTTCCTTATGACATACTTCAAGACTTGCTCAAAATCTGTCTTCCTTCATTAGTAAGTAGAAAGCAGTTTTCTTTAAAAAAAAAAAAAAATTCTCTTCTTCCCCTGCATTCTGAAAGTTAAATTGCCAGACAAACAAATCTGGACATTATTAGAGGTCCAGTGCTCAGAATATGGTGTATGAACAGCTCCNTTCACCCAGCATCTACAGTGAGTGCTGCCATGAGGTTGGCACAGCAAAGCTAGACACAAATAATGACTGAAATGAATGGACACCACAACTATGAGAGGCTTTGTGAACGAGACTCATATCTCTGCCTTGAGGAACACTTGGGGATCAAATCTAGATGACAGCCCTCATCATTTCTTTTCTTTTCTTTTTTCAGACTAGGTCTCACTAAGTACCCTGGATGGNCTCAGACACACTCTATAGGACANGCTGGCTTTGGACTCAAAGAGATCTGCCAGCCTCTGCCTCCTGAGTGCTGAGATTAAAGTTGTGCACCACCAGACCCAGCTTTGTCATTATTTCTTGTCATTCTTATTTTGAAGTGTTATTACAGGTCTCCTTACCTTTCACATGTTTTGTTGATTGGGGTTTTGGTTTGGTTTGGTTTTGGCTTTGGTTTTTGTCAGGGCCAGTGAGATGGCTTTACCAGGTAAAGGTGCCTGCCACCAAAACTGATGACCTGAGTTTCATCCCTGGGACCCATAAGATGGCAGTAAAAAACCAATTCCCATAAATTGTCCTCTGAGTTCCACACATGTTTTACCTACACACACATTTATTTGTATATGCACACAAATAAATAAATAAATAAATAATGTAATATTTTAATTTAAAAGTCAGAAATGCTGACCACTTTTTGGACAGGTCAGCTATGGAAGATGAGGAAAGTTCTATCAACTGAGGGGTCATCAGGACAGATGAAGAGAAAGAATGTCAGTCTATNAAGTATGAAATTAGAGGTAAAAAGCCCCCTGGATCTACAGCCATACACATGATCACCAATCTTGAAGCTAAGCAGGGTGGAGCCTGGTTAATATTTGGATGGGAGAACCANCTTGGCCTTGAGGAGGCAAAGGTATCTCGAATTTCAAGGTATCTGGCTGAGGCTAGGTGCTGACCCAAAAGCATGACTCCCCTGAACAGGCCAGAGGCCTGAGATAAGAACCAGAGAAGAGAAACAGTGGAGACACGTGGGCAGGATGCCTACCTGTCTCTTATACACATCTAGATGTGTATAAGAGACAGGTCCCCTGAACAGGCCAGAGGCCTGAGATAAGAACCAGAGAAGAGAAACAGTGGAGACACGTGGGCAGGATGCTTGGGCAGGATGCCTACTAGACTGAGCATAATAGGCTAAGAGCTGCCAAGGATGCCAGGGAAATCTGGAGCTGAGAATCAAATGGGGATGACAGACAGTAGCCCAGTGTTGGAGCTAGAAAAGAGGCTCCATCACCATCACTACATAATTGCATACACGGGAGAGAGAACACTCAGGCTACAGCCATGAGGAAGCTATGGTCAGGTGGTGAAGCCAGACATATTCAATGTCACATCACTTACTGGCACATCACTGCTCAATGACACTTCCAAGGCTGTCCTGAATGTTCTATTGGCTTAATAAGCCTCTGGCCACCAGTAAGGATCAGGCTAGGTGGCATCCCATCAGCCTCACCCTAATTTCCCATCACTATTTAGCCCTATAAGAGAGAGAAGGGGGGGATCTTATAAAAGATATTTTGACNGGCTAACCCTAAGCGTGTATCTCCGCTTGCAACGCATGTATCTATCCAGGCTTGTCAATGGACACCANCACAAAGCACGCTTCTCTAAAGAAAACAAAGATGTCACTGAAATTATCTTGGGTCTCATAGGTGAAATTTGTANAGCCAGACTAAGTATCAGGTTTCAATATGCACGTTAGGTTCTGTTGTGCTAAATAGAAAGCATCCCCTTGTAGTGTCAATTAGGTAGGTGAGNGGCTCCCTGCCACAGGGCTGGCGCTGGACCTCATGTGGNCCCAGGGCCACTTATCTACTTGTGTAGGCAAATTCTTTGCTACTTGGCTCTAGAGGAAAATGCATCTTACATAAGGTGAGGCTCTACAGATAAGTCTGTTGTTAATGTGCTTCCGACCGCCTTTACCACGGCTCTTGTCACAGCTACATGCAACGCACATCATTTTTATCGTTATGTGTTGTACTTATGGCAAAAAAAGTAAAAGAGAAAGAGACCACAGGATGCCATTTGCTCTTTACAGGGGGGCAAAAGAAAGCGAACTTGCTGCACTTTCAACCCATACCATGTATTTCCCCAATGTTTAAAATCAAAACTACACTGCTCTAATGGGGGGNGGGGGGGTAGAATGGAGTTTTTCCATAGCTAAGCGTGACTCAGTGGTACCTCTAGGGCGCTATACCTGAGCTGAATGAACTAGCTAAGTATGTGAGTTGTGGCTCTATCTAACACCACTGTTTAAAATNTATGAAAGTACCCACCTCAGAAGAAGAAGGAGGGGAGCAGAGGGGAAGAAAGAGTTGNGGTAGNAGGGAATTGGTTGTGACCTCTTTCAGCTGAGGGAATGGAGAAGTGAAGCTGATGTTCCCATCTCCTCTGGTCCATACTTTCTTTAATATCCAGGAACCAATCCGNTGTTGAAACACTAAGGCAGAACCTAATACTTGTTCCAGTAAGACATCTACCACACAGTAGGGNAGCCCCAAACCACACTGTTAGGGGAACAATCCTGTCCCTCCTCTGAACATTTCTACGTCTCTGGGAGCTCAGAGTCACAGGAAATTGTTTTGGTAGTGCTTAGTGCCCCCCCCCCATTTTGATGGACTCAGGAGCACCAAGACTTGAATCAAGATAACAAAGAGCATTGAACACATCCTGGGCAACCAGGTCAGGCCCAGACAGTCTAAGNTAAAGATGCTGGGGGAAGTTCAGAGCCTCCTTCTCGGGGCCTCAGTATCCTTGTCTGTGAGAGGTCTGGTATAGACTGACTGCTTGGTGGCCTCTCCCATGATGTGATCACTGTGTCCAGTCCCCACAGAAGTGTATCATAACCACTGTAATCTTTCCTCTCAATACACTTCAGAGTTTCCCCTTCATGGGGGCAGCCAAGGCACTGGCTAGGGACCACACTGAGACATGACGAGGGGCCTGAGTAGCCTGAGTAGCCTCCATACTGAGCAGGAGAGGTGTGATACCTGAAAGGGGCCAACTCAGGACGCTGGAAATGCTAGTCCAAGTCCCTGGGAGACGCTGGAGACTAGAGATGTGACATGCACAGCAACCCGAAGCCTCAATCAGNGATGGCTTGTTTTAGCTCATTATCTGCCTCCTAGTTTCATTTCCAACAGTTGTAAAGGTGACAGTAGACAGTGGGGACACTCTCTGGGCTCTGCTCACATCCTTGTGGGTCTCTCTCTCTCTCTCTCTCCATATCTGGCGTCAGCAGGCTTGGCCCTGATGGCCAGCGTGTACTCCACTTGTGCACAGTAAAGCTCTACAAGCAGAGGTCAGGTCACCAGTCTTGGACAGGACCGGACACTAAGAAACAGTCTTGCTCACATTCCCACATTCCATTCAGGAATTGACCCCCTCGAGCCTTTATCATGCATTCCCAGCGCTCCTAAACCCTTCGCCTCTATTGCCCCCATTACCTACCATGTTTATGGTGCCTTCGACTTGACAAAAAGCATAAAATGGTTTTATCAGATGTGCCCACGTCCCACTCTGTCTGTGTTCCAACATGCTCTGCCTTGTCCTCAGCTAGAGCTTGAGAGCATATGAAATGATGCCGCACAGTGCCGTGGTGCCTGTGTTTACTACAGATCTAGGAGAAGGACTCTTCACCTAAGGGTTTTAAATCCCTTCCCGTAGTAGATTGCGGTAGCAATGTCCACTAAGCGAACACAGCAAGGAGCCCAACATGGAGACCCCAGGAACAGACTGGGTGAGCATGTATAAAAGGAGGAGCCAAGGAAGAAGAAAAGAGGAATGAGGAGGATGGGGAGAGAAGGAGAAGAGGAGGAGGAGAGCAAAGAGAAGGAGCTGTCACTTTTGTTTCTGCATGTGAAGGTTTTAAGAGCAAGAGACCGGGTATAGCTCAGCTGGTCCAGTGGTTTGCCCAGCATGCAATAAGCCATGGGCTCCATGCTCAGTACTACATAAAATATGGCCTGGTGCNCACATCTGTAATCCCAAACCTTGGGAGATGGATGCAAGAAGATCATACACTCATGGTCATTCTTTTATACATAGCAAGTTGGAGGCCAGCCTGAGCTACCTGAGTCTCTCTCTCTCTCTCTCTCTCTCTCTCTCTCTCTCTCTCTCTCTTTCACACACACACACACACACACACACACATATACACACACTGTATTGTGTGCTTTTTTTCCTGGGAAAACATCACACAAATATCTATTCACTCCAGACAGGAAACAGACAGCAGACCAAAATAATGATTCTAGCAAAGTCTAACTTGGTGGACCAGTGAATTTACTGGGGTTCCTTACAGGAGTGTAGGTGAGGAGTTACATAGAGGGGCAGGGAGAACTCCAAGGCAGCTGAACGGTAGTGGGCTATCTACCTCTGGACAAAGCTTGGTCACAAAGAAAAGGAAATAGAGAAACAGCCAGCGTGGGCGGAAACTCACAAAGGCTGCACTCCTAGAGCAACTCCTGGCAACTGTTTACTGCGCTTACAACCTTGAGCTGGGGCCTTGNGGGTCTTGTTTTCTGAGCTTCCTGACTCTTGTAAATTTTGTCAGCTTTCTAAGTCTTTTGGGTCTCCTTCCTCTCTCCAGGAGGGAATGTTTTTCTTAGGAAGAAATAGCCAGTGACAGACACAAGCTGATGGTCCCATTTTAGCATAACAGGAATTTTTAAAGCATAGCATTGCAGCCCAAACAGAGTGGAGAATGGAAGAATTTGGGCAGAACATTTTTTAAAGAGATGAAAGCCCGAAGTCTGTCTGTAAACTTGGGTGACCACCCCTCTGCAGCCCCTGGAGGGTGCAGCCTTCTTCACCCAGCCTGGCTTTCGGGGAGGGGTGATGTTGAGTACACACTGGGAGTGTCCCGCCCTCCGATCCCGCACTGGTCCCGGCTGTACACTCTTCTCCCCCACTAGGTCCCCTCTCTGCAGCGACANCTCTACAGCCCACACAGGACTCAGCCTGCTCAGAGAACATCGCTTGGCCGCGCTACCTCTCACTAATAATCTCATACATCAAAGCTGGAGAGCCTGGGCCCTGCCTGGGAGCGACTGCGGTCAGCCCGTTTGAATATCATTAGCAGGAGCCTCNCGCTCCTTGGTTTCATATGCAAACTCCTGGGCTCCCTGGAGTACTTCCAGAAGAAAGTGCTCTGCTTCGCAGACATTTGTTATTTTGCAGGAGAGGACGCAGAGGATCCGCAGAGACCCAACCAAATCAACATCAGCTCTGAACNAACAACCAAGACCTCTATTGACACCTAGTGGCGGCTTCTGGAATGACAGCNGGCTCTGGCTCACCCGCCAAAAGCCACTTTGGAAAAAGCCAAATATAGCTAATCCAGGTGACTTACAAATATCCAAAAGGAGGACAGGGAAAAGAAGAAATTTTTATTCTCCCTATCTCTTTGAGGATCTGTGTACCAGAGCATCGTGATTAAATATTTTATTTTGGCAAAGGGAAAGAGACTTGAAGTCCTAACTATCTACCTCTGGGCAAAGCTTGGTCACAAAGAAAAGGAAATAGAGAAACAGAATCCAGAGACAAATGAGACCCAACTTTACAACACACATGCACCCATCCTTCACATACATGAATGTGAGGTCTTTGCAAGCCAGGCATAGTGACACATATCTGTAATCCCAACATTTGGAAGGCTGAGGCAGGAGGACTGCCGTGAGTACCAGTCAAGGCTACAGAGAAAGTCTCAATCAGGGNTACAGAGAAACACTTTGTCTCAAAGACAAAAAGAGAGTCAATGCAGGCCAGACATGGTGGTACACACCTGTGATCCCAGCACTTGGAGAAACTGAAGTAGCAGGGTGATCATTTGAAAGCCAACCCCGGGCTACAGAAGAAGAGGAAAGAGAGAGAGAGGAACAAAGAGAGATGGGAAGAGAGAAGACTGGAGAAGGAGGAGGAGGGGGAGAGAGAGGGAAGAGAAGAGCAGAGGAGAGAGGAGAGAAAGACAGAGACAGAGAATGTCATTGTGTCAGTATTTGGGATAGCAAGCTCGGCATGCTGTATAAATGTAGATACACCTAAATAGAGACACACATGTTTTAAGCAATAAGACTCAGGTACACATGTTATTTCATGACTNGGATCTTCAAAGGTTTATTTGGTGGGTTTTGCTCTTCATTCTTGTGTGTGTGTGTGTGTGTGTGTATGCACATGCTATGTACATGCATATTTGTGTCATTTCTCAGGATCTATTCACCTTTTTATTGAGATAGAGTCTCTTGCTGGCCAGTGGGCTCCTCAGGACTCNACCTGTCTCCANCTCCCCAACATTGGGGTTAAAAGTGTGCACCACCATACCAGGCTTTTATTGCTGATGTTTAACATGGGTTCTGGAGATCAAACTCAGGTCCTCATGATGGAGCTATCTCCCTAGCTCTTTACTCCCCGTTCTTAGTACAAAGACTGTGAGTGTGTGCAAGGTGGGCAGAGAGGAGGTAGGGAGGAGAGGGTAGGAAATGAGACAAGATAGGACTATCATTCCCCTTGTTAGTATTTTGCAACACTGCAGTTACTGTGCAAGAAAAGGTCACAAGGCATGACAAAACCCAGTATCAGAGCTTTATTAGAAAGTGGGGGGGGGCAGGAGAGAGGGAGAGAGACAGACAGAGACAGAGACAGGGCATGCATGCACGTGGAGAGAGAGGAGGAAGAGAGAGGGGGAAGAGGCGGGGTTCCCTTTGCACATGCGCGAACTGCACATGTGAGGTCACTTAGCTGGGGGAGTGGTCAGGAACTCCAACATTCCAGACTCTTTGCTTATTATAAAAAAGGCAGGTGAACAGGAGT
>LZPO01044423.1:350653-389342 GCA_001675575.1 Neotoma lepida | reverse complement strand
GATTTCAGAGTAAACTTAAAATGTTGAACTTCAGGCAAATTGATGCATCATCTGGTTTTAGTTATCAAACTATAATGCACTCTCAAATGTTTTAAATGGCACTTAGTTCAACAATCCCAACTGGAGAATAAATATTTTAGGTGTAAAATAAGGCATTGGACAAAGAGCCCCACTTCCCGCAGCACTAGCCAAAGAAGCTTTTCGGCAACATGCTTAGAGCCACACCTCACACCCAAGCTTTTTATTAACACTTCAGCTTGAGGCTTTCCTTGGCCTTCGGAGTTTAAAACTTAGAAGAGTGGAAAAATGAAGGAAGAGAATGAGAGAGAAAAGGGGAGAGGAGGGAAGGAAAGAAAGGGAGCCAGGAGGAGGAAGTAGTAACATGGAAGAGGAGGGGAAAGGGAGGAGATGGGGCGGGGGCGGAAGGGAGAAAAAGCACAAAGGTAGTTGGAAAGCATGCTACTGACACACCATTTCATTCCACAGAAACACAGACTCGGAGTCTGTGTGTTAAAATCAATAAAGCGTATTTAATAAAGACCAACAGAACAAATCCTGCACACCTCTGACTTCTCGCCCTTTACAGCCCCACTGTTTGTCCAGAGGCGCCCTTCCAGCAGCTGACACCCTGATGCCTCTGAATATTACTTGAAATTGGACAAATTTCAAACGTTTAGCGCCTTCCAATTTTTTTGTAAGTGGGAAAATCCTTTTATCTGAAAAAGAATACCTTGTAAATTATTGACATTTCAGCATCTTCTTGCTGTTGAAAACTCCTTAGTGAAGACACAGCAGTCTCCCTAGAGGAAAACACNTTAGTGAAGACATGGCAATCTCCCATGATCTGGGCGTCTTCTAAGAGGGGAACTGTTGAACGGTCATCTGGCTCCAAAGACCCGACAGCTGAGACAGGGGAGCTCGGTGAATGAAGTGGCTTCACCTGGCTAAGGGCCGCAGGAGGGTGTCAATAGGCCTGACCTCGGCCCCTTCCACCAGGGTACCCAGGCCTTGTGCTTGCTTTCCAGTCTAGACCTTATAANGAGGCGTGTGTGTGAAACTTGCTTGCCGTCCCTAGGTGATCTGGAAGCCTACAGCACGTGGTAGATGAGCAATTCAGGAGCAAGGTTGGAGCTACCTTGTGCTTTTTCAGGTCCCTGGAGGGCCCCTGCTCGGATTCTCCTGGGTGTGGAATGAGATGTCACAGCCTCTCCCAGGACTGGCAAGGGCTCACTAAGGGATACAAGGAGCGGACGCTGTGTCTTCCTTTATGAACTTCCAGTTCTGGCAAGGAAACATGGGGGTCCCAGGAGCCAGAAAAACAAAACCAAATCTACGGTTCGAGTCAACTCTGATGTTGTTCCCAACTTCACAGAGTGTACACAGTGCTCTAGCATGACTGGGCCGCGGTGGGATTCCCCACTGCTGCTGACCCTTGGCATGAGAGACACCTCCAGAAAGTCGGTCTTGTCCAGGGACAGGCTAAAAATAGGGTGTACAACAAAAAGAGGAAGACGGATAACTTTGTTTGGGTTAGGTTTTGCTATGTAGCCTACTCCTTGAAGTGATCATCATCATCGCCATTGTCTTTTCCTTTCTTCNTTCCTTCCTTTCAGACAAAGGTTCTCTGTGTAGCACAGACTGACCTCGAACTCCTCCTAGGGCTGAGATCCGTGCGTGTGCCTGCAGAGTGAGCCAGAGGCAGAGAACCTAGAAAAGAGAGCCAGCCGCGGGGCACACTCTCTGGTGTCAGAGATGGAGAGTGAGGACACGGTGGCCGCTAAACTCGGCAAGCGACAATGGAGCTGTGTTCCGGTTTAGGCCTGGGGACTTTCCCCAGTTGACTCCTCGTTCCCGGAAAACTAGCCTGAGCTTTGCCCTTTCTGTAAGCGGGAAGCTCAGAGAGTTTCACCTNCAGTGGGAACAGAAGGATATTTCAGAATTCACCACAAGGTGGCACCAGACACCCGTGCACGCAATGAAGTCGCTCCCTCCCGGTGGGCGGTGGAATTGGGCTACCGGATCAGGTCAGGACAGATTCAAAGGAAACAGATCTGCATCCGCAGAAAAGTCACACCCGCCAAAAAAGAAAACAGGCCCACGGAAAACAAGAAAGACGCCTATTTTAAAGATATGTGGAGGCGTAGCACGGAGACCAGAAATCATCCTCAATTCCTCTGTAAAAACGAAAAGTTTTTGACATGACAGGAGATAGTAAAGTGTGGGAGACGGGAGGTGGTGAGTCCAGAGAGGCTGTTAGCGGCCTGCAGGTGGGTGCCGGTGGTGTCTGAAGCCAGGAACNCCGTGGTGGTGGAGTAATAGGCCTTGTGACTGACCTCCTTACCTTTGCTGGTGTTTTTCACTAATAAAATGGGTGAGCCAAGGAGCCCGACACAAATGAGTACTGTGAGGACACAATAAGGAAGCCACCGAATTGGCCGCCCCAAGATTAGGGGAAGTTTGTTGCTGTGGATAGGAGAGAGAGAGAAAATCCAGAGGTACCTGGAGGAGTCCAAAGCAGAGGGAACAAGAAGCAGACTGACATGGCCAGGGCTATCTCTTGGGAGCAGAGAGAAGCAGGGAAATAGCACAGAGTAGTATAGAGAATGGCCAGAGTAGCAAAAAAGAATAGAAGAGAATAGCACGGTGCCGGGTCGGGTGGAGGCATTACATAGAGAGCTAACCTCTTTCTAGAGGGAAAGCCTGGGAACTGCAGCGGCCTGGGGGCTAGCAGTGTGGAGCAGGAGTGGGAAGGGCCAGGATGGCCTGGGCTTTGAGANGTAAGTAGGGACCGAGGGAGCCTGGAGGCCAGCATGGGCTTTGATATGTAACCACNGGTATGTATCAATGGAGAGCCCTATGTCCCCTCTGCCAGAGGCAAGGGAAATGACTCCTCTTGGCAGAGGGGAACCCATTTCACAAGTTCCTAAGGAATGCTGGCTTTTGTCTAANCACCAGAAATCTTTCTATAGTCCAGCTTGAGCTNAGNCAAGACTCACCATTTCCNGACATAGGCAGTTCCTGAGACCTAACAAGTTCATAGTAGAAATACACACTGTTGCTTCTTTTCAATTTTATACTTATTGTGTATGGGTTAGGGTGTTTGTATATACCACTTTGTGCATGTCAGGGAACAACTTTGTGGTATCTTTCTCTCCTTGTACCTTTCAGTCCTTCCCAGGGCNGGTGGAACCCAGGTCTCCAGGTCGGCTCTGCCAGTGCCTGTAGCCTTTATCTACTGAGCCATCTCACTGGACTCACTTCATCCTGAGAATTAGTTTGTCAGAACTTCTTTTTGGGTATCATTATAGACTGATGATTTCAGGTAGATTGTATCGATACTGACCTTTTCTCCTTTGGGTGCTCAACACTGTCCCACCTTTGGTCAGTAGGAACTCTTTAGACTGGTTATATCAAGTTTTGACTGATCAACTGTTCAAAGCT
Organism: Neotoma lepida; assembly: GCA_001675575.1. Taxonomy (NCBI): domain Eukaryota; kingdom Metazoa; phylum Chordata; class Mammalia; order Rodentia; family Cricetidae; genus Neotoma; species Neotoma lepida. Next base: position 385,901 of record LZPO01044423.1, on the reverse strand, counting down.
TTGTTTTCTGACTGAACAAGGCATAAATTCCCATGTGCCTGCCAGTCCCAGGCTAGACATGGACTTAGCCATTGCTCTGAAAAACATTGACTCTTGAAAGATAAACAACATTGGGAACCAAGATGTGGTCATCAGTGTGCATTGTGAAGGGCAGCAATTCTACCCTGGCATTTCAGCAGGAAAAAGCCAAGTACTTTTTTTTTTTAAACACCAAATCATCTGCCTGTGAGTTTCAAATAATGTGACTTTCAATGTCAGGTAGCTCAAAATTCTTAAGCATTTTATACATGCATGACTTCATATTATTTTGTTTAATTTTGTCTTAGTTAAGATTTCAATTACTGTCAGAAAACACCATGACCAAAAGTAACTTGGGAAAGGGTTTATTTTGCTTACACTTCCAGTCAATCCATCAGAGAGGGAAGTCAGGGCAGGAACCTAGAGACAATTGCTGACACAGAGGCCATGGAGGCCAGNAGGCCTGCTCCTCATGGCTNGCTCAGCTAGCCTTTTTTTATAGAACCCAGGAGATGTGTATAAGAGACAGCTACAGCCCTGCCTGCAGCCCTTTTTTTTTTTTTTTTTTTCAAGACAGGGTTTCTCTGTGTCGCTTTGGAGTCTGTCCTGGAACTCACTCTGTAGACGAGATTGGCCTCAAACTCACAGAGATCCGCCTGCCTCTGCCTCCCCAGTGCTAGGATTAAAGGCGTGCGCCACCACTGCCGGGCCAGCCCAATCTTATGAAGGTGTTTTCTCAATTGAGACTCCCTCCACTCAGATGTCCCTAGCTTGTGTTAAGTTGACACACCACTAGCCATCAAAGATTTGGTTATAACGACACACTGTTCTTAGGCAAATTTTGAGGTCTACAATTAGCCCTCCAGTTCACTGATCCCAAAAGCCAGGTTCCTATCAGAATAAACACTCTTTGTTTGCTTTATCTGATAGCTCAGGAAAATAACTTTTTAAGGAACTATCAATAGAAACAGTACAAACACTGAATACATTTTGTTTTAGACAGCACACCCCCAAGGATTTGTTGCCAAGTTACTGTGCTCTCAAGTCACACATAATCTCTCACACCATGTGGCTACACAGGGACACATCTAACAGAAGTGTTTGCACTCATTTTCATCTTGAGATGGCTGCAACCTGCTCCGGGCCTATTTTGTGCTCCCTACCTTTTCATTTTTCCCTGAGGCCTATCAACTCTCAGTACACTAACAATTCANTTGATAATAATACTTTATCACTGTTTAATCATTTTCCCATTGCCCACTGAAATCTAAGCTCCNCGGAGCAGGGTTTTGTTTTTGGATGGTGGTAAGTGTTCCCTGAGGGCAGGACTAAAAAACCTGGGTCTGTAGGAAGCATTGAGGTGACTCCCTCTCAGGGTCTAGTGTCAGTGTCCAGGAACTCTGACAGGCTCTGGAGAGCAGTCAGCATTTATGCTGAGCTCGTCCCTAGGCTTGTAACTGAGCTTCCGGTATGCCCACAAGAATGCCAGTTACATTTACTGCCTTGTGATAATTACTAAATACACTCCTGTCCCCATGTGAGGAGCTCTAGCTTAAAGGACCAGGGACAGGTTGTCTTGGTTTCGTTTCTGTCACAGTGATAAACTACCCTGGCAAAAAGCAACTCGGGGATAAAAGGTTCATTTTAGCTCACAGTTCCTAGTAGGGAAGTCAAGTAGTCAGAAAGAGTGGGTGCACAGTCAAGTGTAGACAAGAATTAATGCATGCATGCTTCTAGTACTTGGCTTGCTTTCTCCACTCTTAGACAGGCCAGGAATCAAGACCAGGGAATGGTGCCACCTACAGTGGGCTGGTCTTCTCACATCAATTAACATAATTAAGACAATCTCCCACAGACATGGCCACAGGCCAACCTGATCCAGACAGTCCCTCACTGAGACTTTTCCTATTCTAGATAGTGTCAAGTTGACTATTAAAACTGTTACACAGATAGATGGGAGGAGAGGGGGTTCCAGGAGAGAGTGATCGGCTTTGAGGAGGCAGCGACTCCCTGATCAGGAGCAAGTTGGATTTCTGATGTTCGGTTGGGGTCCAATAAACACATGTTGGGGACATGGAAAGACAATAGAATAATTGAGAGGGGTTTCTAGGTAGCTAAAGAGGCCAGCAAAAATGGGTAGAATCCCGTGAGAAACTAACAGAAGAAGGGCAGGGTTATTTCTTGACTCTAAGCCTAGACAGGCAACAGAGGGACAAGGCCCCTGAGGTGAAGGGGCAGGAGAAAGAGGAAGCAAAGGTAAAGACCAATGTTAGGATGCATTTTTTAATTTTGCAAACAGCACATATGTTTCCTGATCAGTTGAAATATAAAATTAACACACTTCACAAAAGAGCCAGAGCAGAAGGATACAAAACAGTTCAAATGCAGAGAGCCTCAGCCCACATCCCTGCAGAGAGCTGCCCTCTTTCCTGGAGTCCCCAAGGTGGAGATGGGGCCGTTGGCTTCCGTGTTGAAGACGGGAAACACCTGGTTGAAACGGTTGACCTGTCTCCACCCGTCTGGCTGGAGAGGCCCAGGAAGTTGGGGCAGAGACATGCCAGCCCCAGGTTCCAGAGCCCGGAGCAGGCAGTGACCCTTGAGGGCCTCTTCCCTCAAGAAGCTTCCTCCCTTCATCCTCTCCAATGCAGCTCTTTTCTTAGCCTGGAGGTAGTAAGGAGTGGTACCCCCTCTAGTGGGGGGAGGGGGGCTCCCNATGAGCATCTGGGAGGGGCTGAGAACCCCTGAGTGAGCTGTCCCTTAGGAAGAGGGCTCATGGGATTTCCTGTGGACAAGGCCCTAGGATCTGATGGCATTTCATGAACCACAGCAGCATTCATTTGAGTCCCATCGTGGATGGGGCTATGGCCTCTCTCCACACCACCCTCAGCGGAGCCTGCCAACCTATCACTTGAGCCAGGATTTGGCTTGAAGTGAAATGGCCCTCCGATTCTTCCTTCCCTCAAGGTTTCCTCTGGGAAAGTGGGAAGTCCAAACCAACAGTGGTTTGTGTTTGGTTTTGATACAGGAGTTTTATTACTCTTTGATGTTTGGTGTTTATTTGAGATAGGGTTTCACTATATAGTCCAGGCTGCCTCGAACTTTTGATTTTCTCNTCCCCTCCTCCCAAGTCCAGAGATTATAGGCATGCATCCAGATCCGTGTATTCTCTTGTCATCCTTAGTACACATGTATATCCCACAGTTCACAAGATCTGAATTCCCTGTAGTGCACAGTGCCACTGGTCTCCCTGCCACCCTGCAGGTGCTGGTGTGTACACATACAGAGACAAGGAGAGAGATATTTAAATAGTGTGGTTAATCCCCACTACAGGTGACAAAGCTGGAGTCCAGAGGGACGAAGCCGTTTTCCCCAGTGTCATTCATTGAGCTCGTGGTAACTGCAGGTCTGGGGTCACCTCTCCTCACCACTTGGTGCCACTCTGCTGGCCACACCGCTTTGCCTCTGATAGTTGTCACTAGACATGCGTACAGCAGGTTCTTTTTACTTCTCTTGTCTTTTGTCCACAGAGGGAAACAGAAACACAACCCTCCCATCCTGGGTTCTGGGTCCTGCAGACCACGTTGTTAATCCATCAGGCCCTTCCTCAAGTCTGTGAGATCCAGACCCCGAAAAGATGCTCTGAGGACAGCACAGCCACAGCACAGATGTCCACCTCTTCCTTTCTGCTGCTGATCAGCTTCTGGGATGAACTGGTTATTTTCTAAAAAAATTCATTTTCACAAAAATCATTCATTAGCAATGTAGCAACAAAGAATATCACAGAAATCCCAACTATTTAACTGTCTTGTGTGTGTGTGTGTGTGTGTGTGTGTGTGTGTGTGTGTTCTCACATGTGTAGGTGGGCACATGTGCTCATATGTGCAGACCCTAGGTTGGACTGGGAGTGACCCTTGAACCCTTACTCAACATTCATACAGGTTCTGGGGATCTGAACTCTGACCCTCACATTGGATGCTTGTGTGGCAAGCACTTTAACCACTGAGACATCTCCCCAGCCCTAGTTAACTTTCAAGAAACAACCTTCCAGGACAATCCAACGCCTAGGTCAGTGGCTCCAAGCATCTGCTGAGATCCTCTCCTAACCCTCTGTCTANTGATTCCCACATGGCCCTGCTAGGTCAGTGCTTTTCTGTAAGAATCAGTCCCAAAAAAAATCAGATATAATTCTGGGGCTGGGCGGGAAGGAGGGGGAGAGTGTACCTTCTACCATCAGAGAGCTCTCAGAAGGCCCTGCTCTGTGAGGCTTTAGGATGGTGCCTAGCCCAGTACCCAGTCCAGACAGAGGATCACAAGGACAGGCTTGTTCCTACTCCTGTATTACACTCTGTAGTTCCTCCCAGAGATCCCATGGCATGATCATAGCTGATTTTAAACATACAGAGAGCAACTTTGCAGACAGTCCATTACTAAGTAGCCTCTTATGGTTTGAATCTAAAACATCTCCCATTGGCTCATGTTCGAGGGCTTGGTACTGGCAAGCTTTGGGCAAGTGCTTAAAGCAATGAACTAATCCCTTGATGTGTTCACAGTCTGACATTATTGGAGGCCNTGAGAAGTAAGNGGTAGGGCCTCATTAGAAGNAGTAGGTTACTAAGAGCTTTCCTTGGAAAGCTATGTCTTGTTCCCTGCCCTCCGCCCCTTTGTCTCCTGGTTTGAATGAGAANGGCTCCCATAGGCTCATGTGTTTGAAGGCTTGGTCCCGAATTGATGAACTGTCTGGGAAGGATCAGGAGGTGTGGCTTTGTGGAGGGAGTACTGCTGGGAGTAACCTTTGAGGTTTCAAAAGCCCACATCAGACCCAGTCTCTCTCTTTCTGCCTGCTGCCTGCAGGTCAGAATGTAAAGCTCTCAGCTACTGCTCCAGCACCATGCTTGTCTGCTTCCCACCATGATGATCATGGACCAACCCTCTAAAACTGTAAGCAAGCCCCCAGTTAAATGCTTTCTTTTACAAGAGTAGCCTGTAACCCCAGTTCCAGGAGATCTGATGCCTTCTTCTGCCTCTGTGAATACTGCATGCACATGGTGTGCTGACAGATATACAAACACTCATAAAATAAAAGTAAACAGAGCTTTAAAATATGTGACAGGCATGTATATTGTATATGGTAATTCCTGTAACAACCATGAAAGATCAATGTAAAGAATAACCAANAGAGTAGATAAAAAAAAATTCTAAAATGTATATACTTGGGGCTGGGTTGGTAAAGCACTTGCCTAGAATATACAGTGGCCCTGGGTTTAGTCTTGAGTATCACATAAAACANCACTTGGGAGGTAGAGGTAGGAGGCTCAAGGTTATCCTTGAGTATATAGTGAGACCAAACCCAGGCTCAAAAAAAAGAAAGAAAAGAAAAAAGAAAAAGGAAAAAGGAAATTGTAATATATATTAAATACCTAAATTGACTACTTAATATACTTAATAAATCTCAAANAGGGAAAAAAAAGAAAAACAGAACAAAAGCAGAAACNGAAAAGAAAATTATGAACCAATATACAACTATATCAATCATTATATTACATGTTAATGGACTAAACATACCATTTTTAAAAGACAGAGATTATCAGAAGTGACTTANACACACACGCAAAATAAGTCAAAACAGGAAACCAAAGCAACCGTCTACAAGAGACACACTTTAAACANGTACATAGAGAGGTTTATAAAGGATATAGCATATAAGCAATGAGCAAAAAGAGCTGAATATNACCAGAGATAAAAAGAAATGCATCATGATGCTAAAAGGCTTACTTAGGAAGATCCAGCAATCATGAATGTGTATGGCCTTAAAACAGTANCTCAAGAGCTAGGTGGTGGTGGCGCACACCTTTAATCCCAGCACTTGGGAGGCACAGGCAGGTGGAACTCTGTGAGTTTGAAGCAAGCCTGGTCTACAAAGTAAGTTGCAGGAGAGCAAGAACTACGTAGAGAGACCCTGTCTCAAAAAAAAAGGAAAAAAAAGCATGGAAAGTTGGTATAAAGAAAGAAACAGATGTAGCTACATTCATAGTTAGGTTCTTTATACTCTTCTCTCAATCAATTAGTAGAACTACTATACAAAAATCAGGGCAAACCCGGTGAACTGAGTCAACATATCAGGATCCTTACAACAGCCTTGGCACTTAGCTCTGGGCTACTGTCAGCTGACATCGTTATGACCACTTGGAAGTATCAGAGACAGAAGAGCTGGCGCTGGGATAGAAGGGTGGTAGGGCATCCTGAGGACTGGGTTAAAGAAGAGATACTCCTCTTGTAGAGCGGCAAAAGCAAACCACATAGATGTTACAAGAGTCACTCCATTGTAACTGCAGACTGTTAAGGAACTCTAGCAGTATGTTGNCACAGACAGATTTGGTTCTGATTGCTCTAGAGCAACTGACTGCTAACTCCCCACCAGAAGAGAACTGTGACACCCTTAGGGTGACAGGGATGAAGGGGGCTGCTCTGGTTCCTGTTTGTGCGGCTTTGTGTGGTTGAGATCCAGGGGTGCCTCTGAAGAGCCATGGGTGGAACATGTGTGAGCTGCTGAGGCCTGCCCTCCCTCTTCCCACTCCAGGGCACAGGCACACAGGGCCTACACNCTCCGAGAGGCTCAGAGCCATGGTCCATTGTTTTCAAGGGTAAGATAAGCACACTGGGCCTGGGGGGCACTGGAAGAACAGCTTCTTGAGCAGTCACTGTGAAGGTCCACACTATTGCCCTTGCCTATTCCACGCATATCCAAGGCAAAGCATATTCCATACCATGTGATCTTAAACCCGAGAGGCATGAGACTCTTGGCACAGACTGAGTATGTTGACTCCAAACCTGTTACTGGCTGTAGCTCCTATTAGAACTAGGGAAGATAAAACTGCATGACTTATCACTAAGCACCCTGGGCTGAGTAACACAGCCACCCTCTTGGTAATGCCAGGTCCTGTGGGAAAGCAGAATGGCCTGCCAGAGCCTCAGGGAGGTCACTAAACACTGGAAAAGGGAGGACTCACCCAGACCTTCTGATCAGGGGTTACTGCAACCTGAGCATATCTCCCAAAACCACATGTTAGAAACAAATCCCCAGTGTAACAGTGTTGGGGCAGGAACTGTGGGATGTGATGAGGCTGTAAAGGCCTCAGCTTCATGAATGTGGGCTATAAGACCGTAAGGCTGAGTGTTGATAAGTCNTTCTATCACTTAGGTGACACCTTCAGCCATGTTGTAAGAGCAAGAAGACCTTCACCCATAAGGCCCTTCAACTTTCATTCCACCCCCAGCCTCCAGAAGCCAATGAACTTCTATTCTCTATAAATTGCCTAGTCTGTGGTATTCTATTACAGCAGCACAGACTAAGACAAGGAAAGTCCCATTAGCACTTCTCCTCTCTCTGCTTATCTTCATAAACCATGAAAAGTGTATCCATGCCCAGCTAAGGCCCACGATGCATCTGGTCAGCAGTGAAAGGTAAAAGAATGCCCTTACCAAGGTGTCTGGGAGGACTACTGTGGGGCAGCAAGAGTACCGGAACAGTTGGCCCATCTTCCAGATGGAGAGCAGTACAACCATGAGAACCAGCATGAAGCCAACAAATGCAAACAGAGCCAGTGCCAGNGGGAGAGCCTCTCCTGTGAAGAAAGCATAGGAGAAGGTTTGGGAACAGCAGGGAAGGGGAACCACCAGTCCTGCACCTCTGAGGGTTTTTTAGAGCTGCACTCAGGCCAAGGCAGCAGGTGCCAGCATCGTGAGATTTGGGGTTTCCTCCAAACAGCTGCAGTTACCACCATTCTCCTAGAATCTCAATTAAAGTCTGGTTTTTCAGAAAGCCACAGAGATTACCATCTCTACCTTTTGAAGGGGAGGGAGAGATGTAAGGCATTGCCCNTGGTAGCATGTACCTGGCACTACTGCCAGAAGGCAGGCTGCCAGGCCCCAGGCAGGATGAGGGGGAGGTGTTGGAGCAGAACAGTCCAGAACAGGGTTGGGTGGAAACCAAAAACAAAGTGTTTCACAATTTACTCTTGGCATTGACTCCTCAGATGGANGAAAATAGTAAGTCCCAAAACATTCACATTNAACTGACGGAAGAAGCCCCTGTTACATGGTAGGTCTACTTCTGTCTCCCAGCATTCTGCTAAGGTCTAGGCCTCTGCTCCTCACAGTGAGCATCCCATTCACAGAAGAGGATGGTACTTATGCCCAAGGTGGGTTAATGGCCTACCCAGGATAAACAGCTAGAGCTAGCTANGAAGCCCATGATGAGTTTGCTAACAAATCGAGCAAGAAGCACCAGGTCTAAGCACATAGAAATGCAGAGGAGAAGACACGCTAGTTTCCCACCTCTCTGTTCTGTCAACCTCAAGCAACTGTTTATCACCNCCTGCCTGGACTGTTCACTCACAATATTAAGGGTGACTCGGCCCATGTGGCTGTGGCATNTGGGGTGGGGCATGTGCATTGTTCCACGTTTGGAAAATATTTTGGCAGTAGACATCAAGAGATGAACAATGTTAATACCCTTACAATCCACTCCTATGATGTCCNTTCCAGAAAGTCATTCCAAGGAAGGAAGGAAGTGTGTGCATCAGTCAGTCAGTTCACAGGAATGTTGAGACAAGAGCCACAGGCTGTCACCAATCGCCTGCCCAGTGGTCCCCTGCCACTTGTGCATCCCTGTGTGCTGTGACTCTCCTCACAGCAAACCCCACAAACACTGGAAAGCCCCTCATGAGCTCATTAGCTTGCTGTTTGTCTCCACAGCTGGAAGGCAGTGACTCCCTTCTCTGCCCCAGTGGACAGGCCAGGACTTGGCATGTAGTCAGTGCTCTGCAAATACTTATTTAATAGAAGAACAGCATCTTCAAGAGCAAATAGTCGTGATTTAAATGCCNANCAAAAGGGACTGATGTAAGACATTATGGAACATTGACATGGTAGGTGAGCAATTCATCTGTTAAAAGGAGAAACAGAATAGACATATTACAGCTTGACCAATAATGGAGAAAGTTTGGAAAGTACATAGTATTGCCATCAGTAAGGATGTACTTGCATATATTGGCTTACTGTGTATCTTCAAAAAGTAAGGCAAGCCAGGCATAGTGGCTCATGACTTTAATCCCAGCACTTGGGAGGCAAAGGCAGTTGGGTCTCTGAGTTCAAGGCCAGCCTGCTCTACACAGTGAGTTTCAGGACAGCCAGGACTACATAGTAAGACCATGTCTCGAAGGACAAAAAAAGTAAATTGGCATTTACTGAAGGGAAAAGATGCAGGAACTATGTGAATGAAGAAGAGACATAGAGAAGATAATTTACATGTATATTATGTATTCTGGACCATAGGAATAGACTATATATTCAAAATAGTAATTTTTAAATCTAAGAAGTTATGCTGAAAAGTGTTAACTAGTGCTGTTTGTATGGTGGGATTATGGAATGTAAGGTTTTGTTTCTTTTCACAGANTTTTTAATTACTGTAGGCTTCTTTAGACCATAAAAAAATTAAGGGTCTAGGGAGATGTCCCAGTCAGTAAAGTGCCTGGTATGCAAGCATGAGGACCTGAGTGTGGGTCCATGCACCCACATAAAAGCCAGGAGTGTTGTGTACATCTCTAACCCTGGTGCTTGGGAGTCACTGGAGCCTGCTGGCCAGCCAGTCTAGCCAATCAGTAAGCTCTGGGTTCAGTGACAGAGGCTGTCTCATAAAATAACGTGATAGAAATAGAGAAGACGCCTAATACCAGACTCTGTCCTTGATACTCACATGTACATATGTGTACATATACATACCTATACACATGTACACACACACAATTTTTAATTGTCTTAACTCAAATGAAAAGTTTTAGTCAAAAAGGAGGATTCTTTTTTGTTTGTTTGTTTTCAAGACAGAGTTTCTCTGTGTAGCTTTGGAGCCTGTCCTGGAACTCACTCTGTAGACCAGGCTTTGCTTCCAACTCATAGAGATCTGCCTGCCTCTGCCTCCCAAGAGCTGGGATTAAAGATGTTCGCCACCACTGCCCAGGCAGAAAAGAGGATAGACTACAAGATCCCTTCCAGACAAAGGAAGCAGTGATGTTTTTATACAGTGTGGTGCCTTCTTCCAAGGTCTAACTCTCCAACAGCTGTCTCTGCTCACAGGCAATAGCCTTCTGGCAAGCTAGGCCTGTAACATGTGCCCAGGAGAAGGAGGCTTTGGGGGAAAGTGATCCAGGCAACTGCTCAAGAAATCTGACCCAGCCCCCAGGGTGAGCTCCTACCCCTGGGGAGAACTAGAGTTTACCTCAGAACCCACCAAACCAGGAAGCAAATATGTAAAGCCAGGGAAAGCCTTGGGACCATTGGTAGGGCTGCCAAGTGCGGGGGACCGGAGGACAGGCAGGTTATCCTTACCTTGCATCTCCACACACTGAGCCTGGGTGAAGTCACTGTGCCTCCCAATGGCTTTCACCAGCGCCTGCGCCTTCACACAGTACACGGCTCCTGCTTCCATGGTTTCTAGGTGAACTGGACTGTCCCCACTCTTCACCATCTTAACATGTTCCTTTAAGAAATCAAAACGCACTTACTGCCTAAGGGCAACAGAGCTAAAGACAGTGGGGAGAGCTGGGCAGGAAAAAGTGCAGCTAGTCCTTATCCAGAACACAGAGAACATTCCCTCTCGTTTGTACACGGAGGCATTCATTTCTTCACGCATCCACTCACTCATAGTTATTAACCCTGTACCATGGACATAGGCACACAGCATGGGAGCTTGCGTGTGGGAGAGAGATATTACATAAATACATTCCATGTAACGATTAGGGCTGGGAAGAGAAAGCAGGGCAAGGCAAAGAGAGTGGCGACTGTCTCTTATACACATCTAGATGTGTATAAGAGACAGCTCTCTAGCAGGATAACATTTGAGCAGAGCCCATCCACCTGTCTGTCCACCCTTCAACTCCCACTCTAAGCCGCAGGCCTGTAGAGGAGCCTGTAGAAGCTTGTGTGACCCAGCCCAGATGACTCAGGGTATACACTCGGCAGTGAGCCTCCAGTTACAAGGGTGGAGAATAGGCTCCGCCCCCAAAGAATATGAAGTTGATGCGTGCTCCCTCCTGCCAAGCCTCGGCCTTTCTCCCACCCTCTTCCATCTGCCTGGCTGGCAATCCAGTGTCCTACCAGTGTGCTCTGACCCAGCAGGGTAAAATACTGGCCAACAGCCTGTCCCATCTGCCCACACCATGTTCCGCAGATCACTATCCCACTCAACTGAGGGGACACAGGAGCCTGTGCACAGCCCCCAGACATTGCTATGTGACACTGAGCACTCCGGCCTGAGAAGGGGACCCACAGAACTGTGCCTGAAACCCACACAGCTTAGGTTGATGAGCACAAGCAATGGGATTCATCCCTGGAGGATGTGGTCTTGGGAAACTGAATACCTCAGGCTGAATAAGAGGACAAAGAGAGAAGACTGGGTGAGAAGGGTCAGTCTGAGATGCCTTGAGGGGTCAGGGAGGCACACTCATAGGCATGTATAGGACCTGGAAGTGAAGGGAAGAAGCTACAGTAAGACCTTCAGTGAGAGAACAGCAAGGCTTCCACAGGCCAGGGTCCTGGAGTAGTTAAGACTGTACCTCTGCCTGGTCCTGTGCTGGTTCTGCTCACAGACTTGGTGAGAGTCTCTGTTGCCCATACTGATCCTTCTGAGAAAGCTAGCTTTCCTTGTGTCCACTGGAGTGGGTCACCAGNCCTTATCATTATATCAGCTTAAACAGGGCTACACAATGAGTAGTGTCCCCTGTGTCTGCTAGAGCCACCCCGCTGNTGCTGATCTGACCATCCTTCCATGAGGGCTGGCCTCCCACTCACCCCAGACTACAGCAACCTTCCCNTGGGGAAGGGCAGTTCCCTTCCAGGCTTTCTGCACGACCCACCCGATCATAATTAGATAGGTTTATTCATAANCCCGCTCCTGGCTCACTGCCCTACTTCTGCACTCTGCCAAGACACACACCCTCGAGAGGTTTGTGCCCACCTTCTGTGCTTTTGAAATCATCCGGAACACCCTGAGCTGGAACACCCTGGCCTGCTGCCCCTAAGTGTCTGAGACTAGCTGATGAAGGAGGAAAAAAACCAAGCATTCAACAGGCGTTAGGGGTCCAGTGAGGTGGGACAGGTGAGAAAGGGAAGTCATCCCCCAGACTNCAGTAGACCTGGCCTGATAAGAGCCCAGGTGTCCTGGCCAAGGCCTAGGTTGAACAAAGGAAGGAGTCGAGGGGTAGTTAGTTCTCTCATCTCTCCCTTCTCACACTTCACCCAGATTAGGCCGCTTATGCCATGAGCACTACAAAGCTGGACTTAATCCCTCACNCCAAGAAAGCTGTGCTCCTCTGAGGCCTGACTCAAAGGCCAAGGTCAGTGGGAAGCCTCACCGTGGTGCCAGGCTCCTTACTCCAGTAGACCACAGGGAACTCAAACTGGGGCCCCAGGTCTTCCAGCTTAATAACCAGATGCAACCCATGTTCAGTGACCTCCATCCTGGGCGGGATCAGAACAGCTGTTGACAAGAGAAAGAAGAAAGAATCAAAGCCAGCTCCAGACATAACTGATTCTCTTGGGATAAAACGACCAAATCATCAGCAGAAAACATAGNAGCCCTATGNGCAAGGGAAGGGGTCTGTTGAGGGGTTCTACTGAGTNAATCATGTACATAAGCACTCTCCTGCACGCCATGGATGCTCATAAAATTCTTTTTAAATTATATTTTTATTAAAATTATACATTTTCAAAAAGTGTGTGTGTGTGTGTGTGTGTGTGTGTGTGTGTGTGTGTATGCATGCACACATGCACACTTGCACTTGCATGTAAAACATGGAGGCCATTCTGCCCTTCCACCAGGTGGGTCCTGGGAATCAAACTCAGGTTACCATGCTTGGCAGCAAGTGCCTTTGCTTGCTGAGCCATCTTGGTGGCCCTCATAAAATGCTTTTTGAATGATGACTGAGTGGAGACAAATGGCAAAGACTTCCTACAATTCATTTTTCATTCCAAAGTCATTTGTCCCTTCTCCACGAGCCCAGGCTCAAGAGAAGGGAAGAAGGACTCAAGTAAACATTGCTTTCTCTTTTAAAGCNCATGCTCTGCCTCCTCTCTCCACTGCCCTATCTCATTGCTCTTCACCTGGTCTCATCTAGTGAGCAGACACTGTTCCTTAATGCTTGCTGAACACCTGCCTGACTCTGAGCTCCGCTGAGCACAGCTAGCCTGGTCTTTGCCTTGGGAATGAATACACCCGACGANGTCAACCCCATTGCTCACCCAGAGCACTGGCACATACTGGTGTCTGGTGCCTTGCAGACATCAGCAAATCAGCAGGTTGGGTGCCTTGGCCCTTCAATTCTTGGCCCTAGGACTCTTCATCTCGAATAAAAACTGTCAGCAACTCAGAAGCTTCTTACAAATTCAGACAATCTTAGAAATTACAGCCCAAGCACAAACACGATCTTTCCCTTTGCAGGTTCCCAAACAGAGAGGCAAGCAGTCCCTGGGGATACTTCCCCACCAAGAGGCCAAGAACAGAAGGGCCCACACAGGCTGCATCCCCTCCCTCGATACCAATCTAGAAATTACAGGACCAGAAGGACCGGTGTGATGGTTGGTATTGGCTTGGGAAGTAGGATGGGATGTGNCCGGGGCTAAATCCCTCTGCACTGGGGCCAACGGACATGGAGAAGAAAGGCAGGTCCTAGATGGGACAGTCAGAGAGCAAAGTATTTTTCCCTTGCCATCTCACTGGAGAAAATATTTCTGGGTTTGGTGAGCTGTCCCTCAAAGGGGCAAGAGGACTTGGGAAGTCAGGCCACCTGTGCAAACGGAGCCAGTCCAGACACACCATCACCGCCTCTGTAATACCTGCAGACAGAGAAGGTTCACCTCCTCCATTCATAAGTCACCTATTATTGGAATCTGAGCCTCTGGTTGCCATCTTTTTGATAAACAAAATGACCTGAAATTTCAGTTTAGAGAATTTTCTTTTTTCTTTTCTTTTTTTTTTTCAGCACTGAGGCAGAAACCTCTGCCCTACATACTCTATACTTCTCTCATTTGCTCCACCCAGAAACTTCAGAAGGTGTATCTTATTCCTGTGGAACAGAGATATTAAGGGAGTTGCCCAGAGTCACACAGCTAACAGCCAGAATTAAAGCCCATGTCAGTCTATATTTCTAGCCTCCCTTGTGTGAAGTGTTCATCCTCCACAGTAGAGAGTCACAACTCTGTCTGCATATGACAATAACCTGGGTAGAATTTTAAGTTCCAAATAAATGGACACTCACACGTCATTTAAATCAGACACCCCTGGAGTGGCCCCAGACAGGTGGCCCCAGATGATTATAACATGAAACTGAGGTTAAGAATGTCTGCCTTCAGTAAGGTTAAGAGTAGAAGAGCTCCATGGAAAACATTAAGACACAACTTTTCAAGTGTCAGAGAAGTCAGAGTGGCCCTCTCAGATGGAAAAGGCAGGCAGAGTACTCATAAGAGATTCAGTGCTAGCCAGGCAGTGGTGACGCATAACTTTAACTCCAGCACTCAGGAGGCAGAGGCAGGCGGATCTCTGTGAGTTCAAGTCCAAGTTGGTCTACAGAGTGAGTTCCAGGACAGCCAGCTACACAGAGAAACCCTGTCTTGAAAAACCAAGGGGTGGGGAGCCCAGAGCCACCCTGGTTAGGTCACTGACTCACTACACATGAAGCCCACAGGATACTTGAGAGAGATGCTGCCCTCTTTAGCACCTGCAAACTCCTATCCCTCAGATTCTCCTGCAAGTAAGACCTTTTCCTGTTTATGCTGGCCTCTTAAGCACAAGTTTCACTGTTCAGCCCCTCCCAAATAACTGTTGGCACTCCCTGATCTCCATCTGACCTGGCCTTCCTTCCAGCAAGAGCTGCCAGACCCNGGTGGAGTTCTTGGCTGGAGCCCCAGGCTCCCAGGTGCCAGAGGAAGTAGTGCTGGGTGCTACCTGAACTCTGTGGGCAGAGGAAGAGCTGCAGTGTCTCTCATCCAGTGCCCATAAGCCTCCAGGTGCCTGCACTGGGGTCCTACCACTTCAGCCAAGTCTTCCCAGTGCCTGGAAAAGATGCCCCGCAGAGAAGTCCACGTTTTACAGCAAAAGCCTCCCTGGCTTCCCAATTCAACAGTCCTGTGCTCTCCCTCTGCTCACTGACTCTCAGTGCCAGCATCCCCAGGGCAACAATACTAATATTAACAAAAGTTGAGTGCTGTGATAAGACTGGACTGTATTGAGCATTGACACATTTCATTTCATGTGGTCCCCTCAACTATCCCATGAGGCAAAATATTGCACGCACACAGCTCTCAAGTTCCAAGTTGGATCTGAACTAGCCCTTATAATTCTTCAGGGCCAATTTGAGATCCCTCACCATCTAAACCCTCCTGACTTCCACTCAACATCCTCAGTCCTCAGTGACTTGACTGGTCCCATTACTAGATACTGGGACCTAATTTTCCTGAGCCCTCACATCAAGCAGATCTTCTGTCACATGAAGAAAATGGGCCACCGAGGGCCCTGCCCCTTCCCCAGCACCAAACTCCTAGCATCCCCCCCACTCCCATCTTAGACAAGGAGCTGCCCCTTTCCACCTCCACTCTGTCCTCTATATGTGGCAGTTGCAACCATGGTCACCTCCTCAAGCACCACCCAGGGACCTCCTTAAGCCTATCAAGAGCTTTCTGTTCCTTCTACCTACCCAGCCACCCCCTCGTATCCTTCTCTCTACATTTTAAACCTTGAGGTTTCTGGGACCCTGTCCTGGATTCTTTTTATCCTCCCTACCTTGTCCCTGGACATTCACACCTATTTCCAGGACTAGAGCTAGTAACTTTGTATTGTATGCTTGGCTTTCACCTCTAAGAGTCCCAAGGCCTGATCCCTGGCTGCCAGTCAGATGACCACAGCATGCCACGTTGCAGGAACCTGAGCTCCAAAAACACAGAGAGTGCCTCCTATTCCTCAAAATCTGTTTCTCCTGTTGGGTTCTCTGCCTTGGACAGTGTTCTCAACCCAGGTAAGAAGCTAGATTCTGTCTTCCCACTCCATCCCCCAATAACTAGTCCCCAAGCTCTGTCCATTTTAAATGCAGCCAAATCTCCTGAGTTCATCCACTCCCTGTCTTAGTTAGGGTTTCTATTGCTGCAAAGAAACACCATAACCAAAAAGCAAGTTGGGGAGGAAAGGGTTTATTCAGCTTATACTTTCATATTGTCATTCATCACCAAAGGAAGTCAGGACAGGAACTCAAGCAGGGCAGGAACCTGGAGGCAGGAACCGATGCAGAGGCCATGGAGAGGAGCTGCTTCCTGGCTTGCTTCCCATGGCTTGCTCAGCTTGCTTTCTTATAGAACCCAGGATCAACAGCCCAGGAGTGGCATCACCTACAGTGGGCTGGGCCTTCCCACATAAATCACCAATTAAGAAAATGCCTTACAGCTGAATCTTACGGAGGCATTTTTTTCAATTGAGGTTCCCTCCTTTCGGATAACTCTAGCTTGTGTCAAGTTGACATAAGACTAGCTAGCACACACACACACCCCATCTCCTCTGCTACTCTACAGTCCAGAACTCATCTTGGCTTAGCTGGAAGGTAACAATTCCCCTCTTGTTCTCCCTCTGCCCTGCAGGCTTCCCCTACTCCAGGTCCCTTTCCTCTCGGTGGCCATAGTGTTTGCTCTGCAAGACATGGCCCAGATCCTCTCTCTCCCATTGAACCCATCTACTGACTTGATCAAGCTTCACTGTAGGGCCAGCTGCTTCTCTACCCCACTGCCCATCCAGCCCTCACCTCACCCCAAACACATATCCTTTCACATTCTAACCACGGCTTGCACTCAGCCATATTTGTTCACTTACCTGGATTCTTCTCTTCTTTTTCAGTCCCTTTCCAATTATAATTGCAATGGAAAAGTTATTTGCCAGCAACCACAGAGAGGAAATGTTTCTAGTCGCTGTTAAATGTACAGATGTTTTTAAATAACCAAGCTGCTCTCAGCAGTATGGGGTTAACGAGGCTCCAGATGGGAGAGATTTATGGAGGCATGACCTAAGTAAGAACCCTAGTGTCAATGTCAGAACTTCAATACCTTCAGACACTAACAAGGACCATCGGGACGGCCTTCCAGAGTGGGGAAGGAGAAAGACAGCATGTGAAAACAGTCAGCAGTTTTACAAACATGTCAGTAAGGGTGGTTTTTGTTTATAAGTACACCAGTTAATTTGATGCTGAACATCTAAGTAAAGGTAGTTCCTGCAAGGGTGGGAAAGGGGTGTGCCTTACTTGAGTTTCGATTAAAGGGGTGCTCCAGAGTGCTCCAGGCTGAAGTCTGTGAGCCCAGCATGGCCCTGACCCTGAAGTTATATGGTACTGTGGCAGTGATGTCATCAGTGACATCACACTCCAGACCTTTGGTAGGTGAGCACCGGCTGCTGGGGATCCAGATGTGGCTCATGTAGAGGCTCTCGTACTCCCTGGCCAAGGAGAAGAGGGCACAGAGTCATACCATACCCTTTGAGGCAGACTCCAAGATGGTTGTAACTGCCTTTGTTCTGCTTTTGTGGGTCAGCAGAACAGGCATCCTCTCCCCAACTCCAGATCCTCCACTTGCTTCCCACCCCAACATCACTCTCATTTCTTTCTAAGAAACCTTAGCACAAGCCTCATGCTGTCCATCTCTTTCAGTGTCCACAGTCACCATCCTACCTCAGGCACCATCCTGCCTTGCTTGCTGTGCTTTCCCATTCTCCAAACACTCCACACAGCGGACCATGATGTTTCTGTACCTAATGGCTCCGTGTGAGACTCGAGCCTTCTCCCATCCTGCCCCTTAAGGATGCTGCTTCTACCCTACTGACCTGTGACTCTCTCCTTCAAAATGTTGGTCTCTTTTTGTCTTGGGTCTCTGACTAGACAGTCACTGTCTCAAATGTTCTGTCCCTGTTATCTGACAGGTAGGGTACAAATATCACCTCCTCCAGAGGCCACCCCCTAAGACAAAGGAGCTGCAAACTCAACTCTTTTGCATCAGCCTTCACAGCTTCCTATTAGGACTCAGAACTCTGCATTTGGCTCAGAGCACTGCCCAGTCACTTTGTGATGATGGAAAGGTTTTGCATCCTGTTGTTTGGTGGGGGCAGTCACTGGCCATTTGTGGCTATAGAGGATGTGAATAAGGAAGAATGGGACTCAAAACACGTTTCAGTTTAATTTAAACTTAAATAGCTACTAGTAGCTAGTGGCTGCAAAACTGAAGAGAGCACATCCAGCGTATTTAGTATCTCTTCCTCTAGAACAGTGGTTCTCAATCTTCCTAATGCTGCGACCTTTTAATACAGTTCCTCATGCTGTGGTGACCCCCAGCCATAAAATTATTTTGTTGCTACTTCATAACTATAAATTTGCTACTGTTATGAATTGTAATGTAAATATCTGATATGTGAGCTGAGGAGTCGAGACCCACAAAATGAGAAATGATACTCTAGAAGCTAGTTTCCCTGTATCTAGAAATGTGAACCTCTGTATCCTCGAGCCTAGAAGAATGTCTACATGTGTAGGATTCTGCTTGTGCTTATTGCTAATGAAATATGTCGAGCACCAACTCTGCCAGTCACTTCTCAGCAACTGCTAGTACCTGGACAGCTGAAGAAAACTAGAACCAGGTTCACCCCTGGGCCAGCTGAACTTTAGGGTCAAGACTTGTTTGGGCTTCTGGATATATGCTCATAGTCAAGAAAATTGCCACCTCCTATACCCCAAAGGGAATGGCTCTCCAGATTTGTCCATTCCAAGTCAGACCCAAACTCACCAGACAGTTGGCTCACTGTTGAAAACAGGCACAACAAAATGTATTTGGTCCCCCNTGTCCCTTCACACCAAGGGGTGGGCTGGGAAGAACATCTATTCTTGGGCCTCAAAGCCTCCTGAAGCAGAGAAGGGCTATCCCTCTCGGATACGCTGTCTAAGGAAGAAAAATGATCAAACAAGGCAGACTCACCCCTGGTACTCCACAGAATAGAACACTGCCTCCCTGAGCTGGGCCACTGGGTTCCACACCAAGAGATGCTTCATGTTGGTTGACAGAACAGTTAAGTTCTGTGGGGCAGGCAGAATGGCCACTCCACCTGGGATGAAATTAAGAGAGAAGTTGACTTCTGAGTGACAGAGCTGGCATAGCTTCCAATTCATCACACTTGTACAAGTGCTAACTTTTATTCTTGGTTTAGCTCTGCTTTTGTGACAGCAGGGCATATTTGTAGCAATCATGGCTAAGCTTTAGTGAGCATTGCTCATATTCTATATAGGTCATTGCTAGACTGTTACAGAATTATCCCATTTAATTTCCTTTTCTTCTCTTTCTCATTTTCTTTTTTCTTTCTTTTTTTGTTTGTTTATTTTTCAAGACAGGGTTTGTTTGTGTAGTCCCGGCTGTCCTGGAATTCCGTCTGTAAACCAGGCTAGCCTTGAACTCAGAGATCCACCTGTTTCTGCCTCCCAAGTGCTGTGATTAAAGGCATTCATCACCATGCCTGGCCTTTTTGACCCTACTGAGTATAAGGACCATATTTCCCCATTATATAAACCAACAAAGCAGAGGCATGTTACTATTTGTTCATGGACATGTTTTTTTTATTTTATAGTTTTATTTTAGTGTGTATGTATGTGTATGAATGTGGATTTACATATGCTATGGTGTATATATGAATGTCAGAGGACAACTCCAGAATCCTCTTCATCGACCAATGGGAATCAGGTTCAAACTTGGGTCATCAGGTTTTCATGAAAGCATCTTTTTCAGTGAACCATCTCATTGGCCCTATTTATTTTAACAAAAAGATAAACTAATGTACCCATTGGCCAGGCAGTGGTGGTGCACACTTTTAATCCCAACACTCGGAGGCAGAGGCAATCGGATCTTAGTGAGTTCAAGACCAGCCTGATCTACAAGTCGAGTTCCAGGACAGCCAGGACTGTTACAGAGAGAAACCCTATCTTGAAACCCCCTCAAAAAATGTACTCATTATATTTATGGCTAGCTATGTGGTGTTTTAACATATGTATACAATGTATTACTTCGAATAAAAGCAAGCCTATCTATCTCAAACATTTATCATTTCTTTTTAGTTCAAAGCCTTCAAATATCCTATGTTCTGGGCCTTGGAAATACAATTTTTTCCCTCTATAATTAGTCTTCTGTGCAATAGGACACCAGAATAAGCTCTTCTGTCTAACTGTAACTTAGTAGCTGTTAACCAGTCTTTGCCCTGTCCTCTCCCTGTACCCACTTCTCTTTCCATTCTCTAGTTACCATTGTCATTCCATCCTAAACTTCTAAACATACACGAGGTCAACTCTTTGCTATTCCATCTGTGAGTGGGACTATGTGGTATTTGTCTTTCTGTGCCTTGTTCATTTCATCTAACATAATATCTTCCAGATCACCCATGTCTGCCTTTTATGGCTGAACAATATCCACTGTGTATAGGTACTTCTATCTATTAATCAGTTGGTGGACATTTAGGTTATTTCCACATCTTGGCTTCTATAAACAGTGCAGCAGATGTCTCAGGATAGTTATTTAATTTTCCTTTGGATGTATTATATAAACAGTAGTGGGATAGCCAAGTCATCTGATGGTTGCACTTTGGACTTTTTGAGGAAGCTCCACACTGCTTTCCATAAGGATTATAATAGCTTACATTCTCAGTAATAGTGTGTACCAGCATTTGGCTTGTTATTTTTAACTTTTTAATAAAAACCACTTTTACTGTGGTCCTTTGTATAAAACCCCAGGGATTTACACATCTGAGGTAAGTGTTCTCCTATTAAGCTACATCCCCAGTCTGGGATGAGGTGATAATCTTATTTTGGTTTTATTTTGCTGGGATGACTAATGGTGTTAAACATTGCTTCACATACTTGCTGGTCATTGGTATCATGTACTTTTGAGAAATGTCTATTTAATTTTACTGTCCATTTCAATCAGTTTATTTATTGACTTACTATTGAGTTCCTTATAGAGTCTAGATGATAACCTTGCCACCAGACTGACCTGGATTCAGGCCTTGACTCAGCCCTGGACTATGTTATCTTATGCAACCCGAATAACCTGAGCCTTCCACTTCTTCATGGCAAATCCATTCAGGCTCTTGCCAGTTTCTCATCATGTCTCTCTCCAGCTTCTGCCATCCTTGGGCACCAGAACACATTAATTTGTGACCAACAAGGCCAAATGGGGCATCAGCGGCCAGGTGGGATGCTCTGATTCAGGTCTACTGTGGAGATAATCCAGCAAAGAAGGGGTACCAAAATAACTCAGAGACTCCACCTGGGAAGACTGCAAGCCCCCAAACCCATGTGATTTGTAGATCATATGGATAAAGACAATGTGTCCAGAGTATACACACAGTGCCACTACAGTTTGCATTGAACAAAAATGGCCAGCAAAGCTGCACCTGTACTGATAAGGTCTTCAGGCAGCCCAAAGTTCAGCCTTGCATATAGCCCTTGGGTACAGTCTGGACCCTCTGTAACCATTCTTCTCCCTTTCATACGCTCTCGTTTTAGTGCCCAGCACCTGCTCCTTTGCTGTTACTGTCACAGTGACACTATAAATGTCATGACAGACAGAGTGACAGCTGGGGCCTTTACCTAGGACCTTTCTGTTTTTTCTCTAGATTGGCATCGAGCCTTGTGAACATGAGGGAGAAGGACTGCTCCTGAAACATCCTGTCTGGCTGGTGCCTTGCCTCTTTTCTAACATAGAACCCTGGTGATGAACCTTCATCTCATCCTTAACGTACTCACTCTGCCTGGGAGGGAAGACCTGGGACACCCGCAGTGGGGTGTCTTGGAGTTCCAGCCCTAACATCTTTATTTTTGTTTTCTTTCTTCAGTTCATAATTTTGTTATTAGCTTATGTTCACTGTACAAAAGAACAGGTTTCACAAAACTCTCAAATGTCTGCTGGGTGGTGGTAGCACACACCTTTTAATCCCAGCACTCAGGAGACAGAGATAAGAGGATCTCTTGAGTTGGAGGCCAGCCTGGTCTACAAAACAAGTTCCAGGATAGTCAGGGCTGTTACACAGAGAAACTCTGTCTTGAAAANTAAAACAACAATAACAGCAACAAGAAAACAAAAACAAAATCCTCTCAAATGTGCACAGCACATTCTTGATCATACCCACACCACCCTGTTGTTTCCCTCCCTGCTTCTAGTGGTCCACTTTTTCTTCACAAAAAGCCACCCTTCTACCTTCATGTTTTATTAATTAAGCAAACAAACCTAGATTCTGCATATGAGAGAAAAATAACATGTGTCTGAGTCTCCATTATCCCGCTCAACATAATGATTTCAAGTTTCNTCCATTTTCCTTCAAATGACATGATTTGATTCTTTTGAGACCGGATCTCACTATGAAGCCACAGCTGGCCTGGAACTCATTATGTAGCTTGGCCTGGTCTCAAACTTGCAGCAATGCCCTCCCCTACCCCCAGGCTATGGAATAGTCAGGCATGGTCACTCACAACCATAATCTCAGCAGTCAGGCAGCTGAGGTAGAAGATTAAGTTAGAAATAAGCCTGGGCTATGTAATGAGTTCCAGGCTGCTACAGAGTTAGACCCTTATTGTTTAAAAGAAAAGAAAAAAAAAAGATTATGAACCAGAATAACTAAAACTCTGTCTGTCTCTCTGTGTGTGTGGTGTGTACCTATGTATGTGTGTGTATTTGTATGTCCGTCTATCTGTGTGTGTCTTTGTCTGTGTGTCTGTGTGGTATCTGTATTTGTGTGAGTGTGTGTGTCTATGAGTGTGTTTGTCTCTGTGAGTATATGTCTATGTGGTCTATGTATTTGTGTATGTATGTGCATCTCTCTGTGTGTGTGTACACATATATGGTGATGAGGATTTGAATCCAGGACCTTGTGAATGTCATAAACATGTATTATATCACTGAGCAAAACCCACAGCCCCAACTAAAACAAGTTTGAAAGAAAGCAGGTCATGAGATGACTCAGGCAGTAAAATGCCTGCTGCTCAAGCTGATGAGATCCCTGGAACCCGTGTAGAGGAGAGGAGAAAACCAACTCTACAAAGCTGTCCTCAGACCCCCACANGGGTGCCATGGCATTCACTGCCCCCAATAATAAATAGTAAGTATTTTTAAAGAGTAAGAGCAGAGNAGCCAATCCACACATTCCAAGACTTACNAGTAATTAAGACTGCAATGTGTGGTATCAGCAAAGATAAAGATACACATATCAAAAGGCAAAAATAAAGACCTCAGAGACAGATCCACTCAAACATGCTCAAAATTTTGATTTGCTAAAAATACAAAGCAATTCAGGAGAGGAAAGGATAGATAGACTTTCAAACAAATAATAGTGGAACAGTTTGCTATGTGCAGGGGAAATAAACCTCAACCTAAACCTCACATATTATATAACAATGAACTTAAAATGGATCTTAACCATTACCTCACCAAGGCTGACTGTCTAGGATACATAAAGGACACTCAAAACTTAATATCAGGAAGTCAACATAAAATGAAAAGGCATGAAGAGATATTTCACCAGTGGAAATTCAGAGAGTGCAGTAAGCACATGAAAAGATGTTTAAATTGGATTGGTGTGATGGCTCAGCAGTTAAGAGCATGGTGTGCTCTTCCAGAGGACCCAGGTTCAATTCCCAGCACCCATATGGCAGCTCACACCCATTGCAATTCCAGTTCCAGGGGATCCATTATGTTCTTCTAGCCTCCAAGGGCACTAGGAACAAATGCCGCCAAAATACCCATACATGTAAGTACATTCTGTTTATAACAATGTTTAAATCATTTGCTAAGGAGGAAATGCAAATTAACACCACAATGAGACAGCACTACCGTGTAGTTAACATTACAAAACTAAATTCTGGCAACGGGAAAGAGAAGATGGATCCCTCATGCACGGCTGGTAGACTTGTAAATTGGCACATTGATTCTGGAAAGTCATTTTGCAGTTTCTTTTAAAAGTAAATATACTATTCCCATCTGACTTAGCAGTTGTGATCTTGGGCATTTATCCTAGAGAAATGGAAACTTCTGCCANGTAAATCCAAATATGAATGTTTAAAATTGAACTGGAATTGGCCCAAGTGTCTTTCAANAGGTGAACGCTTAAACAAAGGGTAAAACAAGCAGGTAATGAAAGGGGACCATGAGCAAGGAATCCAGGTGGCCTCTATGACCCAGATGGCATCCAGAAGGGACACAGTGCTGCTAACATGATGTGATCCTTTAACTCAGCAGACAAGTTAGTTTCATCAGAAATTATTTCAGACTTTCAGAGATGCACAATAGCAGGGGGAGATCCTGTATCCCCTCATCTGTCCTTCCTTGCATCCACAGACATGGTGTGACTGTGAAAAAGACAGATNGCNACTGCGGTGTCACTAAGCTCCAGTCTTACTCAATTTCACCAGTTTCNCCCTTTCGTGCTTTATATTCTCTCTTCCAGGAACCAGTCCAGGACTCCCCATGCAGTTGTCACACCTAGTTAGTCTCTTCCAGTCTGTTCTCAATCTGTCTTGGTCTTTTGTGACCTTGACATTTCTGAGGAGCACTGGTTGGCTGTTTTATAGCTTTGTTCTCAGTTTGGGTCTGTTTGTTTTCACATGATTGAAGTTCTACATGTGTTAAGGGTAGCTTGCTTTGTTGGATGTCTTTGTCATTACAGACCATCTTATACTTGGGAAACTTCCCTCAGACACATGCCTGAGAGTGACAGGATGGGAGACCAAGTCCGGTTCCTTCAGTATCCTTCATGAATTTCTCAAAGGCGGATGAAGCCCCGCCCCCAACACCTGCATCCTAGTTTCCAAGAAGAAATCAGTCTTAGGTTGTCCTTTGTCTTAGGTTGTCCCTTTTTCATCATGTTTAGCTGGAGACAGGTCTCAGCTATGTGACAGTATCCTGAGAGAGGNGTTCAGGTCAGCATGGGTCAGCCGCTGGTTCCAGACAGNCTGCAACATCTTTGACCTTGGACATGATAGTAAGACTCATGGCTCCCCACACTCCAAGTCATATCCTTCAACTACTGCTTTGCCCTGTGAAGTCCAAGCACAGTGACTGGACTCTGGTCTGAGGCTGTGAATACTGCAGCTGAGTGAAGGTGTTGCTGTGTACCTTAATGCAGCAAAGCTATGTGTCCCCAAAGCCAAATAAGTTCCTCTTGGCCCTCTTCCATGAGGTACACCAGTGGGACATCAACATTCTCAGGCAAGGTCTCCCATGCATTTTTGCTGAGGCATTCATTTNCATCTTGTGTATTCTTTCTACGTGCATCAGAACAGGTAAGTCCAAGCAACTGGTTGCAAAATACACGTTTTGCCTTGGACTCACTGTGACATTAATCACAGTGACATTGTGATCTGCAAATCTACAATTTACTTGTTAGAGTTAATAAACATAGTGGGAGAGAAGGGAGTATGTAAACCCTTCCCATCCTTTCACACATTAACTCTGACAGGTGTTGGTAGGTGGTTCTCTAGGTGATCACTGCATTCTCTTCAATAATTGGGATTCTCCTGGAAGGAAGAGCCATTCCCCCTCCACTGTTATGTTTTCCGTGAGTTACTTATTGGGATAGACTCATAGGTGCTGATTTCATTTTATGGTTAAAATCCAATGCTACTATTACTTGTTATTCAGTTGTTCCAGCTTTGGCCTATTAAAACTCTTTCAGGTTGGTTCTTGTATCCATTTGACTTGTCACCCACCTCCCACTCTTTTCCTTTCTATTTTGTCAGTTGACTTTGTTTTGTATTGTTTTTTGTTGTTGTTTTGTTTTTGTTTGTTTTGTTTTGTGTGTTTTTGTTGTTTTTTTAGGGGGGGTGTTTTTGTTTTTGTTTTTGAGACAGGGTTTCTCCGTGTAGCTCTGGCTATCCTGAAACTCACTCTGTAGATCAGGCTGGTCACTCAGAGATCTGCCTGCCTCTGCCTCCCAAGTGTTGGGATTAAAGGCATACACTACCACTGCCCAGCTTGTATTACTTTTTATGTTTGTTTGCTTGTTTTTGAGACAGGATCTATGTAGCCTTGGCTGGCCTCAAAATCAAAGTGATCCACCTGTCTCTGCTTCTAAGTGCTGAGATTAAATGCATGGATCACTACACTCAGCCTTGTCAATAGGCTTTAAAATAATAACTTTANATCTACAAATTTTAAAGATAATATAAGCTCCAACCAATGCCAAGATCTTACGTAACCACGACACAGTTATCAAAATTGTGGGACCAATGTGGATCAATTACCATAACAAAATTCTAGACTTGATTTGGATTCTGCCAGTTCTTCCACTACCAACTTTTTCCATTCCAAAATCCAACCCAAGATACTATGCTCCATCTAGGCCCGCATCCTGTTTTAAGTACTTCATTGCTTACCACAAGATGCTCNTGTCTCATCTTGCATTTCCCCGNCCAGTCCTGTAAGCGTCCACTCCTCTAAAGAGCCCCACCCAGGGCGTTTCAAAANTCCCAGTGCCTAGGCAGTGCCTCAGATGAATTTAGAATTTCTGGCCTTGGAAGTTACATGTATAAAAGCTCCCCCAGNGACTCCAACGTTCATTTGAGACTGGGACACTGATCTAGAATTTACTTCTGGTGGATAAAGAATAGTTTGAAATNTGTTAAATCCCCAGATGTTGGTGGTTTCAGTGTNTTTTCTGGTAGGCTTTATGTTTACTGTAAACAGGGGCCAGTTCTGTTCATCTCTGATCAGCACCCAGCCCAGCAGAGCCCGTCACACAAAAGGAACTTAGAAACACTGAGTGAATCTGAGCAAGTGAGCCACATACATCTTGACTCCCGTAAGATTAGCCTAGACCTGGTTGTTTTCCTAATCTCAGCCATTTCAGTCCGTTTAGTTGCTCTAAGATTCATGTCTCCTAAACATCCATCTCCTAAGATCTNAGTTCGAGGGAGGCAGCAGGAAGACTGCCCTCCATAAAGCCACTGGGCAAACTTTCTCCNCAGAAACTGCTGCAGCTCTTCCTGCCCTGACCCACCTGGTTGCCTCTGCTTGTTTGGCTCTTCGTCATCTTTCCCCGCAACAGTCTTTAAGGTAAATGTACTGGAAAAGGCATCCCCTTAAGTCCTTCATTTTATCACTATTCCTTTTCTAGCCTGCATCCAGCCTCCCCTTCTACACAGAAGGACAAAGCACACACTCGGGAGCTGGCCAAATTAGAGTCAAACCCCAATTCCCCCATTTATCAGATATCTGGACAAAGAACTGAACCTTTCTGAGTCTTGATTCCCAGTATGAAATGGGGATCATCAGACCTGCCTTGCAGATTAATGTGAAATGTCTGAAGAACATTTATCGCTAATCTAGAGCATACCACATACTCAGAAATGTAAGCTATGTCTAATGGCACAGGCTTTCAATTCCAGCTGCCTGGGAGGGTGAAGCAAGAGAATTGTAAGTTCAAGGCCTGCCTGAGTTACAGAGCAAGCTCAAGGCAGCTTAGAAAATTAGGGAGACCCTTTTGGAAATACGAACAGTTAAAAAAGAGAAAAAAAAAGCAGGGGACAAGGGGTCTGAGAATACAGCTCAATAGTTGAGCAGTTACCCCAACATGATAAGATCCTAGGTTCAATCTCAGGAGAGAAAGGAAAGAAAGGAGGGGGGGCAGTTGTGGCTGTCATTGTTATTATTAGTAAGAATCAGTTTCCTGAATCACTCACTAGGATTTGGAAGGGACAAAGCAAGACACCTTTACTCATCTGCCCAGTTATCGAGTAAGCAATAGAAGCTCATTCTGCACTTGCAAAGTTCACCTACATAGTCCTGAGCAAATGTTCAACCTTAGCTAAAGCAACTGTTTTCTGACACCACCGTTTGCATTACCAAAAGATCAGAATTATTAACATTTGAGGCAGGGATGCTGAAGTCTTTAAAAGCTTGCTATTTGTTTTGTCTTATTTTAACCCCTCAAGACATCAAGGTGGCTGTTACAAACATTTCACAGATGAAGAAAATGAAATTATATGACCAGCCACTAAACCAGTAAATCACAGAGAAAGAGAGAGAGAGAGAGAGCTGTCTCTTATACACATCTAGATGTGTATAAGAGACAGGGATGGGAGCAGGGGTGGGCACAACACATTTGCCACCGGAAGTTTGTGGAGGTCAGAGGACAACTTGAGGAAGTTGATTCTGACTTGACAACAAGTACCTTTACTACCGAACCATCTCACCAGCCCTATTAGAGAATTATAACAATAAAGGCTAAGGCAAGAAAGTAAGGATAGAATGCATCAACTGTGAAGACAGCAAGTGGCCTGCAATCTACATTTATCTTCTAAAAGTAGTGAGAAATGGGCTCAAATAAATATAGAGTGAGACCTGAATATACAGATGAGATGTGAGCAGAATTTGGACATCATTTGCTGAAGCTTTGGAATTGTGAAGGTTTAGGGGTCAGGAATACCATCCATTTCCATGTAGGCTAAACATACCCAAGTTGCCTTAGTACTGACTTGTAGCTTAAGTACTCAAGGCTCCCACTGACACCACAAAGTAACCAATATCTTGGAGTATTAAAACTAGAAATTTCTCTTAAATGCAGTTTGACTTGAAGAAGTATTAGCAGGTAAGGAACTGCAGTTTGGGAACAATAAAGGAGGTAATTACAAGGAGCCAGGAGTGGAACAGAAAATTACTGGCAGAGAGAATGCCCCAAACCAAATCTTTTTTAAATGGTATGAAGTAACTTTTCTTGTGATGATCAAGAGAAATCTAATTTTTATAACTCTTACGCCCAATATGAAGCTTATAAATTATGTCTTTTGTATTGGTCAGAATTTTTAATCAGTTTAAGTGCCACACGGAAAATGACTGCAAAAACTATACTTTAACCCTTCAAATACCAAATGAAATAAATAGCACAGTGCATAGAACTCTGTAAACTNTANTGATGACATCTTTCTAGATTGGTCTGTGGATATTGGGGAAAATTTTTCCAAATAGAATGCAGGCATTTGAACTGTGGAAGATGGAGAGAAAAAGGTTTAAAAAATACAAACATTTTACACTGGGTGGTGGTGGTGTGCTCCTTTAGTCCCAGCACTACGGAGGCAGAGGCAGATGGATCTCTGTGAGTTCAAAGCCAGCCTGGTCTACAAAGAGAGTTCCAGGACAGCCAGGACTGTTTCACAGAGAAACTCTGTCTCAAAGAAACAAACAAAACACCAAAAACAAAACCAAAACAAACAAATAAAAAAACATTTTAACTCAACCCCAAACCCAGGAAAGTACTGTCACCTTCTTATCCTATATTCAAGGCTCAAACTCAGATATATGTAAATTCATTCTTACCTGTGAGAAAACATGAGATCAAGCCACAGAAAAGCCACATGATAAGACTTGTCCAGACTCCTTGTGGAACCACTGTGCCAGCTTGTGTTTGGTGTGAGGGTCTCTGGCAAACTTAGTTTGCCCTAAAACAGTTTCCNTCCAGAATGAAACTTTCTGTCCATCCTAGCCATCTTGCCTCAGGAAGCAGATGTTGGTGCTGAGGTCAGAGTTGCAGTGAAGCTTGAATTGTTCTGGAAAGAGGAGCTGGCCCAAATGCTCAGAATGGGCGTACTCTGCAGCACCCTCCTTTCTGCCCAAACCCAGATATTGCATCAAGGGGAGCGGCCTGTCACAGCGAGTTCCAGAGAAATGATAACTGGGGAACTTGAGACATGTGCCTGAGGGAGACATCTGGGTATACAGGATCAGTTGTGGATGGCCTGGGCTCTTCCCAGAAGTCAGTGAACATCCAGGATTATTTTCCCTACTCATCAAGTAGTGTCCTCTGCCAAGTGCCTCTCTGCCCATTCATTCAAGCTGGGTGCTAAGTAGCTCTGTTTGCTAATACATGCTTTTGGAAAAGTGGAGCAGTTAAATGATTATTATCACTACTATATTCTCCAGTGCTAGGGATTGAACCCAGGGCTTTGGGCAAGCTACACACTCTGCCACTAAGCTACATTCCAGCCCTGTTGCCCCACTATTTTTTTTAAGACGGGGTTTCTCTGTGTAGCACTGGCTGTCCTAACTTACTCTGTAGACCAGGCTGGACTTGAACTCACAGCAATCCACTGCCTCTGCCTCCACAGTGCTGGAGTTAAAGGAGTACACTATGACCATCTGGTCTGTTGCCTCAATTTTAAATACCATTTNAAAAGTCAAAAGGTAAAGAATAATAGTTTTATATTTGCAAGTCTGCAAAAAGAAAATCTAGGACATAATATGCTANCAAGATTGGCACCTTGAGGTAGAAGGAATAGAAAGTGGAGATTAAACAAGGTTTTTTTTAATTGATTATTGAATCAAGAATGCACTACTGAAAATTAAAACCAATTTTAAACATTTGAAATCAAATCTTGTAATAGAAATTGGCCTCTTAAACTTCAACTCCTTGAGGACTTTAAAAACCCCAATGCACAAAATATAATTGTAAAACGAAACTGGTTTGAGAATGAACATTGATTTTTGAATTGAACATTTTTTGATTCCAGTTTCTTATCTGCAAGATAATTTTGGGTCATTCATTGATTAATTCAACAAACATTCCCTAGGAGTTTACTATGAGTGAAATCTGAGAATTCAACAAGTTTTTATCCTTCCCCAACTAATGAAGATGCACATAGAAATAACCATGGGGCAATAGTAATACAGTGAAAGAACCATTGGGGATGGTTCCCACCTTATGGGATCCTAGAAGTCTTCCTGAGGAGAAGACTGGCACAGAGTATTGGACTCAGGACAAAGAATTAGCCACACATCATGTTTAGAAAAATCCCAAGTTTTGTACAAATAGTGAGCAAGGCTGGAATGAGAAGACACGGTGAGGCAGACAGAAACAAGGGTCTGGAGATCTTTCAGTGTTTTCTAAGTGTCTTCTAGTTTATCCTGAGAGCAAAAATATCAAGGGCAGGGTTTCAAGTTCTGATCTGATGGTGGCATTCTCTGCATTTGAGCCTTAAAAGGTTTCTGAGAAAGCAAAGCGACAGACTGAGGGGCTCTGGCAGGCNTAGCGGTGAGAGATACTGTCAACCTATGATAGGTTTCCCATGTCTGTGGGAAGAAACAAAACCTCAAGCTGCCGGACTTAGAATAGCAGCTCCTACGTACTGTATGGATTGGGAAGGGCTGGGACGCCAAACACGACTTTCCGGTTCTGGTTTGGATAACTGGGTAACTGCGTGTGCTCAGCCTCATACACTTGATTTGAAGNATTTATGTGAGCACTCACAAACCCCAATATGTAAATAACCTATCTCAAATTGATGTCAAGGAAATGATAGCTCTCCCCTGCCTAAAGGGTTTTGTGGGTAGTGGATGAGTTTGTGCAAACAGAACACATCCACTAAGGAGGATGTGCAGGCATATACACAGGGCAAGAACATGAACTAGGAAGACAGGGGAGGGAGTGGCAGCTCAGAGAAGTGGTTCTAAAAACAATGAGGCATGATGTAATTGGTGAGGCAGATTGCAGGAGAGAGTCCCTAGTGAGTTAATCATTGAAAAATGTCCCCTGGATGTAACAACTGGAAAGTCATTGTAATCCCAGCAAGAGGAGTTCCTGTGGAAGCCTTGGATCAGAACCTAGATCATTGTGGGTTGAAGAGTAAATGGAAAAAGTAATGGCCATTTTATGCAAAGAGGAAGAAAACAACTCCATCAGCCTTACATTCTTCATTTACAAAGAAAATACAGTAATGCATTGCCAAATAGTTGTGGGAATCAAGACTGAGGACAGGAATCNAGTGGAAATATGCCTGACTTCTTTTCACTTACCTCAGCTGCTTCCCAGTTAACACTAAAAGGGGTGTGACTCATGAAATAAAGGTTTAGAGAATAAGCAGGAAGTGGGCTTCAGAATGGAATTCCAAGAATATACTCATCTATGTTTAAACAGAAGGGGTTAGATGAGTTCATGATTCAGCAATCCAGATAGAACAACTTGAGCAAAGCCAAAGATTCGAAGTTTGAGAATTTGAGAATACACAGTGAATCAGTGGATTAAAAAAGAAAAGGTAAACAAACAAAAAATGCCATCAAGAGTAAGCTGCACACAGCTGAGCTGTGGGACAGTCCACCACTGAGCCATGGGGTTAGTTCAGCCTGGCAGGAAACTATACCAAGACAACCCAACCCAACTACAAGGAGAGTAGGTCCTGGGCTCAGCACAGACCCACAGGGCAGTGAGAAGTAATGTCAGTAGCCTAACCTAGCTTTTGAATTCATCTTTCTCAAGCCTGGGTCACCACTCTGTAAGAAACTCAGATGATCTGCCTCTGCCTGGGCCATTACACTAGGGGAGGGCTTCTGGATGCCTATGCCTCCTTTGCTCAACTCTACCTTCTGACACTCCTGGCTCTGCTCTTGCTTCTCTTCTGCTTTGACAATTCTCTTCCTATACCATCTCATCAACCAGTTGGGATTTCTTGTCTATGCAACACGCCCAAACCAAACTATCCTTTATCCAGTTGCCTGCGGGTTTTTGTTGACCCAGTCTCAAGGAGCCAAGACTGGCCTCAAATTCACAAATGTAGCCAATTCATGGATGACCTTTAACTTNCTGATCTTCTTGCCTCCATCCACAAGTGCTGTGATTGGTGTACATCAACATGCATGGTTTAGAATATGGCGCTGAAGTCAAACCCAGAGGTTTGTGGATATTAGGTACTACTCTACCAACTGAGCTACATCCCAGCCATGTTGTCAGAATTTCTGGGATTAATTTTCTGCACAACTGGAGAATNATTCAGGTCTGAAGATGAACAGTTGAAAGCATTTCTCCNCATTTGCTCCTTAAATCTTTGGTATTTAATTTTGTTAGGAAAAACAAGAACTTTACGTAAAGGTAAAGAGAAGAAGTGAGGCATAAGGAAAAATTTGATGGTCATTCTTTTCACCTCCAATCTGAGGCTCACTCATCAGATTCAAAGGACCCAGGAACAAGCCAAATAAATGGTCAATTATTTTACTCTGTTCTTGTAATCTTCAGTTACCCTGCTTGCACAAAGATTCCCATATATTTATGCCTGTGTTTAAGCACATCTGACATTTAGCTCTCACTTCTTTTTCCTGGAAGTCACACAGAGAATTTAAACAGTGGAATTCCTTTTAGACTCTTCTGTTTCCACCAACTCTCCTCCAGCTGTAATTTCCAAACTCCAGTTTTCAGAGCTCTTGTCTGACTTTTAAACTTCCTCTGAAAGGCTGGAGAAATGGTTCAGCGCTTAACAGCACCAGCTGCTCTTCCAGAGGATCTGGGTTCAATTTCTAGTCCCCCTCTCCCCCAATGGTGGCTTACAACCTTCTCCAGTCTTCAGTGGATCCAATGGCCTGGACCTCCCTCCAAAAGCACTGACATACATGCAGGCAAAATACCCACACACTTAAAAAAAATAGTAAAGTTAAAAAAAAATCTCTCTTCAAACAAACATTTAAATCTGATGGTCTTCAAGAAATTCATCTCTTGGAATTAATGGGTTAAAACCTTTAAGTCTGTAACATTGCCATCTTCCTGTAGTTATAGCTGGTTTCTATGTAACATTACCCAATAACTCCCATTAAGACTGAAAATAGGGTTTTATTCTGAACAGCCCTTTGTAGTTAAAAGTTCCATATCTGAATAAAACAAATACCACTTTAAAATTCTGGAAACCAGAAACATGCTTGTATGTGAACATCTACACGATATTCTAATGGTTTTGGCCATTGTTTTTCAATCACTAGTTGGCTCTAAGCAGAGCCTACAACATCTAAGTCAATTTTACCAGAGACCTTCCACCCTGTTCACAACCGAAACNGTGTGCTACAGCTTCATCCACTTGTCTTTCAATGCACATCTCTTCTCCATTTAGGTATTGCATCACTAGAATACAAATTTCACCAAAGCCTTGTTCATTTTTTTTTTCATTGTAATGCAGGGTAAGAGCAGCCTCATGCTTGAGCAACGAGAGAGTCAACTTAAAAGGTAGAATTGTTTTAGGGTAAGATGGGAAATGGAAGGGAGAGAGGGGGAGGCCCCATCTCCTTTAAGGTTTCACCACCTTCTGAGAAAGTGCTCCAGATGGGAACCAAGAATTTAACGCATGGCTTTGAGGGACATGCAAGATCAAACTATATCAACAGTCAAAAACTAACATTTTCATCTTGAAACTAATCGATTATGCCTCAATGAAATTAGTTATCTGTTCTCTAAATACCCTCCACCCCTTTGTCTATTTACACTTCAGAAAGCAAACAACACTTGGTCTGACATCATTTGCTCTAGAGAAGCCATGCTTACTCAGGAGTTCTAATTTCTTCTGTAAGTGTTCAAAATTATCCCAACTATTCTTGTGTAGACTATACTTAGACAATACTTAGTCTCTTTTGGGAATCCATCTTTTGTCTCAACAATTTTCCAAAATCAGATACCTGCAGGTTCATTAAGATAATATCTGAGCCAAAAGTCAGTTTAAGACAATCTTTTTTCCTATGTCTTAGATAACTACTTCAAAATGTTATTTATGTTTTGTTTTCCTGTTTGTCAATGAGGTACAACAGGAGAAAGAAAAATCTTTGTAGTGTAATAAATAAAACTTACAACAGTGAGACNAGCTTCCCCTGTGCTGTAAGCTTAAGTAATCTGAGTGGAAACATTTAAAATCAGTTGGTTGAGTACTTTCCTAGCATGCATGAGGCAGCTGTTCCTTTGTCCAGCACTACAAAAATAAATACACTAGCCAGCTTGTCCCTGCTAAGCTACCTAAGGCATCAAACCAGTTCTGAAATTGATACAACCAAAGTGTTCTGGCCAGAAAAACATTCTTAATTTGGTTTAAAACACTTCTTTATATACAGCCAATAATAATCAGAACTCTTTAGCTCAGCAAGCACAATTAATTTCCTATTTTATTCAACAAGTCTCAGCAAACCGCATGCACTTTCAGGTCAAGACACTCCTGTAAGTAAACTAGAAATGCCCATGTAACAGCAAGAAACTAGGGTGTGAAGTGTGTGCTGCTTGTTTTGCTGTCTGCAATGTTTAGAATAAAGCAGAGCTGAGTCACATAAACCTGCTGAACACTACAGAACAAGCATATCTACCTTGCAACAGAATCAGAATCAGGAATATGTTTTTTCAATCCCC
>LZPO01044423.1:321792-335302 GCA_001675575.1 Neotoma lepida | reverse complement strand
AGTCAACAAAGCTCAAGTAAAATAGTTAAAAAAAAAAAAACTTCTTACTTTAAAAGTCAAGCGTAGAAGAATTTGTTCACAACTGACTTTACTTCAAATGCCTATGCTAGGTTCTAGAGTTACTGAACTACAACTATCTACATCACATCCAAATCATGTATATCCTCTCCCTATTTATTAAGCATTCATGTTGAAACACTTTAAAATTATTTATCAGATCAAACTAAGAGCACTGAAAATACTCCCAGTCATTTACCTTATATTACATAAACAGCATAAAGTACCAGCTTATATAAACACACTGAGTTCTCGCCATACAGTTTCCCTCTTAATTAACAAAAAGGGAAAAAAATTTCAATTCAAAACCTGTACAAGAAAACTATGGACTTAATTAACAGAATAACTTACTGAAAAAACCTTTAAAGATGTTTAACCAATCCATTTTGAATAAAAATTCTGTCTTCTCTTTTCAGGGTTTGTTGACACAGCTCCGGGATAATTTCAGTGAGCTTCCTGGTCTGCTCTGTAACTCTGAAACTTCCCACACCCAATCCATGTGACCTGGCCCACACCCAAGCAATAGAAATGTTTTCAAAACCAAGGCTTCTCTTTTTCCAATACTATTTCTCCTTAAACCATAAAGTAACTGTAGAACAAGTAACTCATGGTGGCAGCAAAAATGTGAGTTAATTCACTCACTTTCAGAGAAAATAATAAAGCTAGTATATTTCTAATAGTTAAAAATGTATATGCACATTCTTTCTTGCCTACAACTCCTTTTCCTTAACTTCCAAANAATGTCTCTACTAGTACAGCCATTGTGAAACAAATTTATTAAATTACATGGGATTTAAGGTACCAAAATGGGGTGCAGATATTCTGAGGAAGGGGGGGGTGTATTTGATATAAAACCTAGATTTACATCATTATTTCGATCAAAGATCACTAATTTAATGCAGCATTTCCAAACTCTGAGGAATGCTTACAGCCATAACTGTAATAATTAAGTAAAGTTAACAGAGGTTCCCAAAACTAAGAGACAAAAAGTTAACTGGTCAAATGTAGGAGAANGTTTTGTCTGGGTCCTGCCGGGTACTGCCAGGCCCCACGATCCCACAGCTGCTTATAAAATAATGACTCAGAGGCTTATATTAATTATAACTGCTTGGCCATTAGCTCAGGCTTATTACTGACTAGCTCTTACACTTAAACTCAGCCCATTTCTATTAATCTATATGTTTTGCCATGTGTTCTGTGGCTTTACCGGTCTGCTGGCATGTTGTTCCTTTGGAGGTGGCTGGCGTCTCCTCACTCAGCTTTCCTCTTCCCGCAATTCTCCTTGTCTGCTTATCCCACATATACTTCCTGCCTGGCTACTGGCCAGTCAGCATTTTATTTATCAACCAATCAGAGCAACATATATTCACAGCNTACAGAAAGANATCNCCATCAGTCAAAAACCATGTTGATTGCAGATATTAAAATATCTGAGCACACCAGAAATGTCTTTGTGTAGGAACTGAAAGTCCAATACTTCACAAAATTCTTTGAATTGTACTACATTTTATCTTTTGAGGTTAAAAGATTAACAGTTAAAAATATAAACATTTAGTCCCTATTGCCATTGATGATTAAAATACTAGAATATCAATTCTAAATTCTAAATTCTAATTTAAAATTAAGAATTTTAAATATTATTTAATAGTAATGCCAGTCAGGCTACATTTAGTCCCAAACTGTATGCAGGAAAACATTTCTCCCTTTTTACAAACAAGCAAAGAACTAGTAAGGAATAGCATGTCTCCTTGAACACCAAAATTAAATTTCTGTCCCTCCCAATTCCTTCCTGTCCATTAAGGAAAGTTAAATTAAGAAAGGGGAGGAGGTCAGCCTTCCCCCTCCATACTTCCTTCCTTCCGTTTAACCAAGGCCAGGGTGAAGTAGGTTCCCCTATCTCTGGCCCTAATAGAGGCCAGCAAAAATTGAAAACTAAAGACACACAATTAGAGAAGGAAGGTGATGACAACAAAATGCAAAGTGACCAGTCCTACAGATGAAGATACACAGCACCGACCCACTGCTGTAAACTCTTTTCAGATACAAGAAAGGATAATGATTTGCTCTTTAAAGTGAGGTTCACTACATGTCAGAAAGTTCACTAATGTGCCATGTAAAATAAATTACCAGGATGCCCAAGGAAGCAATTCTGCATCTCAGGCACTTTTT
The DNA here is from genome assembly GCA_001675575.1 of Neotoma lepida. Classification (NCBI taxonomy): domain Eukaryota; kingdom Metazoa; phylum Chordata; class Mammalia; order Rodentia; family Cricetidae; genus Neotoma; species Neotoma lepida. The sequence continues at coordinate 333,076 of LZPO01044423.1, read as the reverse complement.
CCTGTCTTAACTGAGGCAAATTTTCTGGAAATCCAAACTCCATTAGGTATTTACTACTCAAGCAGCTGTTGTGAGCAGGTCAAAGTTCTGCTCATTAGTTCTATTTGACTGTGGGCGTAGATTTATAGAAACTGCTAACATGATCTTCACTAGCCTCTTAAACAGCTGTTAGGAACTCAGTGTACATGCCTAGCTAACACGACAGTTCCGGCTTCTTCCAGCCAACTCTGCACGCTGCTGTAAGGACTGTGTTAAAAGAACTAAGCTCTAGAACCCATCTAAAACGAAGACTGGCGTTTTTACTTCAATACAAAACAACTCACCTAAGGTGTCCTTCAGGTTTTCACTTTAATACAAAACAACTCACCTAAGGTGTCCTTCAGGTTTTNACTTTAATACAAAACAACTCACCTAAGGTGTCCTTCAGGTTTTTAACAATAGATGCTTTCCGAGCACTATTTTTTCTTTCCACATAGTTAGAAGGGACAAAACCCGTTTTATTCATGGAATTTCGAACTCGCCACCAGGATTTGGAATCATCCAAAAGCCATAATCTCTCATTCTTCTTGATATCCAGCTCTTGTTCTTGCTGTGCCACATAATCAAATTTGGCTACCACCACCACTTCCTCAGCCATCTTCCGGCAGCTTTGGTACTGTAACAAACACACAGAAAATGTTTTTCCATGTTGCTCAAGTAGTAATTGTCTACATGCTTTTCCAAAGAGACATGCTTAAACATTTAAGAGGCCAGATATTATGAATCATGCTCATAATCCAAACACTCAAGCCTGAGGCCAGCCTTGGCTACATACTGAGTTTGAAGGTAGACTAAACTACAGAGTCAGAAAGACCCTATCTTAAAACCAACAGAAGAGACAGGGGCTGTGGCTGTATTTAGTTCAGCAGTAGAATATATGTCTAGCATATCCTAGCATATGCACAGCTCTGAGTTCAAGTGCTAATACTATAAAAAGAAAAAAAAAAAATCTAAGAACATGAAAGAGTTAAAAGTGATCAATGAAAAACACATAACAGGGAAATACTTTTAAAAAGCACAATTTCTATTTAGTGTTATATAAACTAACTTTACATTTAAAACCACCATTAGCAATGAAAATCACTATACAAATGATTCAAAGTCCTCCTTAATGTAGATAAAATCAAATAACATCGATGCTTTCTGAACACTTTTTTCTTTCCATATAGTTAGAAAGCACAAAATTAAAATATATTGGTATAACCACAGAATAAAATAACAAATCATTATTATAAAAGATAATCTTTAATATATTTATCTCAATAATAAAACAATCAGACTATCAAGGTCAGAGAATAACTGACATTGTATTAGTAAATGCAATATAATAGGCATAAAGTATTCCTTCTAAACAGAAGAATATAAATGGAACATATAAAAGTTATCAATATTGGGCTAAAGAAAGCTTAGCCTATAATTTCAGCATTTGGAGGCTGAGGTAGGAGCATCACAACTTTGAGGCTAGCCTATGCTACATGTCTCAAAAAAGTCTCATACCTTTTATGTTACTCTTTGGATTGAAAACCAAGAATACTGATACATGTGTATGAAAAATAGAATAATAAGGGCTAGAGCAATGGCTCAGTGGTTAAAAGCACTTCCTGCTTTTCCAGAGGACCCAGATTTGGTTCCGAGTACCCATCCTCAGGCAGCTAACAACTCCTTATAACTCCATATATCACACACACACACACACACACACACACACACACACACACAAATAATAAATTAACTTAAAAATTTCTTAATTTAAAAATATTAAAAATAAATCTTTAAAAAAAGAAAATGGAAATAATGAAGCCCATTACTTTGTAAGCTGGCTTTAAAAAATTATTTATAATTTTCATGTAACTGGCAAAAAATTTTATGAAGGAGATGTTTAGTTAAAATCAGGGCTACCAGTCATAACCCAGTGGTAGAAGAGTGCTTAGCACTCAGGGGATAAGCTCTAGTCACCCACTTTCTAATTAAAGTGACAATTATGGCTATATTAATCAATAAAACAAAGAAAAAGTACATGCCAACACCAGGAAGTACAACTGTATCCTGCAAACAGTCAAAGGGAATGGTAACACAAACAATTTTATAAATAAGTCTGAAAGTAATGAAATACAATGATGAAACTGTATGAAAAATAACAAAATAAAATTGAATTAGTATTATTAAAGAACTTCCCATATTGTCAATACCAAGGCAAAAGATTTTACAGGCAAATTCTACTAAAGTAAAAAAGAAATTATATTTGTTTATATACATCATTTTAAAAGAAAAAATTATAAGCAAACTCACTCCTGAAACTTTAGACCTGACCTCTCTCTCTCTCTGCTTTCTTCAGAGAGACAGTTACATAAAAGCAGATATGCTTCAAGAAGCAAGCAAATAAATTCAGCCTTTTGTTTTGGGTATTGACTAGCAAATCTGTTTTCTCAACAATAAAGCAAGTATTTTAATGTCTTCAGAAAAATTAACTTTTGATGGGGATGCCTTTCTGTATGCTGTGAATATGTGTTGCTCTGATTGGTTGATAAATAAAATGCTGACTGGCCAGTAGCCAGGCAGGAAGTATAGGCGGGATAAGCAGACAAGGAGAATTGCGGGAAGAGGAAAGCTGAGTGAGGAGACGCCAGCCACCTCCAAAGGAACAACATGCCAGCAGACCGGTAAAGCCACAGAACACATGGCAAAACATATAGATTAATAGAAATGGGCTGAATTTAAGTGTTAGAGCTAGTCAGTAATAAGCCCGAGCTAATGGCCAAGCAGTTATAATTAATATAAGCCTCTGAGTCATTATTTTATAAGCAGCTGCGGGACCGCGGGGCTGGGGCTGGGGTGGCCCACGTGGGACCTGGCNGGACCCAGACAAAACTTTCTCCTACAAACTTTAATCCAGAATTCGACATCTTTTGGCATTAAGTGTATCAACAAGGTAGATATATATGAAGCTCAAAATCTGTTGCACATTGATTTATGCTTTGTAAAGGAATCACTTAAGTCAACAAAAATGCTTAAAAAATAGACAACATGGTATGTAAGGAACACTGATACCAATGAGCTAGGGATGTAGTAGATCAGGAGTAGAATGCTTGCCCAGTATGCACAAAGGCCACAGGGGCTCAATAACCAGCATGAGAAAAACAAAGATGAGCAGAGAAACTTGGAAAAAAATTATTTGTATTATTGCAACTTGTCTGAAATTACTTAAACACAGAGTTTTAACCAAGTCTAAATAATTATTGTCATATGATGCAAAATTANGTTACAATAAAGGCTGAGGAGATAGTTCGGTTGGTAAAGCACCTGCTACGAAAACATGAGGGTTTGAGTTTGATCCCCCAGAACTTACTAAAAAGTCAGATGGAGCAGCACACAGCTGTAATCCCAGAGTTGGGGAGTAGAGACAAGTCCCAGGAGCTAGCCCTGAACTTGCTGCCAGCCCATCACAGCTAAATCAGAGATCTCTGGGCTCAGTGAGAAACTTTTTTTCAAAAATAAGTAGAGAGATATTAAGGAAGACACTTGGTTGTCAACTTCTGGCATACAGACACACACAGACACACACGCACACACATGGTGGAGGGGTGACTACAATGAGCAACCAGGTTTCTGAAACACTGGAAAACTAGAAGCAGAGATATTTTATTTTCCAAGGATACCTAAGGAACCATGAGTCCTCCCTTATGCCCCTGCCACCCCACAACTAATCCAGGTAAGCTTAATGGAATTTATTTTGATACTTGACTTGACAACTGTTGTGAAAATTTTTCTAGAAAAGCAAGCATGTAAAATTAGTAATGAAAATTTTGGAAAGATAATTATTTGTATACTGACAAACTATATACTCCAGAATTTAATGTCTCCTTTTTGGAGTACTTGGATCTAGTCATACAACTTGGGAGACTGACTTTAGCTTCAAGAAACTAGGTTAATCAAAGCCCCACTAGGATATCAGAATCACATACTAATCTTTTAAGGTCAATTAAATGCAAGGAAAAGAGCCTTCAGAGAAAAGGTATGGCTCTTGAAAAACAATAAATTGTTTCAGGATTTTTTTTTTCCATAGGCAAACCTGATATGAGATGTGAACACCTGTAGCCATTTAATCAGCTGGAGGATNAAACTGACACAAAGCAGAAAGACAGTTGCTTGGGAAACAGAGCCAGAATTGATAAAATATGGCACAAGCTGCCCTCTGAACCTCAAGGTCCTTGACTTAGGAATGGGAAAATTGTTCATTGTCTCAGACAATCTGGGTCATCCACTTACTGTTATTTTCAGTTATTTTCAGGTCACACTATGGGTAAAGTTAACCTACCACATCATTACAATGTACTTAAAAGTGCTAAAGCAACTTAAGACAATATAATACTGCAACAGAAACATACAAATCAATACAATAAACACACAGATACAGTTAGGCTTTAGAAGTCTTTTTTCCCCAATACAAGTGACTTTTAGTTTAGGCTTTTAAAAAGTGGAGTATTTGAAATTATTTGTGATCTAAATATTGAAGTGATTTCTGTTTATATTCCTATTCCTTCTTCCCCCAAATGTTTAGAGGTTTTACACAGACCAATTCAAAAGCAAGTGATTTTTAGTGGCTTCTTTGATAAATCTTTCTAAAGCAATCAATATAGTTTTCACAAAAATAACTTTCTTTAGCACTACTTGTCTATATAATAAAGTTTAACAATACATATTCTTGGGAGAAACTTTTTCTCAGTAAGCACATTCGACTTAATTCATGGGAACAAAACTGTACCAAGGGTATCTAGTTATATGTTTCTTTAACAGAAATGGAGGGGCTTAACCAGGCTAACAAGTTAGCAAGTAACTTTTACTGTACAAAAGCATTCAAATATATAAAGATGTTGTATGCGGAGTAGTACACATTATTTAATGAAATAACTGATACTAGGATAACTGTCCCACTGGGAAAAAATAGTCCCAGATTTCTAACGAGACAGGGCTTTTACTTGGAGGGAATTTTATCCTTTTGTTAAATACAAGTGAAATTCCTAAACATTATGTCAGAAGAGTAGGGTAGAAAGTGGGGCATTAANCGTAGCATATTAAAGCCAGTTTGAGAAAGACTAGAAACCTCTCTCTCCACCAAAGCTGACATTTAACAAACAATGTGCAGAACAGGTGTATGTGTACAAACTGCTCAATCTGCCAGGCACCAGAACCACTGACAGTCTAATGTCTTCCCCAGACCTCTTGTCGAAAAGTGTTCTTTCTTAATAAACTGCCTCTGTTTCTACTACCATCCAAATGTCCCCAGTCAAATTCCTTGTTCCAGGACTCAAGAACCTGGAAACAGCAGCAGAGAACTGGAGACTCCAATCTCCACCAATAGCAATAATACAATAAAACAAGACAAGAAAACTGAAAAGTAGAAGCACTAAGGATGTAGCTCAGTGGTAGAATACTTGCCTAGCATGGCCAAGGACCTGAGTTCAATCTTCAGTACAAACAAACAAAACCNGAAAAGTGAAGAGAAAATAGCTAGAGATCTCAGGACCCAAAGAATGATACAGTGGTAAACTTTGGGTCTTGTTTGTGCTTGAAAGCAAAAACTGCTAAAACAAATACATCAAACAGCTACCAACAAATAACATCAGCTTGTGTTCTNCAAACAATCAACCAAAAAAGGGACTACTTGGCAATACAGAAAAAGTTCAGACAATAACTACTTTACCCTAGTCAAACAACACAGGAAGTAATTCACAGTCTCGCCCACAGCAAAATCGAAGCAGGAAACCTATCCCTCCGACCCTCCAGCGGCTATTATGGAACACAGCAATCTCACCAGAAGAAGCCCAATTAAAGAGGAAGAACCTTGGCTTAGCAGGCAGGCAAAAGACTTAAACAACATGTTCAACCAAGAGGAAACAATAGAATCCTCTGCCCCCAAATATCAGAGTACACATAATTTAACATGTGACAGGGAACAGATAGAAAGATAAATCATACCCTTGGCAAAAACAAAATTCAACAAATTTGAGTGAACTCAAGTACACAGTGATTGGACAACAGAATCAAACTAGAAATCAGTAGCAGAAAGTGTGTGGCAAAGTACTTTGTCTTTTAAGGGTTCAAAAAGGTTTAGTTTATAATATGAAGGTACTAAAAGGTAATGGAATCTTAAGAGTTGGGACCTAGTGGAAGGTAATTATGTCAGATGTGCAGCCCTTGGAAGAGATTAATGTGGTTCTAATGGGTTCCTCAATGAGCTGCCATGGAGTCTTCTAAAACAAGTGGGCCTGGTACATATATCCTTTTGTCTTCACAGTTTACCTTGTGTTCCTTTCCTACCATACATACCATTTGCCATACAGGTTATAGCCAATAGGAATACAGAGTAAAAACCAATGGGACTGCATAAATTTAGAATGTTCTATCAGCTTCTAAAACTAAAGAGTTAATAACCATCTTTTCCTTTTTTTTATAAGATTTATTTATTTATCATGTACACAGTGTTCTGTCTGCATGTACGCTGCACATCAGAAGAGGGCACCAGATCACTACAGATGGCATGTGGTTGCTGGGAACTGAACTTGGGACCTATGGAAGAGCAGCCAGTGCTCCTAAATGCNGAGCCATCTCATCTCTCCAGCCCCTAAGCATCTTTTCTTTATAAACTACCTAAGCTTTAAGCATTTATTTTTAGCAAAACCACCACAAACAACAACAAAAACCCCCACCGAACTAATATATACAAATAACAAGAAAGTCTCCATTCACGCAGAATGTAAACCATAAAATTCTGAATAATGCACAGGTCAAAGAGGTAATCTTTAAGAGAATCAAAAGTCAGAATAAAATAAATAAAAATGAAAATTTACTTACTGATACAGCTAAAATAGGAAAACTTTCACATCAGTACTCTAATGTCCTGTGTAAGAAGGAAGAAAATGATATAGCAGAAATCAATGAAATTTAAGAAAAATAGATTTTTAAAAAAATGAAACAAATTGGTGCTTTAAAAAAGAGCAATAGGAGCTATGGGTGGTGGCGCTCAGGAGGCAGAGGCAGGTGGATCTCTGTAAGTTTGAGGCTAGCCTGCTTTACATAATGGATTCTAGGACAGCCAGGGCTACAAGGAGAGACCCTGTTGTTGTTTTTTTAAAGGCGACAAGAGCTCGGTTGGTAGATCACCAGCACCATATAAAACTANGAATGGTAGTACACACCTGTAATCCTGGCACTCAGGAAGTAGAGGCAAGAAGATCAGAAGTTCAAGGTCATCTCCCAATAAATACAGAGTTCAGTGACAGCCTGGGTTACAAGCCCTCTCCTCCAGAAAAAAGAAATGAAAGTGACAAACTCTAGATAGTGGTGCACATTTAGGACGAGGTAGGAAAGAAAAGACTGAGGGAGGGAGAGAGAAGACAATGGAGAGGAGCTATCATCACAGGATAAAAAGGATAACAGCTAATACCACAAATGACTCTATACATACAAATTTGATTTCTTAGAAGAATCAGACCAGTTCTTCCCAAACAAATTACCACAACATACCCAACACAGGGGCATTTGAAAAGCCCTATTATTAACAAAACAAATTAAATTCATAATTTAAAAATGCCACCCCCCCAAAGAAACTACCAGCCAATATACTTTGGGAATATCGATACAAAAATCCCCAGTAAAATATTAGCAAAAATAATTAGGAATATTTAAAGAGACTTAATATTCTATGACCAAGTGATATCTGTCTATGATACAAGGCTCGTTTGAATACTTAAAATTCATCAATACAATCCACCACATTAATATGCTTAAGAAAAATCATGAACTGGTACCAAAGAGGCATTTGGCAAAAATTCAATATCCATTCATGACAAAAGTTCACAGAAAAACAGGAACAGAAGGGAACTTACTCAGCTTGATACACAGCATGCACAAAAACCCAACAACTAAAGCCATAATTAAAGGTAAGAGAACAGCTACTTACTTTCAAACGAAGATCAACAATAGTGAAAGGCTAACCTCTTACCACTCTAATGGATGCTCAGCTGAGACAGACAGACCAACAGACAGAATATGAACAATGGGCATAAAGATTAGAAAGGAGAAATAAAACTAATCTTATTTTGGAGACACACAACTGCAGAGAAGATGCCAAAGAATTTATGAAACAAACAAATCATTTCTTAATACTGTTTAAAAAATATTAATAGATGGATGTGGTGGTTCAAGCCAATAATCCTGGCACTCAGGAGGCTGACAAGAGGATCACAGTCACCTTTGGCTGCCATGAGACCATATCTCAAAAAATAAAAGCTATCAAATGGGAAGCCATTGGAAATAATGTGGTTCTAAAGCCTTAAGTTCCTACGTAAATAAAGAAAAAGAAATTCAAACTTAGGTTAGTAATAACTGGTACATACACAGACTTGAACTTCCCACTTGGGTAATCTAAACAAAGTAATTTTGTTGAATGTTTAATTTTTTTTTTGAGATAGGCCTCACTGTTGCACAATCTGGATTCATACTCAGTACTCAAGAGACCAACCCCCCCACCACCACACCCCAGCCTCAGCCTCTGGAGTAGATGGTGCTACAAGTTCATACCACAGCATACAGCTAGACTTTAGGACACAAGATTAATCTGTAAAAAACAACCAAAGCTCTACACACTAATAATGAATACATGAGCGCCAAAATTAAAAACACAAGTTGGGTGTGGCAGTACACATTTGTAATCCTTAGCTACTCAGGAGGCTGAGACGACATTCCAAGTCTGTGGCCAGCCTAGACAACTTAGCAAAACCCAGTCTGGAAATGGTGAAGTACTTTCCTAGTATGTGTGAGACCCTGAGTTCAATCCCTAGTACAGCAAAAATAAAAATATTTATGATAACTCAGAAATGNAAAGAAAAAATATGAGAGAAATCTAGCAAAACATGTAAAGAATTTATATGCTGAAAAGCTGATGAAGACCTAAATAAAAGTGTTCATGGACTAGAAAACTAAACAGAAAAGATGTCAAATTTCCCCAAATCAGTGAACAGGTTTAAGGAAGTAACAAAATATTTACGTGTGTGTGTGTGTGTGTGTGTGTGTGTGTGTGTGTATGGCTAGTGTTCTACAGTCAACTTGACACAATAGGGTCATCTAAGAAGTGATCCCAAATGAGAAAATGCTCCCACTAGAATGGCCTGTGAGAAAGCCTGTCGGGCCTTTTTTTTAAATGATTGATGTGGGAGGGCCCAGCTCACTGTGGGCAGTACTACCCCTGGGCAGGTGGTCCTGGGTACTGTAAGAAAACAGGCTGAGCAAATCAGGAGGAGCAAGCAAGTCAGTAAATAGCACTCCTCCATGGCCTCTGCTTCAGTTCCTAACTCCAGGTTCCTGCCTTGAGTTCCTACCCTGACTTCCCCCAATGAGGGACTGTGCGTGATATGGAAGTGTAAATGAAGTAACTTCCCCATTGCTTTGGGTCATGATTTTTATCACATAAAAACCCTAAGAAAAAGAATATTATTCTATAACTTACATGGAAAGCTGAAAATAAGAGCTGAAAGAATTTTTAAAAGGAATCAAGTAAGAAGAATCTTGGTTCCAATGTTCAAGAAGTCTGAGGTAGCCACCATACTCAAGGTAATTCAATACTGGCAAGATCGGACACAGATCAGTGGAACCCAAAAATGCAAGGGGAGGGGAATACCTAAACCTAATCTCAAAATAGCAAAATACCAGAGCAAATTCTAAAGAGTAAGTGGTAGACAGACATCACATCAAAAGTGAGATCCATAAAACAAATGAGAAAAAGAGCAAAAGACATGAAGATATTGCTGGGTGTGGTGGTGCACACCTGTAACCTGAGCACTTGGGAGACAGAGGTAGGAGGACTGTCCCAAGTGTGATATTAGCCAGGATCCACATAGCAAGTTCCAGGCTAGCCTGAGCTAAACAGCAAGATCCTGTCAAAAAAAGAAGGGGGGGGGGCATAACAAAGCATCCACTAAAGAACGTATAGAAATGGCATCAGCACACAAAAAGATATTCATCAGCTATTAAAGTCACATTAAAATGCCACTATATAACTATCAGAATGGCTACTTAAAAGACCAATAATGCCAAATGCTTACACAAATATGGATCATTAATACACGGTTGATAAAAATGTANAATGGTACAGATATAAGTCAGTCATCAGTTTCTAGTAGAATTAAGCATGTAACCACATACACTCTAAGACTGCCATCCTGGGTGTTTCTATAAAACTTGTGTTCATATGTTCAGACCAAGTTTTTATGTAATTTTCAAAAAAGAGTCATACTGATATCCTTTAACAGATAACTTTAAAATCCGGTAAATTCATACCAAAATGGANTAAGACTGATACACAAAACCTGGATAAGTTCTAAGGTAATCACACTGAGTGAAAAAAGCCAATACTAATGATCACTTACTCCATGACCCCACTTACATAAAATTTTTGGAATAAGTTATAGAAGTATAACTAGTGACTAGAGAGTGATTATCAAAGATAAAGAGAATGGAACAAGAGAACTGTGGGTATGGTATTTCTGTTAGTTGGCTTTCTCTTACCACTTAAAACAGAAACCCTGAGATAACTTAAGAGCTCAAACATTATCTCTGGCTCACAGTTTTGAAGGTATCAGTCCATAATTGTCTAGCACCAGTGCTTTGGGCCTGTGGAGCACAGGAGCACAAAGATGAACAAAGCCAATTACTTCATGACCAAGAAGCAAAAGAGAAAGGAAGGGAGCTAAGCCTCTGAGAGGGCATAACCTCCCTCCATCCTCAAAGTGACCCAAAGACCTGTCTCTAGGCCCCATCTGTTCCCAACAGCACCAAGGGCTAGGAAGCAAGACTTTAACACATGGATTTCTGAGGGACTTAGAAACCACAGCAGCTACAGAACAGCAACAATACAGATCTTTTTTNAAAATANACTATNTTGACTGTGTCAACATTAATATTCTGGTTGTGATACTGTACTATAATTTTGCCAGATGTTACCACTGGAGGAGCTTCTGAGACAGGGTCTCAGTGAAGTTGCTTAGGTTGGCCTTGAACCTGCAAATTCTCCTTGGCTAGCATAGTTTATGTCTCCTGGTAACACCATTCTTCTTCTTCACTCCTCCATATTCTTTTCTTTTTTTAATTTCATTTTTTTAATTAAAAGATTTTCTTATTTTACATACCAACCACAGAACCCCCTCTCCTCCCTCCTCCCGCCCCTCAGGCTTGCCCCTCAACCCACTCC
>LZPO01044423.1:296593-308457 GCA_001675575.1 Neotoma lepida | reverse complement strand
AAAAAAAAAAAAAGTACACTGGCACCGTAGCGCAGCAGATACAAAACATTGTATCTACATGTTTTATCTTGGTATAAAAACTCTTTTCCCATTAAGTCCCCATTCCCTCCTCCTGTCCCCTGGAGGACTTGAGTCTTAAAAAACAAATAAACCCTCATTAAGAATATTACCTAATTTAAAAAAAGAGCAGAGGAATTATATTTCTCTAAATATATACAAATTTCCAACTAACATGAAATAACAATCATCAAAACTAGTCATTAGAGAAAAGCAAATAAAAACTACAAAGAGATATCACCTTACTTCTAAGTGGATGTAGTGAAACTGGAACTCTGAAACACTACTGATAGCAACATAAATTATTACAGTAGCTATGAAACAGTATGTAGTTCCCCAAAAACATTATAAATAGAACTACCATATGGTGCAGCAGAAGACACAGTCACAAAAAGACAGTAACTCTATTATTCCACTTGCAAAGTTGAACAAAAAAATTNATTGAAAGAAAAAGAGAGTGGTTGCTACGGGCTAGCAGGAGAAGAGTGGAGACTTTTTTAATGGGTAAAGAGTTTTCATACCAAAGTACTGGAGCCCTACAACTACCCTACAACATGAATATACTTAGTAATACTAAACTATATACTTGAAAATAGTTAAGACCAAAGCAGGAGAATCCTGAGTTCCAGACCAGCCTTGGCTAATGAGACCCCAGCTCAAGAAAGAAAAGGGGGGATGCTACAGGCCGCAGGAATATAAGAACTCAGCTGCTAAGCTGGGCAGTGGTGGCGCACGCCTTTAATCCCAGCACTCGGGAGGCAGAGGCAGGCGGATCTCTGTGAGTTCAAGGCCAGCCTGGGCTACCGAGTGAGTTCCAGGAAAGGCGCCAAAGCTACACAGAGAAACCCTGTCTCCAAAAACAAACAAACAAACAAACAAAAAAAAAATCTCAGCTGCTTATAGGAAAGCTGCTACCTGTAGGGATCAAAGAATTCCTTCAGAGGAAGCCAAATTCCAGGGAGTATTTGGTGTTATTTGGTTTGTTATGTATCAGCTGTTTTCTGTTATGAATATCATGTGTGCCTTCATAGCTTTCCCAATTGACTTTTTCCTAAGAATTGCTACAGTGTGGGCTGATCACTCTTTGGACATATAGTCCCAAGGTATTTGGAAAGCAAAGCTACTCCAGGAAAGATCTCTTCCCTCAGGCCCATCCCTTTCTCCTTTTAGCACTAAAATCAGGTATCTCCCTTAGCCACATTCCAGGACTAACAGAAATACCAGTCCAGACCACCACATAATAAAATTCCTGAATTAAGGTAAATTCCTCACAGAGACACTGCCTAGGTCAGGTGGACCCTAAGTAATAGCTTTGCACAATTTAGCTCAGACTCTTCTTTTTACAACCTTACTAACTTTGTAGAACCCCTAACTCACTAACCACTTCTAGGAAAGTAGATTAAGCACATAAATTCCCCTTGTGATATACTAATATATATTAGCCCTCAGCTGACCTCCTCCTTTAACCACTCCATTTTCAGGTTGTAAAAGAAAGCCTGACAGTCACTGCCTCAGGAAACTCTTACCTGCCTTTATGACCTTGCAGGGATTCAGGCCTGGTGGGGGGGAGGATTGCCTTACTTGGGTTTATAACAATATAGCTAAGAGAACTAAAGGACAGAGAACAGAGAGGTATAATAAGGACGGAGAGGACTGGAGGACTTGAGGACGGGATGGAAGATGAGGAAGAGCCAGATGAGAAAGTACTGGATGGATAAGGACGAGATGAGGAGGACCCAGATGAGGCAGAATCTAGAGGAGAGAATTAAGATAGAACTCAGAGGGGACAGTAGATATGGAGAGAATTATACAGAAAGGAACTAGGCTTGAGAACAGAATTGAAGTTGTGTAGACAGGATTCTATCCCAGAGAAATAAAGTAGACGAACATAGAGCTCAGTGTACTTAGATTTATTTCCTGAAAATTAATCTCGCCATTGTGTAGTTTTCCTTCTGGGCCCCTGGGAAGTATAATATTAAAGGCTGGTCCTTTTAATATTATACAAGAGGGGAAATTTTTAAGGTTGTAAAATTATTAAAAACAAACAAACAAAAAACCCACAAGACCAGAAAGCCAACAATCCAAGGGAATAAATCAACCTTGCAGTTGACTTGTATACTCATGTAAATAAAATAGAATTCACTAGCTGAAAATGCAGCCAGTCACAAGTGTTTGCCTAAAATGTATTAAATCTCAGGTCTGATCCCAAAATACTAGGTGTGGTGGTGCATACCTATAATCCCACAGCTGTGTATTTAAAGTTTGAGGCCAACCTGGGCTATGAGACCCTAGCTAAAAAAAAAATATGACTCCAAAGGCTAGCAAAATGACTCAGTAGGTAAACACTTGTCAGGCAAGCCTGGAGTCCTAAGTTCAATACCCCACAACCATGTAAAGATAGAACGACAGAGAATCTACTCCACAAAGTTGTCCTCTGACTTCTACACATAAAGTGAGGCATATGTGCCCACACACACATATAATGTACACACACACAAATAAATTTTTATAGAATTCAAGATGCATTTGGAGATATAATGTGTGTGGACTTGAATAAGGAAAAGAAAGGTATCAGGTATAGTATATGACTTCCCGACAGAAACACCATTTAATGATGAGTGTAGTAGCATGCACCTTTAATTTCCAGCACTCTGAAGGCAGAAGCAAGCAGATCTCTGTAAGTTCAAGGCCAGTTTTGTCTACATAGTAAGTTCCAAAAAAAAAAAAAAAAAAAAAGAACAAGTGCTCTTAACCACTGAATCATCTCTCCAGCCTACCAAGTTCCTTCATCCCAGGAATGATGCTAGACATGGTAAACAAAGAAATTACATTTAATAAAATGATGAAGACTGAAGAAATAGTTTGTTCTGGTTATCTTAAGTTAAAGACATCTGTAAAATATCCAAATGGCAACATCAAGGACACTACTCAGGGTATGACAAGTTGTATTTTTAAAAGACAGCCATGAATGACCAACCCAGCTACCACCCAGGCCCAGAACTACCTCATCTATGAACTGCTGGAGCATGTGAAGGGACCAGACCTGCAGATCCAAAGCTAGAGCATCTCCATGACACATGATATCAACACAAGACCCAAGAGGAGTCCCAGTGAGGGCCCAGTATTAATTGGGTAGCAGAAGCCAAGAGGCCTCAAACCAGACCAATGACTCAATGCAACGAACATTTCCAAGTAAAGATGAACTAAAGGGTATACTGTATGACTCATTGGGCCACACTACAGCTTCCATGTAGAAATTTTTGTTTGTTNTGTTTTGNTTTTTGGTTTTACTTTTAAATTTTGTTTTGTTCTTGGGGAGAGGCTGCAAAGGCAGAGGGCAGAAGCAAGGGGATGGGGGGAAGAGTGGGATCGGGATGCATGATGTGAACTCTACAAAGAATCAATAAAAAGTTTTGAAAAAAAATGGCTGTGATACTGTCCCCATCCTAAAAGTACTTGCTATATGATTTAGACATCATCTATTAGTGGTGAGCACTCAATGTCTCTCTCATTGGCTAAAACAAAAGTAAAATATTCCAATTTCCAAGTTGTCATTTAAAATGTAACAACTTCTGTTGGTTACGTTACAAAATCTTATTCTTCAACTAAGGGAATTCTCCAACATTTTACTGACAATTTCTTTTTCTCAGTTTTAATGATATGATTAGTATTTCATTATTTGGAAGTTGACTTTCCAGGCTGACATTTTATCTTTTATCATCTGTTTCCTATTTCCTTTGTGAAGGTCATCTAACCTTCATCCTTTTATTGCTTTGTCCTTGTTATATAATCTTTCAACAGCTCTTTTTGTTGTTGTTATTCTGATTGATCTAAATTACTTTCCTATTTGCTTTGTTCTCTTATTTGTAAAGCTTACCTCAATATCTAGTAATCCTTGTCTGTTGCTCAAACTTAAAAGGAAGGCCCTAAGAAGTATTATTAACTAGTTTCTCCCTTTGGATAAGAGAAGCATACCCTCTCTCCTGTCTTTAGGCCAGATCTCACTATATAGTCCAAAATGGCCTTGAACTTGGCATCTNTCTGTCTCCAGATGCTAGGATTACTGGCATGGTTAATCACATCCTGGAATGCATTCTTTCAACTACAACTTAGATGCCAAAATACCAGGAGCAAAAGGGAAGAGGTCTCAAAAAAGGGTTACAGTATTGGGTACTTTTATTTAATCAAGTTTTTTTCTAGGACACTTGGTCTTCAAATATGTCTAAGCCTGTCTTCTCTCCCAAAGATACATTTTAAACCATTGTAGAGGATAAATTTTAAGTCCTGCTGAGGCATTAAAGCAGGTAGTCACTCATCTGTACNAACTGACAAGAAAATCTGAACTCAAGCTATTTTTTGTAATAGCTTTACAGAGATAAAATTCACATATCATAAAACTTATCTATTTAAAATGTACAATGGGAGCTGAAGAGATGACTTGGTGGTTATGAGCACTTTTGTTATAAGCACTTGCTGTGTAACCATGAGTATCCCAGCACCCACGTAATAAACTGAGCATCCCACACGTGCTTGTAATTCCAACTCTGACTTGTTGGCTTCTAGCCTAGATGAGAAAATACAAGCCCCAGGTTCAGGGAGAGACCCTACCTCAAAAGGAATATAGGAAGTCAGTTATAGGAGGATGCCCAACACCCTCTTCTGGCCTCCATGTACATGCACACATAGTCACATATACACATAAATAAATATTTTAAATACATAAAAAATAAAGTGTATAATGATTTTTAGTATAGTTGGAAGGCTATAGAACCACATTTACATCTGTTGGAAATTTCACACAGAATCATATTATGTGTTTTTTTTTTATAGTTTCCTAAGTCTAAGTTAAAGCACATGTCAAGAACCACGTTGTAGCTTTTGTGATTTTTTTCTTAATTTTTATTTTTAATTTATTTTTATATGTATGTGTGCTTTGCCTGCAATTATGATTATATATCACTTGTATGCTTGGGGTCAATGGAGGCCAAAAGAGGATGTCGGATCCTTGGAACTAGAATTACAGTTTTGAGACACCACATGGTTGCTGGAAATTGAACCTGGCAGAGTCCTCTGGAATTGCACTTAATCTTGAACCATCTCTCCAGCTCTGTGACTAGGTTCCTTCACAGCACAATGTTTCCAATGTTCAACAATGTTATAACATGAATCAATACATACTTCATTCCTTTTCAATGCTGAATAATATTCCAGAGTGTGCATATACATTTCACTAACTCATCAGGTGATAAGGATCTNAGCTGTTTCTACACTTTGGTATTATAATTTCAGCTGTTTTNTGGTGGGGGTGGTAAATCTTATTACAAAACCTTGGANAACTTTTTTTTAATAAATATCATGGCAAATTCAGGACTCATGAAAATAATCTTCTATTAAATCCCCAAAAGATACCAAAAAGTATAATAAAATCAATACTTTCATTACAGGAGATATTATGTAAAGTGTTATATAAAATTTTTACAGNGGCACTTGTTTCCTGAGATACAGTTTACTATTTACAACCAGGATCCACAGGTCTAGGCTGCAAAGCTCAGCAGGAAGCAGACCCTCCTATCTGGTACCAGGTAACCTGGCAATAAAANCAGCCCTTAATAGTGCTCTGTCCTTTGAGATAACACATACTCTCTTAAACAAATAAACAAGCCAAAAACAAAAAAACAAAAACAAAAACAAGCAAAAAACCCCCAGAGGTTTGGAAATACAAGGGAAGACAAATTTCCAGGCAAATTTTTAAAAATAATATGCACACAAGACAGGCCATAGAAAGCTTGCCAAGTTAAGTGTGANGTATACTTGTNTTTACTTCATATCCAAATAAAGACAGGCCATAGAAAGCTTGCCAAGTTAAGTGTGATGTATACTTGTATTTACTTCATATCCAAATAAAGACAGGCCATAGAAAGCTTGCCAAGTTAAGTGTGACGTATACTTGTATTTACTTCATATCCAAATAAAGTGGGTATCAAGTGTCCTTGCTGTTTCAATATAACTACTACTTATTCTGATGGCCAGTGCTGTACTATCTCTTCCCATAATGTGTACTTGTCTGACTTCTCCCTCTACTACGTCAGTTCCTCAGTGGCAGGAACTACAGCTAAACTACTGCTGCGGATAGATCTCTGTGGGCTAGGCCACCTTTATTTCATACTTGTTTCTACACTATGGAACCTTTTCTCCAGAATCTTCTTCACTGGGATGTCCAACAATTTCTAACATTGGGGCTTACCTGAAAACACTGTCTGTACATTTTCCTCTTTTTNTGTTTGTTTGTTTGTTTTAATTTGGGGGTAATGAAGCAAGTTTTACAGTGAAAGGGTAACATCAGAGAACATGTTGTGGGAGTCAGTTCCCTCCTTCTGCTANTTGAGTTCCAGGAAATGAACTCAGGTCATCAGGCTTGATGGCAAGCGCCTTTACTTGCTGAGCCATCTCACCATTCCCTGAAAACACCATCTCCTGTCAAGATGCATTGCTGTCTCTCCTGCTGATTTATGGTCCACATTAATTCTCTCTCATTTCTTACATTAATTCTCTCTCATTTCTTACAAGTGTTGGGGAAAATGCATGAGTGAGTGAGAGAGAGAGAGNGTGTGTGTGTTTATACACACAGATAGATGTAGAGATGCCATTACTTTCTGGAGCAGTTTCTTATCTAAAACCAATTCATTCCTACAGATATGAATGTCAACAATGAAGAGGGATAATGAAAACAGTTCTTTAGAAAATATGATGTGAGCCAGGTCTCAAAGTATACACCTAATATACTCAACATTTAGGAGTCCAGCAAGAAAAGGAACACAAGTTCACGGCCAAACTGGGTTACATACTGGATCCTAAAAAATAAATATGGTGAGAACCATTCCAGTGTCAATCCTTGAAGCAGTCCTAGTGACACTCTACTGTCCTTGCAGACCCTCTGCAGACTGTAATGGTGAGTGCTTATGTGGGAGGAGGGTTCTGGCCAATCCGTCCTTTGAAGACAGCAAAGTATACCCATTAGAAGTTAGTACATAGTCTTTGAGCACTAGGATTCTGTTTCTCTGTTTTGCCTACGCATATAAATACTACTGTTCTTGCAGGAGCTATGAGAACCCTTGTTCCCAACCAGCATGCACCCAGGAATGTGTAAGTAAAAAAAAAGATATATAAACTCTCCTTGAGTCCTAAGAGTGAGTTCTTTCTTCGGTATTTCAAAACAGTACTGAGCCTTTTGAGGCCCTGGGTTTGCAGAGCAAATACAACAAAACACAACACCAATTTGATCGAGTACTTGAAGGCCTTAAAACTCCTCCATTCCCCCATTGCCCCCTCACTACATGAGTTCTGTCTGACCTCAAATAAAACATCTTCCTGCTGCAGCCACTCAAACAGCTGGGATTACAGGCAAGGACCACAGCCTCTAGCTTCCTTTTCCTGTTTTGTTTTGTTTTGTTGAGATACAATCTTATTATATTACACCCAGGCTAACCCCAAACTCATGACTGTCCTCCTAAGTACATGGGCTTTCAAATATATTCCATTGTCCTAAGCTCCCTTTCTTCTCCATTCTTGAAAGTATATGAGCCTCTTGGCTTCTGCATTTGGCTAAAAAGGCAAAGAGCAATAAGTATTTATTATATTCTGTGATTTAGTCCTTCAACATTATGCTTTTCCTACTATCTAAGCCTAAGGTTTTACCTTAAGATGATTTAATCAAAATGGCTGCGAAGAGGTTACCTGGCATACTTTCCTTCCGTACAAAGAACCCAAACAAGCAAAATACAACTACTTCACTGAATTTTTTGAGNTACTGACTAAGTACAGTGGGGACATGGAAAAGACACTGCAGAACATGAAAACAGGAACATGAAAACAGGAACTAAGCTGTGTGGTTGAATGAGAATGGCCTTCATAGGCCCATATTTTTGAATGCTTGGTCACCACTGGTAGAACTGCTTGAGAAGGATTAGGTGTGGCCTTACTGGAGGAGATATGTCACTGACGGCAGGCTTTGAGATTCANAGGCCATTCCCAATTAGCTCTCTTTCTGCCTCCAACTTGTGGAAAACTGGCCCTAAGGAGCTGATGCTTAGCCCTATCCAGTCAACTCCAGTCCTGGGAAGCAGGTGGGCAGAGTTCCCTAAGCAGTGGTCCTACAAGGGACCTGTACATGATCCATCTGTATCCAATGGTCAGTCTTAGCCACCAGACAGCACTCACATTGGAAGGCACTACACTTTACCTCTCTATAAACCACACTGTGCTATATCACCAACCCATTTGGGGTATGCTTACCTTCACATACCAAAGGAAAGTGGCAGGCACCCCATACTAACTTCTAGATGTACTGCACTGAGAGCAGCCCACAAACNTACCTGCCTAAGGGAGCTACATTCTAGCTGGTGGTGCAGGCCCACAACCCCCTACGTGGAGAGTCCTCAAGACATCTACAGACATTCTCAAATTAATTATAGCTGAAACTACATAAATACCATGCTAAAGTATCCACCTGAAACCAAAACCAATGCAGTCTATCCAAACAAAACTAGGAAAAACTGTCAACAGAATGTTTTACTATGAAAGCCACTCAACAAAATTGGCAGAGACAACTAACCTACCAGATGCACAAAAATACCAACATAGGAACACAGAAGCATAAAGAAACATGTTAACAAGACAAATCTAAAGGAACACAAATATCTTTTTTTAAAAAGTGCCAAAGAAAAGGAAACCAACAAAGTATCAAAAAAGATAATTTTTAATAAAAAAAAAATTCAACAAAAAAATTATTTTTAAAAATCAGGGCTAGGGTTCAAGGCCAGCCAGGGCTGTTACACAGAGAAACCCTGTCTAGAAAAACAAGCAAACAAACAAAACAGGTCTAGGCAATGTAGCTCAGTGGCGGGACACTTGCCTAGCATAAAGGTTCACACATGCACACTCGCATGCAGACAGGCACAATTATAAGCAGTGCCTCAAATTTTGGCACTGAAAACTCAAATAAAATACAGTTGAGAGCTTCAATAGAAGAAACAATAGAAACAATACTTTAGGTTGAAGATAGGTCTTCTGAAATCATCTAGTCAGACTTAAACAAAACAATAAAACAAGTCAAGAACAAAGAAAGGCTTCTAGACTTAGAGACCACTAAGTAAGCAAACATTCATAGTCTGTGTGTTTAAAAGAGAAGGGGNGAAACAGAAAACCTACTCTAAATAAATAGTAAAATAAAATAATTTAAAAGTTAACCAAAAACAAAACCCTTCTCCAAAGCATTTAGTAGTTAAACTACCTAACATAGAGCCTGGGCTGAGGCATGGAATTCAGTTAGCTCAGCAGTAGAGTATTTCCTTAGTGGTTCAATCCGCAACACCAAAAACAAACAAAATACAATANAGAAAACTCTGAAAAGATGAAAAAGGTTCATCGGATAAAAGCTCTGGCTATGAAAACCCAACAAGTTGATCAATCCTTGGAACCCATGCAAAGGAAAGCACCAACTCCACAAAAGTTACCATCCTCTCACCTCCCACATACATCAAATGCACACACAATAATAATTTTTAATCATAAATAACAATAATGTGGGGGCTGGAGAGACAGCACAGTGGTTAAGAGCACTTGTTCCTCTTGAAGGACCCGAGTTCAGTTTCCAGTACCCATATCCAGTGGTTCACAGCCACTTCAACTCCAGCTCCAAGGGATCCAACACCTTCTGGACTTTGTAGAGAAACTGAACACATCCAGCATTCACTCACAAACACATACACATAAATAAAAATAATAAAAATAAGAGCAATGCTGGAGCTAGAGAAATGGCTTAGTAGTTAAGAGCACTTAAAGCTCTTTGCACTAACTGGTTTTGTGTGTCAGCTTGACAAAAGCTAGTCATCAGAGAGGAAGGAGCCTCAGTTGAGGAAATGCCAGAACAGGGAGAGCATTTTTTTTATATAGAAAAACCTAGAGATTCTAAAATTAAATAAATATAAATTCATTACACATAGGATACAAAAATTAATTCTGCTGGATATGGTGGCTCACACCTTTAATCCCAGCACTCAGAAGGCAGAGGCAGGAGGACCCCTGTGAGTTTGAGGCCTTTGAAGACCAAGTAAGTCCCAGAACAGCCAGGGCTGTTACACAGAAGAAAGAAAGAAATTAACTCAAGAGGCAGAGTCAAGCAGACCTCTATAAATGCAAGACTAATCTACATAATGAGTTCCAAAACAGCCAGGGTCACATAGAGAGAGAGAAACCCTGTTTCAAACAAACAAACAAACAAAAGGTATTTATATAGGAAAATAAATTTTCCTTGTGGAATAGGGAAAAACAAAACAAAGCAAAAGGACAAAAATCAACATACAAAACCAATGTCTTTTAAATTCACAAATAACTAAGAAAAATAAGAAAAAAAAACTCACATATTTACTGTTGAATTTTCAACAAGGGCAGGAACATTCACTGAAAAAAAACCAAAGTCTCTTTAATAAATACTTCTTGGAAAACTGAATATGGAGATTCAGGAAAATATCTGTCCCTATCTCTCACCATATATACAAAAATTAATTTAAAATGGATTGAAGATTTACATGTAAACCTAAAACTATGAAAACATTCGAAGAAAATATAAGGAAAATGCTTCTGGACACTGGTCTGAACAAGACTATTTATAAGACACCAAAAGAACAGGCAACAAAAATAAAAACTAACAAATGAAACTGACTATATTAAGCAAAAATATTCCATATGACAAAGGAAAGCATGTTCACACCTTCAATCCCAGCTGGTGGACCCATGTGAGCTGGAGGCCAGCCTGGTCTACAGAGAGAGTTCCAGGACAGCTAGGACTACACAGAGAAACTCTGTCTCAAACAAAAACAAAAACAAAAACAAAAACAGAAAGACAAAGGACATCATCAAAAATGAAAAAACAACCTACAAAATGGAAGAAAACAATGGTAAACTATCTATCTGACATGGTATTTATTCACATTAAAAAACTCAAACAATTCAACTACAAATAATACAATTAGAAGTGGGCAAATAGCTGGGCTTGCAGGAACAGCCCCACAGTTCCCGCACTCAAGAGGTTGAGGGGAAAAGATGAAACTCAAGGTCAGCCTGGGCTACAAAATGAAGCTTTCTCTCCCCACTCCCCAAAAGCACATAATAAATAGGCAAATAATATAAACAGATAATTCTCAGGATTTTAAAAAGGCCAACAAATATCAAATATAATACACACACACTCATTATCCATCACTAGAGAAATGCAAATCAAACCATGTGATAGCATTTTATGTCAGTTCAAATGACTTAAAAGAATTTTTTAAAAAAATAAGTAAGCACAGGTGAAGATGGAAAATTATACTGTTGGTAGGTAGTTACTTTTCTATTGTTGTGATTAAGACACTGTGATTAAGGTAACTTATAAAAAGAAGAGTCTGTTTTGGCTCGTGGTTCCAAAGGGATAAGAGTACATCATGGTGAGGAGACATAGCAGTAAAAGGGCAGGCATGGCAGCAGAACAGGAAGCCAAGAGATCACATAGACAACTGAAGAGAAGGCGAACTGCAAGTGAGTGGGTCAAAAAGCCCACCCAGTGACATTCTTCCTCCAGCAAGGCTTCACCACCTCCCCACACAGTGCCACTGAGCAGGATCCAAGCGTTCAACTATGAGTCAACTGGGGACTGCTTCATTTACATAATCACAGTAGACATGTAAAGGACTGTACTATTTAAGTATGGAGGTTGCTGGAAAAATTAGAACTATGGTATGATCCAGCACCCACTACTAGGAATATACCCA
>LZPO01044423.1:275074-289189 GCA_001675575.1 Neotoma lepida | reverse complement strand
CTGTACTAGCAAAAGCTTATCTACCACACACCATGCTGCGAGGCTTGAAGATGCTTGAAGATGCGGGAATCCGCCATGCTGCACTCAAGCCTATACACTGTGAACCCACCATACTGTAGCTCAAGTTTGCAAGCCTTGTGCAAACTTGGCNTCTCTATACCTCGACCCACATGAGACATGAAGTAGACAGCTGTTCTCAGCTCAATTTTAGAATTTCTTTTTAAGTTCTCTCAAGTTTTGGGTGGAACGT
The DNA here is from genome assembly GCA_001675575.1 of Neotoma lepida. Taxonomy (NCBI): domain Eukaryota; kingdom Metazoa; phylum Chordata; class Mammalia; order Rodentia; family Cricetidae; genus Neotoma; species Neotoma lepida. The sequence continues at coordinate 288,939 of LZPO01044423.1, read as the reverse complement.
TGAGCCAANACATTGGGCAGTCGTATGTAGCTGGAATGTTTCTCTGGTCCTGCCCAGCCCCGCAGTCCTACAGCAGCTTATAAAATAATCACTCAGAAGCTTGTATTAATTATAACTGCTCTGCCATTAGCTCAGGCATATTACTGACTATCTCTTACATTTAATTTAACCCATAATTCTTATCTATGTTTAGCTACGTGGCTTGGTACCTTTTCTCAGTTCTGCCTTGTCATTTTGCTTCCTCTGTGTCTGGCTGGTGACTCCTGACTCCTTTCCTCTTCTCAGCATTCTCCTAGGCTGCTCATCCCGCCTATACTTCCTGCCTGGCTACTGGACAATCAGCGTTTTATTAAACCAGTGTACAAGGGCATTATCCCACAGCAGATCCGTCTGCCTCTGCCTCTGAGTGCTGGGTTAAAAGGCATGTATCATCACCATATCATATATATACAATTTGCCAATCACTAAAGATAATTTCAGGAATAAAACACATNAAGAGTAAGTATTTCAATAGATATTTTTAACTTGTAGTATTGTTTTGTCTTGTTAAGAAAAGACAGCTCTATGTAGCCTNACTTCAAATCTGCAATTCTCCTGCCTCAGTCTGAGTTCCATGATTTGGCAGTTTATTTAAACAAATAAAAAAAAAAACATATTAACCAACCAAAACATAAAAACAGCTTCTAACCTGTTTCAGATAAAAAAAAAGGAAGCACTTAGTGGGGCTTGGTGGCATACAACTTTAATCCCAGCACTTGGGAGGCAGAGGCAGGAAGATCTTTTGTGAGTTTGAGGCTAGACTCATCTACCTAGTTAAGTTTCAGATCAACCAGGATTGCACAGTGAGACCCTGTCACCTGTCTCTTATACACATCTAGATGTGTATAAGAGACAGGGACACGACCACGACTCAATCTCCCCAGAGAAATTTTACCTGGCAGTTTTCTGTGCTGTCTTGCACCACTGAACTCTTGTTAAAGGCAACCCAACATCTCTTTTATTAACAAACTTTAGAGTAAGAAAAAAAAACATACAAAACCACACATAAAAGCTCTAACTCTACAAAATGGAAAGTAATTTTTACAATGTGCTTAACAAGCAGACTGCACTGCTGATTCTTGACAGAGAGACAAAATGTGAAAGTGTTACTCTTTTAACACTCAAAAGAACATTTAGCTAGCACATTACATTTAGTTTCGTGATAAACCCTCCAAGCTTCTACCAAACCATTACAATCCCCTTTCAAGGTCCCCCAAAGAGTCATTCTTTTTACCAAATAAATCAAGCAAAATAAATTGCAACAGTAAAACCTATAAGGCAACCAACCATTTTTTTTTCCCTTCAGTCCTGAGACTCCAACCTGCCTGTTAAGCAAACCCTCTGTCCACCAGAGTTACATCTCTAGCATCATCATATACTTCTTAGGGGACCACAGAAATCAACTACAAAGACAACAGATTTCATTAATGCTTACTAATACATGGAGACTGAAAAATACAAAATAAAAGATCATATGCCAGGAATCCCAGCTACTCAGGAGGCTGAGTGTAGTAGAATATTTTAAGGTGTCTTACTTTTGATTATGTTGCATTTGTTTAACTCTGTGGAGCTGTGTTACTGTGCCTGTCTGAAACACCTGATGGTCTAATGAAGAACTGGCCAATAGCAAGGCAGAAGAAAGGATAGGCAGGGCTGGCAGACAGAATATATAGAAGTAGAAATCTGGAAAGGGAGATCTAGGAACCAGAGAGAAAGGGGGAGGACTCCAGGGGCCAGCCANCCAGTTACACAGCAAGCCACGGAGCGGAGTAGGAGTAAGATTTACAGAAGTTAAGAAAAAGGAAAAGGTAGACAGAATAATTTAAGTTAAGGAAAGCTGGCAAGAAACTAAGCCAAGCTAAGGCCAGGCATTCATAATTAAGAATAAGCCCCCATGTGTGATTTATTTGGGAGGTTGGTGGCGGACCCCCAAAAAGAGTAAAATATCAATAACAACAGCTGAGTCAGGAAGATGGAAGATCACATTAGAACATAACTTGAGCAACAATGTTAGAGCAATAGTTCGAAAGCCCCCATCAAAATGAAAGTGCTGAACCCATATGAGAAGGAGTACACAAAACAAATATGAAGCAAATACTATATATTGTACAAGGTAATAGTNTGGTATCATAAAGAATACATGATATTTGAATGAGATGAAGTTTGAGTCTCAGCTCTGTCACANCATCAAGATGTCTGAATTTTAGNGATTATTTTGTACGAACTCTACTTTCCCAATCTAAAAAACAAAAGGCTGGATTCCAGTATTTCAACAGTAACATTCCATGATATCATTAATATAAATCCATATAAAATTAAAAAGCAAGGCCAAGAGAGAAGGCAGTTGGGGAAAAGGAATATTTAAGGAAAAAGCACAGTAATAAATAAGTATGCAAATGCCATCACAAAACCCATCACTTTGTATGTTAACTAGAAAAGAAAGGTGGGACAAAAAAAAAAGACACTTTAAAGAAAAAGAGCAACACAAGTAATAGAAATTTTTGACAAACTTTACTCATGGATCAAAATTAAAATTCTGGGGCTGGAGAGATGGCTCANAAGTTAAATGCAAGTACTGCTCTTGCAAAGGACCCAAGTTTGATTCCCAGCACCTGTATCAGGAGGCTCATAATTGCCTGTAAGTCCAGCTCCAGGAGATCTGACAGCCTCTACTGGCCTCCCTTTTCAGGCACCTGTGCTCATGTGCACATATCATGCCCTCAACATACAAACACATAATTTTTAAAAACTTTTTAATTATATAAAAAATGAAACTCTGGCTGGGTGGTGGAGATGCCTCTCCANGTAAAAGTACCTGCTACAAGTCCAAAAACCTGAGTTCAATTCATGGGACCCGTGTGGTGGACAGCGAGAACTGACTCCCCACAAGCTGTCTTCTGACTCTGTGGGCCATAAGCACATGTACACCTACACACATGCACACCACACAAAGAGAAACAAAAATGTAATAACCAATATTTTTTTAAAAAATAAAAGTTTGGATTGATGCTATATCTCAGTGGTTTATGAGAAGCCCAGGGTCTGATCCCAAAACTGAAGGAAGGAAAAAGAGAGAGGAGAGGAGAGGGGCAGGGAAGAGAGGGAGGAAATTAAGGAAGGAAAAAAAGGAAAGTTTAACAGAATTTTACTTTGCTACTTTGGTAATTTGCAGAGAATTTTTTTTCTGGGGTTGGACAGATGGCTCAGTGGTGAAGAGCTCTTTCAGAGGATCTAGGTTCTGTTCCCAGAACCCACAACACATGGTGCACTTATATGTAGGCAAAACACTCAAACACANAAAATAAAAATAAATCTTTAAAAGACTGTGAAATCTAGATGAAAGATATTACTGGTTCCTAAACAGTGGAAAATATGTTCAAAGTATTATTTTAAGATCGGCACAGAACATATTTGAGCCATCCAGGCAGAAAACCCAGTTAGAGCTAGTGAGCTAGAAATTAAAAACAGTATAAGAATACAAAGATAAGAATTTTTTAAGAAAATGACTGCAAAAAGAGGCCAATGTTAAGGTTTATGTCTGGGTTACTGAAAGCATGTTACATAATGCATCAGCAAAGAAAGATAGTGCATGGAATTGGTTTTGAAGGGAAGACTTTGAAGTTCAACTTCCGAGGTAGGTTAATAAAGTGAGAATCATCCAGACCTGTTAACTGTCTTCAAATCGTCTGATTTGTTAAATGTTCAGTGACGTCACAAGCGTTTCCTTCAATTTTACTTATCAGTGAAATAATCATTTAATTTTCTGGCATTGAAAACATGCATTTTTTTTCCGTATTACCAGGTTAATTTCATTTTTTCAAGTTTTTCTGAAAAGGAATTTGTAACAAAATCACATCAAACTATGGACTCTGTAAGAAACTTCTCAAAATATGAAAACTAGCAGCATAAATTACCACTCGGTGTTTAATAAACCATTATATTAATGTGTCAACTATTTACATGGCTCTGTAAGCACTAGGAAAATCTCAACAAAAAAAAAATGCTTGAGGGGGAGGCAAATCTTTTAGAACTTAATACTCACACATACAGCTGAGATCTGAACACTATGCACACTTACAGATATTCTAGCCAATTCCTACAGATCAGTTTTCCTAGAGAAAGCACCAAATGTGGCCACGATGAAAAAAGTACTACTCAACCAATGCATTTGCCTTGATTTACTATCAAGATGTGAAAGGAATTTCTATTTTAAAACGAGACTGAAAATTATCTAACAAAACTTTGTTCTTGGACTATTTCTCCATTGATTTTGTGACCTCGCTAAAGGCTGAAAATAAACAACGGATTTCCAGGTGCTTAAGAAATCTTTAAGGCTGATCATAAAGCTACCAAAGTTAAGCTTTTGAAAACGAACACTTCTTGCAAAACTTGACCCGTTTTGGCTGGACGCTGATCCTCATTGCTCCCCACCCCAAGATGGGGTCAGGAAGTTTTCTTCACCCCATTCTTCCCTAACTCCTAAGGATTCTTACCTAACTAACATAAGGGGCAGACTTTTCTTTGGGTGACTCCAGCTCGGTTCGACATTAACCGAGCGATGATGTTACGGTCCGCAACCACGAACAAAAACCCAGCCTCACCAGCTGTTAACATTAAACCGAACTTGAGCNGAAACCTGTGCGAAACCGTACAAAAGCAACCCCGCAAGCTGGTTTTCCTGGACCTACCCCAACTCAACGGCCCCCCGGGCCGCCCCCATTTCTCCTGCTCCGGGGCGGTGGGGGGAGGGGAGGGCGCGCCCCGAGGATGTCCCCCTGACCGGCTTCCTCCCGCTGGCGGCTGGAGGTGAGGGCGCCCTTCCTGCCGGCCCCGCGTCCCTACCTTCCCGGCCTCAGACACTGCCCCAGACCGCGACCAGGGCTTTCCGAGGAGCGCCGCGGCACGCGCCGCACACTTGCCTGCCCGCCTCCCGGAGCGGCGTTCGCAGCTCCGGCGAGAGGCCGCCGCGGGGTCACCGGGGTGCACCGCCGACAGCCGAGCTCCGCCGAGCGGCCTCCCCGCCCCCTCCGCTCCGCCGCCGGCAGACGGCGCCCCCGGGCTAAGTTCGCCGGGGAAGAGGAAGCGACGAGACGAGCGGACAGCGCGGACGGAGCGGGAGGCCGGAAGGACTGTGCGGGGCCGTCTCACCTTCCCTCCGCCGAGCCCGCGGCTCCCGTCCCCAGAGGGCTGCACCGGGACGCCACCGCGGCTGCCCGGATGCCGTTACCGCACGAGGCCTGTGCTGCGCCGCCGCGTAGCTCTCGGAGAGAGGCGGGGCCAGAGCAGCCGGTGGGCGGGCCCGTGCGGGCAGGAAACCCGCTCCACGCCCAACCTAATAGGCTCCATCGCCTCCGGGGCCCGCCCCTGACGCCGCAGCGGAATGCGCCGCTCCGGGATTGGGCGAGCTGGCCTGTCAATCACACGCGGCGCTGAGTGTTGTGTGAGCTGAGACTGCGCGGCGCTCAGACAGGAGAAGGTGAGGGACGCTGGGCCTGTCGGCCGTGTGCTTCCCCCAGCTTCCTCGGTGGCTGGTTGCTTTCCGCCTCTCTCAGCGCCCCTGAAACCTGTCATTACCATCGCTCATTATTGTCGGCCCCGAGTTCAGCCCAACTGCTCTGGTTCCTGCACCTGGAGGGGCCGACCAGCTGCAGATTCTTAGGGACAGGGAGCGACAAAGAAAAAATAAGCCTCGGGGAAAAAAATGTTAAGATGTTTGTTCATTAAAACCACNGCCAAAATAAGCTGTCTGAGGAACTTCCGAGTNCCCTGGTGCGTGGGCAGCCTTCCCTCTCGGCTTCCAGCCCTGCTGGGAAGGACAGTTACCTTTGCCCTTGGGCTGAGCATGGCAGTGGCGCAGCCCCAGCCACCTGCCAAGGCATCTGTAAATCGGTTNTCCTTCCTAACTAGACTTGCAGCCACCCATAAGTGCCTCACTGTTTCCTAACCACCTTTGTTTCTTAGTGTAGATGTNGCACCTAAAGAAACACTCTAGGTTAGGTAACTTTATTGGAACCTGTGTTTTTGCCTCCAGTGTAACTATGCCCATTTACCTAGATTGCAAAGTCTATTAAATGAGGAACTGTGACAGCGTTCATGCCCAACCCCCCATGTCTAGCATATCATCGTCAATAATCAAGGCATTAATACATCTTCCTTTCACTTTTTAAAAAATTATTTTTATTTTTTTCTGTGTATGAGTGTTTTTGCCTTTATGCATATTTGTGTGCCATATGCATGCCTGGTGCCCCTGGAGGACAGAAGAGGGTATAGGATCTTCTGGACCTGGAGTTACAGGTGATTTTAAAACACATGTGGGTGCTGGAAATCAAACCNAGGTCCCCTGGAAGAGCAANCAGTGCTCTTAATCACTAAACTATCTCTCCAGCTCCGTCCTTACACTGTAATACAGACCCTACCTGTAAGTTCTAAATATTCACTTTTCTGCATTTAACTTAATTGCGTGTTGAAGGATACATGGGTTGGCCTGCCTTAGGTAAACTACAAATTACTTGTAGGCCCCTTCTTAGCCTGAGTTTAGTTGAGAAAAGTAGACCAGACCATAAAACTGGGTAAAGGATACATTCTATTGATAGTATCAAAAGTAAGTAATGCAAAGTATATATTTAAAACATACAAAACTGGGCAGTGGTGGCACATACCTTTAATTCCAGCACTCGGGAGGCAGAGGCAGGCAGATCTCAGTGAGTTCGAGGCCAGCCTGGTCTACAAATTGAGTTCCAGGACAGCCAAGACTGTTACACAGAGAAACCCTGTCTCGAAAAATGAAAACAAACAAACAAAAATGAAACATACAGATCACCACACCCTTTATCTCAGCACCTGAGAGGCAGAGGCAGGTTCAAGTTCTGCAAATTCAAAGCCAGCCTGATCTATGTAGCAAATTCTAGGACAGCCAGGGCTACATAGAGCAATTGTGTCTCAAAAGCAAACAAACACCATACAAGCAGCTTACCCCCATTAACTCCAAAGGAGGAGATTTGGGGTGATAAAGGAAATATGAACCCTCCATATCTTAAGGCCTTTCCCAGGAAACTATTGACAGCTTATAGTTAAAATGATATAGTTTAGTGTCCCTATCAGACAAGAATGTTAGGGGAACAAAGTCCTACCTATCTGCTAGCAAGAAGTTATCACAGGCTTGATATTGATGTGTAGAAATTAGTTGGCACTACTAACTAAATTTAATTTCTGGATTCAGTATGGTTATGCTATTACAGGAAAGAGTACACTTTGTATGGTAGGTGCTACAATAGACGCTGGATATCTTAAGAGTCCATACCAGTGTCAGATATTGAGATTTAAACCAACCTGTATTATTAATATGCCAAACACAACAACAGTTGTATCTAGGAACAGAGAGGCATTAAGCTACAGAAAGGGGAAATGTGTAGTAAGACTATCCAGGCAAAAAGAAGGATTTCGAGGGTTACATAATATAAAGACATTAAGCAATTGTAGCATATTGGTGGAGCAGATGATGGCTAGAATTTGAGCAATCTGTTGTGAAAGCTGAGGACCTTAGCATTTAACCTATGAGAATGTCACTAGAGAGTTGTTGCTTATTTTTTCAGTACTTTAACGGTCATTCTGATGTTTTCTGGTCTCCATTGCTTCTTCTGTGGAGCAAGCTGCAATTCATTTTTNAAAAAACTTTCTTTTATGTGTTGAATGTCTTGCTTGCATGTTTTGTAAGTGCACTGTGTGCCTGCAGTTCCCTCAGAAACCNGAAGGGAGTATCAGATCCCCTGGAACAGATGGTTGTAAGCTGCCTTATGGGTGCTAGGAACCCAACCTGGGTTCTCTGAAAGATCAACAAGTGTTCCTAATGGAGGGATCATCTCTCCAACCCCAAGTTGTAATTCTTGAAATCTTCTATTTATTAACTGTGGCAGTTTGAATGTAATTGGCCACCATAATCTCATAGGGAGTGGCACTATTAGGAGGTGTGGCTTTGTTGGAGGAGGTATGGCCTTGTTGGAGGAAGTGTGTCACTGTGGGGACGGGCTTTGAGGTTTCCTATGCTCAGGATACTGCCCAGTGTCTCAGTTGACTTCTTGTTGCCTCCATCAATAGCTCTCTCAGGACCAGCACCACAACTGCCTGTGGGCTACCATGCTCCCATCATGATGATAATGCTCTGAACCTCTGCAACTGTAAGAAACTGTAAATGAGCCACCCCAGTTAAATGTTTTCTTTATGAGAGTTGCCGTGGTCATGGTGTCTCTTCACAGCAATGAAAACCCTAAGACATTAACATTCTTTATTTGGGGGGTATGGGTGTGTGTTTGTGTCTGTGTCTGTGTCTGTACACATGCATGTGTAGAGTTGGTTCTCTCATTCTACCATGTGAATCCAAGGATCCACCTTGGGCCGTTAGGATTGGTGGCAAGAGCCCTTATCCATTGAGCCATCTCACTAACACTATAGCTCTTGTCATTATTTTTCTGTGCATTTTGTCTTTTTACTCTNGTTATTTTTGAGATCTATAACTTCATCCTCATCAGCAAAGATGNACTGTTTCTAGATGTCTTTTTCTGTTTACCCTGCCAGGCATTCATCTAGTCCCCAGATTTCTGAGTCGCTGGTGTTTATTTTCTATCTTGAATCAAATTTATGCTGTACTTCTTAGTAAGTCTCTATTCACTCCATGTCACTCTCCACCACCATCCCTCCAAATCCTCTTTCTGTGCTTTCATTTGCTGTGTGTGTGTTTATGTCCATGCACCTCCACTGCAGGTTGCACCCAAGATTTCCTGTATGCTGCCCAAGCATTCCATAAACAGGCTATATACCCAGCCTTTTTAACTTTTTAAAATTTATATGTAGGATCTTGCTAAATTACCCAAGCTGACTCAATTTTAGGAGCATCCTGCCTTAGCTTCCTAAGAAGCTAAGATAATAGGCTTATACCTCTATACCTGGCTCAGGTTGCATAACATCTATTGATAACTAATGTCTAGTAATCCCAGAAAATCTAAATGTCGACATTTCCCCAAAGCTAGGTATCTTATTAGTATCTCAGATTTTTTTGNGATGATTTGGGCCCTTTACTCAGGAAAACAGAAATCACAAGATATCACAATGGAGAAGATTTAGTATCGTGTTAATGGACTGAAAAATCTGAAACCAGGTTTGGTGCCTCATGCCTGTCATCCCATCATTGGAGAGGCAGATGCAGGAAGGATCACCCAAAATTCAAAGCCATCTGGGGGTGTATAGTGAGACCCGGTCTCAAATAGACCCCCCCAGGTGTGGAGGTCGCGTGTGGAAGGCCAGGGACACTGAGCACTGAGGTAACCCAAAAGGGATTGTGCTTCAGGGATCAGCTACCACCCCAGGGCTAGCAAAAGGGAGTATCAGGTTTGTACTATAGGATTTCAGAACCACAGAAGCATGACCCAGCTGGGATATAGCTCAGACCTCTAAGAGGAAACTCTGCAGCTGGCCCTTCTACTGCTCAAAGGGAAGGATGTTGTGGGCAAGAATGATATTATAGGAAGGAATAATGTCAAAAGTAACTTAAGGATAACATTAATTCTTCCTGATTGCTAGGGTAAAATAGCAACATATGCTAAAGGCAAATAGAAAGAGGAAAGTCCCTTTTCTTTCTGCTTTCTAATCTTCCTCTATTAACTTTTTGCTTTCTCATTTATTTATTTATTTACTTACTTATTTATTTGCAGGATTAGGGGTTGAATCTACAGCAGCTTGCTACATAGTAGGTAAGTGCTCTACCACCGAGCTATATCCCCAGTAGCTGCCCACCTTTTGAAAACAGGTCTGTATAAGTTGCCAAAGCTAACCTTGAACTTGTGATCCACCTGCCTCAGCCTCCCAAGTAGCTAGAATTAATAGCCCTAAGCCCAGGCTTAGCTCCTCAATCTTTTATAGGCAAAACCCTGTGAGAAATACTAGCAAGCATCAAAAAAAATGAAGTGTGTGGGGTCTGAGCCTTAGCATCACATAGGAAAGTGTAGAAGGGTGAGTTGGGAGCTAAGAGACAATACCTTAACAATCAGTATCACATCAACATGTACTTGTGCAGAAGTAATAATGGCCCAAATTAGACTCAAATTAATGCTGTCTTGTATGCTTTTACAGACCTAAAGGCCCTTTTGAGGATACCATGGTCTCAGGATACCATGTCAATTTTCTGCTATATCATGATTACTGATATTGTGTTAAAAACAATTTAATTTTAATTTTTCTTTATTCTTGAGAATTTCATACATATATAAAATGAAATATGATCATATCCAATCCCATTTCCCTCCTCTAACTCTCCCCATATGCCCATATGCCCCTCAACATGTCCCCTCTCAACTAATGACTTTTTTTTCTGGTTTTTTGAGGCAGGGTTTCTCTGTGTAGCCCTGGAAATGGTTTTTTTAAAATAACTCACTAAATCTAATTAGTGCTGTCTGCATGTAGTGTGGGGTGCGGGGACTGGAACACAATAATATGCCAGTAGGAACATCCTCCAAAAAATTATTCTCCCTCCCCCAGCAGGTACCAGCCACCAATAACTCAGTAAGGCATGGGTCCTGGAGAGTCCCTCACCCATCTATGCTGAAATTGTGCCTTGCATCATCTTGTGCAGGTCTTGTGCAAGTAACCACATCTGCTTTGAGTTCATCACTGCAATAGACATGTCAGTATTGGATTTTGGGNTTTTTTTGTTTTTTATTTTTTTAGGAGTATGGCATGTCTACTTTACTTACATACTTACCATAGAATCATAAACAGGAGCAGCTATGAAAAAAGAGTTGCTTAAATGAAGATAAGGAGACTGTCCAAACACTAGCTCTCACATCATCAGATACAAAATAGTATGGGTTATGGATTATATTCAATAGGTGAGAATTCTTTATACCCTATGCCCATTCCCTATATATTGCCTAATGTGGCCTACTANGAGAAGACAAACTTNCCATTCTAATGTTTAGACTCCCTGTTACTGAAAATCCAGCTTTTCTTTACTCCCCTTATTCATCTCAATTCAAAACCTTTAGATTTTTAGTGGAAAAATGGACTTTAGATAGGAGTCCAACATTTTATCCTATAGCGTAATTTTCATGAATGAATACTTTTGAATATTGAAGGATGTTTATTGCACATTTGTAGAACATTAAGAATAAACATTTTTTTTCATCCAGGCGGTGGTGGTGCACGCCTTTAATCCCAGCACTCAGGAGGCAGAGGCAGGACGATCTCTGTGAGTTTGAGACTAGCCTGGTCTACAGAGTGAGTTTCAGGACAGCCAAGGCTACACAGAGAAACCCTGCTTCCAAAAAAAAGAAAGAAAGAAAGAAAGAAAAACCATTTTTCTCCAGGTGTAGTGGCTCACACCTTTAATGCCAACACCGGGAGACAGAGGCAGGCAGGTCTCTGTGAGTTTGAGACCAGTCTGGTCTACATAACAAGTTCCAGGACAGCCAGAACTACATAGAAAGACCCTTTCTCAAAATAAAACAAAAACATTTTTCAAGTTTTAGAAGTTTATAACCACAGAAATTCAATCTGAGACTCCTAGTCTTGTGTCTTTGATGATAGAGAATGATACTCTTCTACCACAATTGCATTTTATTAATAATTATAAAGACACCAACTTCATGACATAGTTCATCTATTTAATATTTATGTTTTAATATATTAGTCTGGAATATTTTTCTGCATCTGCATAATTATTTATACTATATAGCACTCTATCAATATAGCACTCTATCAATTATATAACACAAAAGACATCTACAGGTAAATATTAAAATGGCAATGTACATGTTAATAACTAGACATTAACAAGATAATAATAACTAGGTATTCATTTAATGGGAGAGTCTAGTATTTCCTGATAATCTTCCCTCCTTACATTCCTCCAGTACAGTTTATAGCCAGCAAGGACGAATACACTGATCATAATGATCACCCCTCCAAAAACATCGTAAACACTAGGAAATATGTGTAACACTAGAAGCTGTAAGACCATAGCTACCACAATCTCCAGATGCTGTACTGTGCTGACCAAAGCTGGGTGGAATTTGTCTAAGGCATAATAAACTCCTAAGAATGCTGCAGTAGAACAGATGCATATAGCAATAAGATAGCTCCATGTTTCTCCATCTAAAGGGATAATAGGTTCTTGAAGGACAAACATAGTAGAAACTCCCCAGACGGTTCCAGTCCAACCAAAGGTAAACAGTGCAGTCCACATGCTGATCTTCTCCCTGATGGATCTGTACACGATCATAGAAAGAGCCGTGGTCAGTCCGGCCATCACAGTCATAGTGTACCCAAAGGCTTCTTTCCAGGCATTTAACAAAGAATTGTCTTCATCAACAATGTTGGGAATCATGACAAGACAAACGCCTAAGATACTGCAAACCACTGTAGCCATATCAACATAAGCCATTTTCTCATCTACAAGTAAAAATGCTAAAATGGCGCTGAAAACTGTGGTTGTGGCTCTCCACATCGTGGTCCCATTGCTGGGAGGAACTATTGAGAAGGAGGTGTAAGCACAGGTGATAGAAATAACATTGCATACACCATAAAAGAAAAGTCGTAATCTGTATCCGCTGGGGCCAAAAGGAGCTTCCTGGTAATAACACACTACTAACACCGATAAGACCTGCAAGACAGAACGGATAAAAATCAGTTCTAGAGATGGAACTTTAGAGCGATCAGAAGCAAGCCTAGTGATGAGAGCCACGCAGCCATGAGCCAAGGCAGATCCAAAAAGGACTATCCACATTTTTCGGGACTGAAAAATGTTTTTTTCTGCAAAGCTCTGGAATTGTGCCATCCCACTGGCTCTTGAGTCTTCTGTTGGTGGAGGCTGAGTGTCCATGGTTCCAAACAAAGTTCTTCCTTTTCTCTTCATTTCACTCAGCAGACTTTTCTTCGGATTTTCTTCTATAAATCTGCCATAGTCTTCATTGATTTCCTCATACCTGTCGTCCCCAGGTTGGGGATAATGAGAGGTATATTTCACCATGACTGTGTTGGGATGTATTTTCACCCGTTTTTTAACTGGATATTTTTTGGATGGAGAAGTATCCATTTCTTCAGATAACAAATTCTATTTAAAGAAGAAAAAAGAAAAATATACATGTTTATTGCATTGAAAACCACATTACTATTCTACATATATACTATTTCAATGATGGAAGATAGAGATTATAACAGGAGTCTGGAAAGAAAACATAGTAGGAAAATTTGATCTGGCATATGCATCATCATATGTATAAAGCCCAGTGGAATTTTCCACCCTCTTATCACTCCTACTGTAAACCTGTTCCAATGTCTCACTGTATTTGTTCTTATTTAGCCCTTTTGTTTGCTTGATTAATTGGTTTTTTGAAATAGGAACTCTTGATCCTCCTGCCTCCAACTCCCAACTGCTAGGATTAGAGACAGATACCATAGACCCAGCTTGTCTCTTTCAGCTTGATGCCTCATTTTTACGTGACACGCTGATATCTTCCCATCTTTTCATTTCTACCCATCTTAAAAGAAAAACACAAAAAATAAAAAGCAACATCAATCACACCTTGCATTTTTTAAAAAAAAAATTATTTAAACTTATTTTATGTGCATTGGTGTGAAGGTGTCAGATCCACTGGAACTGGAGTTACAGGCAGTTGTGAGCTGCCACGTGGGTGCTGGGAATTGAACCTGGGTCCTCTGGAAAGGCAGCCAGTGCTCTTAACCACTGAGCCATCTCTCCAGCCCCACACCTTGCCTTGCCTTTTTATTGTGTCCATTTGTCTATGTTCTAAGTTGTAAATACATAAAATACATAAAGT
>LZPO01044423.1:261412-274338 GCA_001675575.1 Neotoma lepida | reverse complement strand
CTGGAATTGGAGTTGTAGGTTGTTGTGAGCCACCCCACATTGGTGCTGGGAACCGAACTGAGAGAGCAGGAAGTACTTTTAACTGATGAGCCTCTCATCAGTCCCCAAAAGTATTTACATAATTCTATATAATAACAGAAGCTAAGCCAAGTGGCACATATCTATAATCCAAGACTTGGTATTATGATATGCTGTTGGTTAGGAAAAAATATCAAGTATCCTTCAAAGTAAGGATTAAAGAAATACTGAATATAAAGAATTTTCCACAGAAGTATATATAGTAAACTCTCAATAAANGTTAGCAGTAAGTTTGGCTGTTTTCACCTATAATTATCCTATGAAACACTGGGTATCTTTTACAGTGTTACTCTTTCTCGTTACTCTTTCTCACTTAGCCTGCCTTCTTGTCTTTCTTTGAACAATTTCCTTTTCCTTCTCAGTGATTCTTTTCTTCCACCATAAAAAATGATCGGGCAGTATACCTTACCAGACAGGTGGAGCCCACTGGAGTTCTCCACCCTAAAGGGAAGAACAAAGGAGAAAAGAGNAAACTTCTTTCCTCATGATTTCCCAAATCATTGCCCAAACTCATCAATTCCAGAACTTAAACCGTGACCCCAGAATCAAATCCAGTTCTGTTCTTTTGACACCATCTGGAAAGCCAGCTCCTCTGTTCTCCCTCTTCTGAAAGTCCTTTTCTGCTGGAAACGGTCATGGAAAATAGCGGCCATGCCTCCAGACCTCCAGACCTAACCAGCCTCTTCCTGCAGTCTCCCCAGCATACTGAGCTGAAGAAATCCCACTCTTTATTTCTCACTTCTAGCCATTTCTATTTTAAAATTGTGGCTTTAGCTTCACTAACCTCAAACTCAGTCACAGTCTCAATTCTCCAAAAAGGAGCTTCTCCCCAGCTTCCTCATTTATGTGGGTGATCTCACAGTCCCTCCAGATCCCCAAGCTAGAAATCAAGGAATACTCTGAATTCTCCTTTCAGCCATCACACTCCAAATTTGTTCATNCATACTGTTTTTATCTTTGAAATATTTCTTGGATTTTTCTTTTTTCTCTAATTCCATGTTAATGTCATTATTCTAGAAGAAGCCAGTGTGGGTTCCAGGCTAGAACATTACCCTGGCATCCTATATGCCCCATTGAGTTCCAACCCTTCTCTAAATCCCACGTGTATGGTCCTGTTGTCACATTAATCTGTCTTTAAAAGATTCAGAACAAAAACCTCCAAGTTTTCCCCACCCAAGACCCAAGAGTTCTCTACAGANCTCCTGTCTACACTATCAATATCAACTAACCCAGTGCACCCTGTAATCCCAACACTTAGGAGGTAGAAACAGGAAGACCAGGAAGTAAAGGTCATCCTCTGCTACATTGTGAGTGGGTTTGGGGCTAGCCTGGGCCACATGAGATGCTGTCTCAAAAACAAAAAAGAAAGGTTAAATTAGCTTTTCTGCCAGGCACTTGATGATACCCTGCTTAGCCTGGCCCTAGTCTGCACTTAGCCCCTTGGCATCCACACTTTGCTCCAAGAATCTGTGTGGTGTCCTCTTTGCACCATGTATATAAAAAATCATTTTCCAAGCCTTTATTCCATTAGTTTCTCCTCTGCTCCAATGTTCTGAATATTGACTATCGGTTAGGACCTAATTCAAATTCTGTCTTTAGGAGCAGGCCTTCTCTGACTTCTCCAGACACTTCTTCATCTAAACAATTGCAGCACTTCTAATCTAATTTGTATAATGTAATCATGTTGCTTCCTGCTTGGCTCAGCTCTGGAGTTTTATGTTCCTAGTCACTGTGCCCAATTTAACTATGCCAATTCTCCTTTCCTTGATGGCCAGTAATTATCTTAATGAAATTTTANGTTCCATAACTTCCCATTTGCTGCTATCGTTAAAATTTTACCTTATATCCATTCAAAGCTTCCTTCTTACTGCTACAGGCCAAATCTACAGCTCAAGAGACATGATTAGGGAGTGAGAGTAGCTTGCTATTTTATTCTATCTATTCTCTCCCTTTGGGGACTGTAGAAGGGTTTATTAGGCTGTCAAGATAGCCAAGGCTCAGTGACCAAGGGTGCACTCCAAAAAGGCTGATGATGGGAGTTCAATCCCTGCACCTCACATGGTAGAAGGAAAGAACTGAATCCTAAAAATTACCCTNTGACTTCCACACACATGCCATGGCACATGTGTGCCCATGCATACACCCACGCACCATAAATAAATGTTTTAAAAATTGTAAAGGAAAGTTTATCTTCATTNCTTTGGTCCCCATCTTTTGGGCTGTAGCTNCTCTCGTGTACTGGCACAGAAAGGAAGGAAAATNAAAGGGGCACATGACATGCACTGGCTCCTCTTGTGTAATAGCCTATTGGTGTATAAACTAGGCCAAGCTGAACTTATTTGAACATCAGGACCTCACTTATTTGATCAAACACAAATCTAAATGATGCCATGAATAGATTTTGTAGATGTGATTAAAAACTCCTAAACCAGGTGTTGTGCAAGCCTGTAATCCCAGCACTTGAGAGATAAAGGCAGGACCATCAGTTCAGGACCAGCTTCAGATACACAGGGTGTTCAAGGCCAGCTCAGGCTTCATGAGACCTGATCTCAAAAAAGAAAAAAAATCCAAATCAGTCAAATTTAACTTAATTAAAAGATAGCATGACTTTATGGAGTTGGGGCTAACCTAATAAGGTGAATGTCTAAATGATGCTTAGTCNTTTTGTAATTTCAAAGATCCAAATATCTGATGCCCTCAAAGTTCCAACCTGCCCATAAACTACTTTTCCTACTGTCCGCAGACAGCACAGCTTCAGTCTGTGTTCATGGGTTTCCNACTTGCTCATGATCTCCCTCCCCCATCACCTCTCATCTATAGACTTCAGGCGCAATATCAAGCTTCATATTAGCATAAGTAAATTCCTGACTTTCACACTCGGATCCTTTGAATTGTTTCTGTCAATATCCTCGTCTCTTTGTTAGATATCCTTTAGGTTGCAGACATGC
This sequence comes from Neotoma lepida, assembly GCA_001675575.1. Lineage (NCBI taxonomy): Eukaryota > Metazoa > Chordata > Mammalia > Rodentia > Cricetidae > Neotoma > Neotoma lepida. The sequence continues at coordinate 271,312 of LZPO01044423.1, read as the reverse complement.
ATTTTCTCAGGTCAGTTCCTCAATACACAGATCTTTGCTATGGGAGATTTTTGCACTGTGGGGCTTACAGTTTGCCAATTTTTGATGTTTGGCCTTCTTGCCTAGTGCCTAGCTNTTTTGGACAAAAACCAACTGTATTTGCTTGGCCCCAAGAGACTCACCTTTTCTTGCCATTCTAAACAGTAACTGGACCCATCACTGCTCACCCTTTTCTTTCTAACTATTTTCTCTGTGCTCAAAAAGCAAGGGGCAAATTAAAATGTTCTTTCTAGGCATACTTCCAACTGGTGAGTGAGAAGACACAACTAAATTGATATGCTGTTGTTTTTAAAGGCTCTGAGCCCCTGTTTTGTTCATACATTCTTATCAGGTATAGTTCATCCCAAACCAGGAAAGGAAGAAGAGGGAGAGGAGGAGGAAGAGAGGGAAGAGGAGAATAAGAAAGAGAGAGAAAACCATAAGGAAGTGGTAGTGAACCTGGAGGGAATGGCTGAGGACAGATGGTTCACTGAAAGGTTGGAGGCAAGAATTTCTAATGCTTTATAAAAACTACTGACTGGTACCTTTTTCTATTTTCAAACTTAGGCCTAGAATAAGATATACCTTGAGTTTGCTTAAGAATAATAGCTCAATAAATGGTAACATCTTGGAATTGGCTTTGTGAAATAGGTAAGGTATTTCAAAATACTTGTTGTCACCAGAATTATGANGACACGTCATTAAATCCACATTAAAAAGTGAATGCTTAATTTCTTAGTANTTTTTATACTAGCCCGAAGTAACTATTTTCTGCATTTTAAGTTTTGAAGAGTAAAAAAGATACAATTTTGATTGGTGTGTATGTGTGTATGTGTATGTTTTGAGATAGGGTCTCCTATATATAGCCCAGGCTGGTCCTCTTGTGATAATCCTCCTTCCTACCTCAGGCTACTAAGTGCTGGGATATATATTTAAGCCCAGCACAGGGTTTTGCTTCTCCTTCTCTACTTAGCCCCTGAGTGAGATGGGATTTGTCACTGCAGGCACTGCCTGCCTGTTTGGTGATATAGGAAGTGCTCTGGCAATCCCAGCATCATCTCCAGCTCTGTGAATGCAGGGCTGGAAGCTTAGGTGAATTCTAAATAGTAGATGCCATTGTCCAACAGGTCTCCCAGCAGGAGTGACCAAGAGGTAAGAANCAAGTAGTAGTAGAGGTGTATAAGGGGACATTGCTAATGTGCACCCCAGGTGTGATGNTTTGCACAGTGTCCCTAAAGACATTTGTCCTACTGGTCAGCTTCCTCAGAAATGCTCTCAGGAGCAGGGCTCACAACTAGCCAGTCTCTACATGTAGGATCACCTGCATCTCCCACACAGTGTTCATGTCCTGGCAGACATAGCATCTATCTGGCTCTGATTTCCAAGGGTTCAGTCCATCAGGGCAGGGAGGATATGGTGGAGCAAAGCAGCCTATGTCATGATGACCAGGAAGCAGAGAAAAGGCTAGGCTGGGCTTTAACTGACATTAGTGAATTTGTACACAATCTGTGGACATCATAAAATAATAGCTTATTTTATATATTTATGCCAAAATGTTATTTGGGGGATTTTAAAGGATGAATTCCAACTAGATATGGTTGTATGTACCTATAATCCTAGAAGCTGGGAAGATGAGGCAGGAGGATTACAAATTTAAGACCAGCCTGGGCTACAAAGTAAGACTATGTCTCAAAAGAAAGAAAAAGCAGGCTGGAGACATAGTTCAGTGGTTAAGAGCACTGGCTGTTCTTGCAGAGGACCCAGGTTTGGTTCCCAACACCCACCTGATGGTTCACAACTACCTATAACTCCAGTTTCAGGGAATCCAACTCCCTCTTCTGGTTACTGAATGCAAATAGTGCACATGAAATCATTCAAGCATTCACACATACACATAAAAAATAAACAATATTTTTAAAAGAAAGAAAAGGGAGTAGGTGGTGTCTTAGTTACTGTTCTACTGCTGTGAAGAGACATCATGACCAAGACAACTCTTGTGAAAGAAAGCATTCAATTGGGGGCTTGCTTACAGTTTCAGAAGGTTAGTCAGTTATCATCTTGGCAGGGAACATAGCGGCACCCATGGCACTGGAGCAGTAGCTGAGAGCTCCGTTCTGATCCACAGGCCAGCTGAGAGTGAAAGGCTGGGCCTAGCAGGGGCTTTTGAAACTTCAAAGCCCACCCCAGTGACACACTTCCTCCAACAAGGCCACACCTCCTAAACCTTCTAATCCTATCAAGCAGTTCCACTCTCTGGTCACTAAGCATTCAAATATATGAGCATAAGAGGCCATTCTTATTCAAGCCACCATAGGTGGAAGGCAAAAGAAAAAATAAAATTTAATTCTCATTTCCACGTTGTTAAGCAGAGTCCAGTTCAAAGCTAGCCTGCGCAATATAATANGAGACTTTGTCTCTTGAAAATTAACGAGTTGGGGCTGAGGAGATAACTCAGTCAGTCAGTGTTTATCATGTGAGCATGGAGAGCTGAGTTGGCTCTCCAGCCTCCATGTAAAAGCTTGTATGATGGTATATGCTACAATCCCAGCACTGTAGGGGCAGAGAGAGGAGGATTCCTGGGACTCACTAGCCAGCCAGCCTAGCTAAACCAGGGAGCTCCGGGCTCAATGAGAGACCCTGTCTCAAAAAACAAGGTCAGCGGCTCCTGAGAAACACCCAAGGCTCACTTGTAGCCTCCTCTTGTGTACATGCCTCCATACACTCATATGCACCTGCACAAACAGAAATACACAAACATGGAAACAAAGGTTTTAAAAGCTGGGTATTTATCTCATGGCTNAGTACTTATCTANCATACATAAGGTCCTGGGTTAGATCCTACCATGACAAAGAAAATTGGTAGGATAAAGGTTCTTCACTCTATCCATGAACTTCTTAATGCTGAAGGGGGAAATGTTCTCTGAGTAAGCAGTAGCAAGCCTGTTGCATTTTGGATCTGGCTGTAGCATTTAGCCCTGACAGTTCAGCCCTTAGAGAGGACACATTATGGATTTCTGGAACCACTGTTAACCTTGTTTCCACAGTCACTGGCTACCCCTCCTAACCCTGGAACCATCTTACAAATAAATGCACGTTCTTCCTTAGAAGTGGAGAAGGGATGTGGATGACAGAGTCCAAATCCATCATCATCACNGTACCAATCTGCTGACTGGCCAGTGGTGGCCTGTCTATGATGACTGNCTGCAGTGCTTAACAGGAACTCAACAGTGCCAAAGCTGGGTGACAGCCTACTTGATCTAGGCTGTATAAAAGTCAGCATATTCCAGGCTAAATGATAAGCACCTCAGCATGTTAACTAAAATCTGCTTCAGGGTACCTGAGTGAAAAAAGCTTCACTGGAGGCTGAAAAGCAGAGACTCCAAGAGAGGTCGAGGCTGCTTTGAAGGGGTTAGGCTGACTGAAGCTGGGGCTGTCAGAGACTGCATTGAGTTAGGTAAGCTGATCTAGATTCCATAATGAACCACATTAGGAACAGCAAAGAAGTGTGTGGTGAACAGCGGCTAAGAAGACTTGGGCTGAACTATGGACAGTAGAAGAGGGACCTAGGAATTTTTCTGAGATGGTTCACTCTGGCATGTGAAAGGGATAANAATTATTCTTATGGGATTTGCAAATAAGAGGAAGTAAGAAGAGAGTCCTGGAGGGCTTGGGTGTAGAGAGNGAGATGACCACTGACAAGGAAGCTAGTCAAAACTTGAGCTGGAGACTCAACTGACAGTTCTAGAGCCCAAAGTCAGGAGATCGCTGGGAGTAATCTGTAAGCTGTGCAGAAACTGTGAGGCAACAGCTGCACGGAAAGGAAAAGGGAAGACTTGAGGGGAGGGGAGCAGAAGGCGCTGGAAAGCGGAAATGGGGAGGAGAACTGACAGTCTGGTTAGAGCGAGGCTAGCCGTCCAGTTTGCCATCGACTGGACATGCTGCTTTAAGAGGAGCCGGGCCTTCTCACCACTCAGTGATGGTTAATGACTTAAGGAAGTGTAAGGAAGTGTAATAAGCCAGGGTTTTCCGGGTTTTGTTTTTTGTTTTGTTTTATTTTGTCCTTTGAGACAGANTCTTACTATGTAGCCCTAGCTGTCCTGGAATTCAACATGTAGACCAGGCTGTTATGAAACTCCAGATCCACCTGCTTCTCCCTCCAGAAGGCTGAGATTAAAAGCATGAGCCACCACACTGGCAATACTTAAAAAGGTGGTTTTTTTTTTTTTTTTGGCTGTATGTGGCAGTTTTCAAACAAGGAGACGGATTTGGCTTGTGTGAAGGTGATGATGCCTGGTTTGGAACAGAGCAATTATGTTGTGACATTTTAAAATCCATTCTGGCACACTAATGAGTATATTGGCTGGCAGCTGAGAACATACTAAAATGCAGAATTTTCACCATTTATATTATTAACCTTTTTATTCTTTGGTTCTAGAGATCAAACCTGGGCCTCATGCATGACAAGCAAATGCTCTACCACTGAGCTACAGCCCCAGAACCCAAGTTTCACAACTTATAATCAGCAAATCTTCCTTCCAGCAAAGAGCCTTTCTAATCTCTGAAGAGTCGTTTTATCGATTTACATAAAATATGCCACTCTCAGATGACACATAGTTATCATCTAACACTTATTTTCCTCCTGCCTGAAAGAAAAAAAATTTAAGCAAAATCAATTTTCAGTGAAATCAGCACCTTTAAATCCAGTCTGCTGGTGATTATTAAGGACAAAGGGGACATGGCTAGAAAGGAGGGCAAGAATAAAATGTTATTTTTCTCTTTTTTTGTGGGGGAGGGGTGGACAGGGTCTCATTGTGTAGCTCTGGCTGTCCTGGAACTTACTCTNTAGACCAGGCTGGCCTCAGACTCACAGAGATCTGCCTGCCTCTGCCTCCCGAGTGCTGAGATTAAAGGTGTGTGCCACTATGCCCAGCTAAGATGATCTTTTTCTATTTTACGATCTTTTTATGTGTATCTGCATGGTTAAATCATTTGATTTATTGCATTGATTACATGCTATTTAAGGGTAAAACAAATCTTGGTTGTTGATGTACTTCTTGGCTGCTTATTATTCACCTGTCTTATGGAAGAATGTCAACCATCGCAGCTGAGTTCAGCCTCCCAACCGTCTCAGATATGCGAGAATCTCTGACCAGAAAAGGAACACCCCAGGGGCAAGTCTGCTCTCAGATCCCCGAAACACTACAGGCACCACCTGCTCCCATCCACCCTACTCTTTGTGCTGTTTTTCTGTATGAGCACCAAGCCTGAATCCCCAAACTCCACTCTAGGCCAATGTCCAGAAATATTACAGATTTGATTTGTTTTGATCATAACTAATTCTTCACATAACAGACTGATGTTACAATTAGTAAAGTTACAATTCAGTCACCTCTTTCCATATACTATATATATAATATATATATATCAGTAAAATCCCAAAGATAATACCATTAAGAAATTGTCATTAGATGGCCCCTTGTTTCAGACCAAACTATAAATCACATTTACAATACCTGGTAGGCAACACAGTACACATAGACATATTAAAATCACCATACTCCATTAATGTCTGTAGAACACACACATACGTGCACACACACACACTGAAAAGGTGAAGAGACTTAAGTCCCTGTCATTGCCAAGGAATCTGTACACTAATAAGAAGCATTGGTGTAATCCATCTCATCAAAGGTTAGTTAGCAATATGTATCAAAATTTGATGTGTGAGTTCTCCCAGCCATGCCATTTCTATAGAACCTAAGGAGATCCTCAGTAAGGCACATATGCACACACAAGGGTAATCACCATGGCTCTCTTTATAGGATGAAAAATTAGAAATGGGGAGGAGCTAAAGGAAAACACCAATGTAATATACAGTCATCAAAAGGATAATATATATGTGTATATAATGATATAAGAAAATATGTATGTCATATTACTGAGTTAAAAGAAATTTATAAAAGTGTATTCATGGGATGGGGTTGTAGTTCAGTTGGAAGAGTGTTTGCCCAGTGTGTATGAAGCCTTGGGTTTGATGCCCAGTACCATATAAACCAGACATGGTAGCACTCTAAAGGTAAAAGCAGGAGTATTGGGAGTTCAGTGCCATCCTTGACTACATAGAAAGTTTGAAGCCTGCCTGAGATACATGAGATTTTGTGCGCCGCCCCCCAAAAAAACCCTAAAAAATATTCATGGTAGGGTTCTATTTATATAAAATAATTCATATGCATGTATATACTAATTCATATGCATGCATATGTACTTACAAATTTTTAATTTTTCTATATAAATATCTGTTTAAAATCTAAAAAAGTTTAACCTACTTTCTTAGGAAGAAAAAACAAATCATTACTCTGTAGTTTAGTCTGACAAGTCACCCAAGAAGCCAAGCATAGTTCTTGTATATCTGTGCCATCTGTGGGAGGAAAGCTGTGGATAAACAGACCACTTTACAGGGAAAATATGAATGGGTGGTGTCTAGTACTCAAACCAAAACAGAGGTAAATGACTACAAACTGAAGGAGATGCCTTTGTTACTGCTTTTGAAAGAATCCAGTGTATTCGTGTGTGTATATATTATGGTATTTTCATGATGAACTAAAAATATAATGTAGATTCCAAATGGCAGCAAAGAATATAACATCATTACCATTGGCTTTTCTTACATAAGTTCCCACCCCATAAATCTTCATGTTAATGTGGGAAATCTGACCTGAACAGATGGACCTCATGCTGTTCTCTAACGCATGCACAGATTTCTGATCGTCTGGACCAGGAAATGGAGTCAGCACTGAAACAGAAGACAGTACCATCCATCTCCTAGGACTGCAATTTCAGAAGCTGCTCATAGAAGCAACATTTCCCTCTTCAGAAACAGAGCGAGTGATATTTTTATGCCTTAATGCAATGTGTTCTTAACACAGCAGAGAAGGGGGATGGGAAGATGGTTCAGGATGTATAGGTGCTTGCTACCAAGCCTGACAAATTCAACACAGAAAGACCTGACTCTCACAAGTTGTGTTATGACCTACATACACACACACACACACACACACACACACTAAACATAATAAAAATGTTTTAAGAGCTGGGCATGGTGGCACACGCCTTTAATCCCAGCACTCAGGAGGCAGAGGCAGGCAGATCTCTGTGATTACAAGGCCAGCCTGGTCTACAAAGCAAGTTCCAGGACAGCCAAGGCTNTTACACAGAGAAACCCTGTCTCGGAAAAAACAAACAAACAAACAAACAAAAATTTTAAGAACACAACAAAACACAGAAGGGTATTTGTGATATTGGGCATGGTAGGTGAATGGTGCTTGAACCTTAACCACATTTGGAGAATCCTCTCAGCATGGCCCTCGTTTGGCTGCCTCTACCCTTGGTCCCCATATTTCTCATNGAGGTCGCATCCCTGGGAGTTGACTCACTCTCCAGATCTTCACTTGTACCTGCTTAGCTCTTCATATCATTANCCAAGAGCCTCTTTACTTGAGTGTCTTCATTGGTGCAGTTTTATAAGTAGACATCCCTAGGCTTGAAGAGTCAATAAAGAATTCTAACAAGTAATTAGCACCATTGAGATTTTAATTTCTTGGCCCACAGCTCTCTTATTTACTTAATGTTATGAAGAGGCTGGCAGGGCCATCAGGCTTGACTCCTAAGAGGATTTGGGGCAAGTAGCTGATAAGGTCAGGAGATTAGTTACATCAAAGGAGAAAGAGCAAATAAATATATCCAGGATAACAGGAGCCAGATTTGCATCCTAAGAAAACACAAGGCCATTTGTTTAAGACTTGAGACAATCAGGGGCTGGAAACTCACTTGGAGAAAGCTTCTTTCTAAATGATTTGTTCCTCCTCTAGGCTCTGGAACACTTTCTTCTGGAATGTTCCAGCAGTCCTTGACACACTCTATCACTGTGGGTTGTGTATGGACATAGCCAGAGCCCCTGATAAACTGTTACCAGTCCAAGAACAAGGTTGACGACTATCTTTTTTCTTTATNTCTCGAAGGTCCTACCTNAGAACCAGAGTCAACAAATGCTGATAGAAGAGGAGCTCTGTGGCCTAGCTGGCCTGCTCTGAGGAGTCANGGTTTCACTGTTGACCTTTAATCCTTGATTACATTAGCTGATGCAAAGCTTAGGTCTCCAGCCTAACTCTTCATACTCCTGACTCTGAGTTAAGGGAACCCAAGAAATAATAAGAGAATCTGGTGTCATCCTCCACCATTTTTAAAAAGCCTCACTCACTCGCCCTCCAGCCCTTCACTCCTGTTAGAACAGTGGCTCAGCTAGCAATAATAGACAGAAANCAAAGATAAAATAAATACATAATAGAAAAAATGAATCAACAAGTTTTTCTTTCTTTCAGCAGGTTGTTAAGGTTAAAAAGTCCAGTAAAGCTGCTTATTGACGCTGTGGTGTCTAAAATAAAAAGAACTCCCAAGTCAATGATTGTATACAGTCAGAAAGTGATTAAACACACACTCCAGTAAAATGTTAGGCATGAGGACTGAGTTCATACATGGTCCTAACAGAAATAATGTTACGTGTACATAAAGCATTGTACTGCATTTGCCCATTGGTTATACACAGCAACGATTATGTGAACCTAGAGTAGACAATTCAATACTATAGTATTATATAAATGACAATATTTTAAATTATGCATACACATTAACATTTATAGAGCAAAGTAAAATTTTGGTCAAGAGTAAGAAAGAAGTTCCATGATCTCAGCTGGTCTCTGACATTACCCTGCCAAGTTAACAGTATTTCCTAGATACAAACCATTAGGGACATGAGTGAAAACAGACAAAGGGGAGGCAGTCAAGTGATTATCATTCTCTTTCCCACATCTTCCCACTATTGCTAAGAGATTAAATGCAGGGAAAATATTATAAGTGTGGTGATGGCAGGAGGAACATTAAGTAAGAAGGAGGGAACAGCAGTGGCTCACTGCTNGAACAATGTGTCAGTGTTTAAGAATACCACCTGTGGCACAAGGTGTCTCAGCAGGAAACCCAAGACAGACTCTGATAACCAACACTGAGTTCTAATGTGCCGGGGANGGGGAGCCCAGCTTGAATATGGTTACTGCTCTTACCTACTCCCTTACCCCAGATTGCAAGCCAACAGAACGTTATATCTCTCTTCAAACCATCAGGAAGCAAAAATTCTTCAGGTAGCACATAATAACTGAGGAGGGTCTGATCCTCATTGGGATAACCACAGACTGTTAGATTGCTAGGTACATTAATGTTGACAGAGATCCACCAGGAGATCTCAAGTGTGGGTAGCAATACTATCTACCCAAGTTGAAAAGTCATCAAGGAATTTAGCCATCTTTGTGAATTAAAAAACATTGAAAATGAACTTTATAAGCTTCAATTGAAATAGTGTTTGATTATCAGATATATACTCTCTTGACTTTATTAAGCCTATTTCTTTGAGGAGATTCAAAATCATATACAGGTATTCTTAAAAATTTGTGATTTGTGTGCTGAGGGTGAAGCTCAGTGGTAGAGCTTTTGCCTAGTATGTGCTACATCCCTGGCACTACAAAAAAAGATTTTTTAAATTATGATTTGTTAATGTACTTGTCTCCCTGCTAGTCTGTGTCTCCCCTCCTACAANTTCATATATGACAATGTCCAGAGGTAGTGACTTCCGNAGGTGNCTAGGTCATGAGGGCAGAGCTCTTGCCACTGTGATACACAGGAATACACCAAAAGACCACCATCTATGAACAGGAAGCAGACCCTCACCANATACCTAATTTTCTAGTTCTTAATCTTGGACCTATCAACCTTCAAAATGAAGATGAGAAATTTCTGTTCTTGGTAAGTCATCCATTTTGTTACAGCAGCCTGAAG
>LZPO01044423.1:241791-254879 GCA_001675575.1 Neotoma lepida | reverse complement strand
ATATTGAGTTCAAGGCCAGCCTCGGTTATATAGAAAGATTCTTGTTTCAAAAAACGCAGGGCTGAGAATTTAGCTCAGTAACAGAATGCTTGTCTGGCATATAGAAAGTCTTGGGTTTAGTCCTAGCATAAGTTAGTTAGTTCTAGAAAATGAAATATCTCCTATAGCCATCTTGATGGGTTTCTGGGACTTCAATATCCATTGTGCCAGGTGATCTAGTATGGTCCCNTAGCTTATGAAAGCCAACAGTAGTTTGAATAGCCCCAAGAATAGAATCTGACCATTTGTTTCCAATGTGTTCATAAAAAGGCTGAGAACCATCTAAGTACCAACATAGGAGATTTTTTTGTGTTACTTGGAGTNGGGAGATTTCTATAACCTCACAGAGGAGTGCTCATGCTCTCCCAGCTGCAGCAGGCTGCTTCTGAATGGGTCAATATTCTCAGGACACTCCTAAATTCCTGGGACAGCATCTGATAAAAGTGCTTCTGAAGAAGCTGCTGAGTGAGGCAACCATGANGGAGAGTCTCCAGCTGTTTCTGTGGAAAAACCAAACAGTGCTTCCAGAGAAGACAAAAAGGCCATTGGTCAATAAGTTACCCCNAGCACAACATATCAGCTTGGTCTAAATCCAGGATCTGACGATTTATTTCTCAGGCTTGTAAAAACAAACTGCTTGCCTAGCTTGATTCCTCCNATACTTACTCTAAAAAACAAAACAAAAAGACAACTAAAACAACCTGAGACAATAACATAGCAAAAGTTACCCAAAAGGACCCCCAGGCATAGTTATTTGCAAACACTTACTTGTTCTGAATATGACTGAGACCAGAACAAAACAATCTCCCATCTTTCACTCTTTCTAAGAGGAAAGGTCATTTGCTGTCCAAACAGGCATTAATTCTGCTGATCTAGGTAAGGAGCAGAGAAACAAAAGGAACCTTGACAGCAGTCTGCNAGGGTTGGCAAAGATTTTGTTTCCCTGTAAAGAAGCAACGGGGAGAGGAAGAAAGCCAAGCATGGGGGTGGGGGAGGCTAGAATGAGCTGACTTTAAGANTGAAGGCTTCCTGGGAGTTTTGAGAGTGACATTAGGATTTATTTAGCACAGCTGTCATTCTAAGTGACACTAGATACTGAGAGATAGGAAAAGAAGATTTTTAGACATTTTGCTATGTGTAATAAATGGAATTCTTTTGTACTATAATCCTAAAAGCTTTTCCTTGCAACTGTCAAAAATTCATGCTAAAAGGACTTTAAGGAAAGGAATGTACTTGGTATAAGAACTGGGAAGTCTATGGATGGGTACCAAGAGAGAGCACTGGACTCAGGACTNCGGACAGTGTCATTAAGAAACACTCTCTCCTTTCCTATATCTTTCTTAAGTAGTTATTTCTTACTACATTTCCCTATTTCCTAGTATCTAATTTCATTTCTGTTGTTATGATAGAATACCCTGACAGAAGTGACTTAGAAGAGAGAGAGGCAGAGACAGAGAGCAGGGACACAGAGAAGTAGAGAGTGGGTTAGAGTCCATCATGATCAGGGCAAGAGCCTAGAGCAGCTAGCCACATCAGATTTAGTCAAGCTAACCTTCTCCATTCCTAGATGGTCCAGGGCCAAAACCAAGGAATGATGCAACCCATTTGAAGATTGGATCTTCCCATATCAATTAAGGCAATCAAGACAAATACAATCCAACTTGTTCTAGACAATCCCTCGTTCAGACTCGTAGGTAATTCTAGGTTGTGTCAAGCTGACAAAACTAACCACCAAAGGCTAGAGAGGTGGCTCATCAGTTATGGCTCATCTGTTAAAGGTTACAACCAAAAGGATAAAACTTAACCATCAAACCCAGTGTTCAACTATGTCATCCTTAGCTAATTTTCCAGGGCAAACTATGCACTTATTTTCTAGTAACATCTTGGGTTGTTTCTCACTGACACATTCTGAATCGTCATCGTCAACCATATACTTTTGGAGATGAAGTACTGGAGAGGGGCCATTCCACAAAAAGAAAACCAAGGTTTGTGGAATATTCCTTTACACTGTGTGAATGTATGTCACTGTGATTGGTTTAAGAAAAAAAAGTTAAATGGCCAATAGCTAAGCAGGATTTTTGGGGCAGAGAGAATGCTGGGAAGAAGAGCAGAGTCTAGGGAGTTGTGAGCCAGAAAGCAGAGGAAGCAGGATGTGTAGAAAATGAGGTAGCAAGCCATGAGCCATGTGGTAGAATTTAGATAAGAAATATGGATTAATTTAAGTTCTAAGAGCTAGTTAGTAACAAACATAAGCTATCGACCCAGCATTTATAATTAATAAGTCTCTGTGTGGTTATTTGGGAACTGGCTGGTGGGACAGAAAAGTTCACCTACAAAGGTTCTATTTTGCCATAAGGGACAATACAGTTATGGACAAGAAGAAAAAAAGGAAATGCTCACTATAGATTCCTGTCAAAGAAACTTGAGATTCATATCACATTTATTCATTGGTTTGTTTATAGACAACCTTGTATAGCCAAGAGTGGTGTGGAATTCACTGTGAAGCCAAGGATGGCCTTGAATTCTTGATCCTTATGCCTCTACTTCTCTAGTGCTAGGAATACAGGTGTGCACCACCTCATCCTATTTAAGTGGTACTTAGAATCAAACCCAGGGCTTCAGACATTCTCAGCAGCATTCTACCAACTGAACTATATCCACAGCCCACTTTTATTTATTTGTTTTTTTTAATACAAAACNATCATTTCCTTTGAAAATGACATTATACTAACATGCTGAAATGTTCTTTTCAAATTTTTATTTTATCTTACTATTTTATTGCGCATGTGTGTATATATGTTTGTGTGTTTGTGCATGTGTGTATACATGTGGAGGTCAGAGGTTAACATCTGCTGTCTTCCTCAATAAGTCTTCACCTTATTTTCTGAAGTCTCTCACTGAACCTGGAGCTCACTGATTCAACTAGATTGGCTGGTCAGAAGCCCTAGAGATGGCCCTGTCACAACCTCCTTAGCTTTGGAATTACAAGGGCACAAAGACACATTGCCACAATGCTTGACGTTTTATATGANTGTTGGGGATCTGAACTCTGGTCTTCATGCTTTGTGGCAAGCACTTTACTGACTGAGCCAACTCTCTAACCCTGAGAAGGTCNTTTAAGAAAGAAAGAAAAAAAAAAAAGCTTGCTGTTTTTATACACAGAAAAGCCAGAAAACATATTTAACTTCTATTTTGGCTTTGGCTCATTTTCAGTTCTCAAGCAAGGATGGCTCTTTTTTGAGTCTCATATACAGTTTAGATTCAGGATACCCAGGTCCCCATTTACTATTATGGAAATATTGATTTCCTTCATCAGTATCATTGCCTTTACTCTCACAATTATCAAAGTTCAGCAGTTAGGTGTTCTGGGATAACCTTCTAAGAATTGGTTAGCAGAATTTGGAAAGCTGAGGTGGGAAGACCTCAAGTTCCAAACNACTCATGGCTATACANTGAGAGCCCTTCTCAAGAAAAAAAGGAAAAAGAGGAGAAAGACCTGATTTGTATATACATGCAAGAAGACAGACAGATGTGCCCTGTTGTAGAATATTACTTTAAGGTGTGTTACTTTATGTTGCATTTGTTTAACTTTGTGAAACTATGTTATTTTGCCTGTCTAAAACATCTGATGCTCTAATAAAGAGCTGAATGGCCAATAGCAAGGCAGGAGAGTAAAATAAGCGGGGCTGGCAAGCAGGGAGAAGAAATAGGAGAAATCTGGAAGGAGAAGAAGGGACGAAAGAAAGAAGGAGTAGCCAGAGAAGGAGGAGAACATCAGGGGCCAGCCACCCAGCTACACAACCAACAAGAGTAAGAAAGAAAGATCTACAGAAATAGAAAAAGGTAAAAGCCCAGTGGCAAAAGGCAGATGGGATAATTTAAGTTAAGGAAAGCTGGCTAGAAATAAACCAAGCTAAGGCTGGGCATTTATAATTAAGAATAAACCTCCATGTGTGATTTATTTGGGAGCTGGATGGCAGGCCCCCAAAGGAGAAAAAACAACAGTGCCCTGTTTAGGAGGCAGACAGATGTGCCCCATTTCAGAAGCTTTCAGAGTTTATCAGTTTCCACAGCCTGATTCACAACCACAAACCTTGAAATAAGGAAACTAACTAGCTAATACAAAGTTCATGCCTTAGTCTTCAAATGAGTTGTAAAATGAAGACGTCAACAGTACACACAAATTCCTGTTTTCTACCAATCAAATCTTTCTGTGTTTGTTAAAACTTACTACTCTAATCAATATATTTGCTGAAATTATCTTTTGCTACGTGTCAGATTCTTTATCAAAAAGAATATAATAATGGCCTGTAGTGTGCATAGCAACATTTTAGTCAACAAAGGACTCATATACAAATATCACCAAATAGCACAACTCAGTGGTGAAAGACTATTCCTCAGAAACAAGAAGGATGCCCACTTTTGTCGTGTTTGTGTTTGTGTGTGTGTGTGTGTGTGTGTGTGTGTGTACACACATTCTAGAGAACAACCTTAGGTGTTGTTCCTCAGGGCCATACACTTTTTTTTTTTTTTTTTTTTTTTTGCAACAGAGTCCCTCATTAGACTGCAACTCAATATGTTGGTGAGGCTGGCTGGCCAGCAAGCCCCAGCGATCCTCCCTGGCTCTGGAGTTACAATGTGATGTGCACATCCCATCTCACCACTGTCTTTTTGCATGGGCTCTCAGNATCAGTGCAGGCCCACATGCTTGCCAGGTAGCACTTTATTCACTGAGCATCTTCCCTAGCCCTGACTTTGTCATCTCTATTCAATGTAGAACTAGTAGTTCTAAACAGTAATCAAGCAAGGAAAAAACATCTCTGACCTAACTGGAAACATTTTGTTTATAGACAACACATTTTTATATGTATAAAGCCCTAAATACCCCCCACACACCAATAAATAAATAAAATAAAACTTATGAAACTCGAATGTTGGCACTAGCGTAACGAATCAATAGAAGTGCAGGACCTAAAGCTAAGAATATAAAACCAGCTGCAGTTCTTGTNGGGTACTGCCTGACCTGTCGAACAGTCCTGAATAGGGGAGTGAGGATTGAGAAAAGACAGCTAGGAAAAACAGAGACAGAAGAATAGATAGAGACACAGGATAGGTTAGTCAATACCACAGCAGCCCCAAGTTTATTTCTCACAGCCTTTTTATATCCAAAGCAAGTGGGGCAAAAGACCTCCTCCTCTCAAGGACACCATGGTTCAAGGAATAAAAACAGCATAAATACCTCCTTAATTCTCAAGACATCCGGTAAGCACACCTTTGGTCAAATATCCGTTATTTGGTCTTGAAGAGCAAAACATCTAGCAGCCCCATCTTTGGCCAATCATCCTGTTATCCAGCCTTAAGGGGCAAAGACAAGCTTGAACTTTCTGACCTTGTCAAGATAGAATCAAGCCAGAAACTGGAGTCACTGTGGGCTCCCACAAGTTCTACACACTAACAATGGATAATCAGAAAAGAACTTAGGGCTGGAGAGATGGCTTAGTGGTTAAGAGCACTTGCTGCTCTGGCACAGGTCCCAGGTTCAATTCCCAGCACCCACATGGTGTCTCACAATTATCTGTAACTCCAGTTCCAGGGAATCTGATGCCTGCTTCTGACTTCTGCAGGCACTTGGGATGCATGTGGTGCACAGACATATATGCAGGCAAAATACTTATACAAATAAAAAAAAATCTAAAAAAGGAAAAAAAGAAAGTGGGATTAAGAAAGCAATCCTATCTAGGCTTTTAGGTCAACAGTTGAGTACTTGCCCAGTAAGTGCAGGCCATGTATTTGATCTCCGGCACTGGGAGGTAGGAAGTTGTGGGTGGAGAGACACATGGACTCCCACTAACAATGAGGATTAAACTTAAAGATACAAAAGATGTGAAATCTGAAAACCATAAAGCATTACTTACTGACAGAAATTAAAAATATGAGTAAATGGAAAGATACTGTATTTACGATGTATAAGATGTTCATACAACTCATTGTGAGCTATAAATTTAATACAAGTCTTTTCAAAGTTCCAAAAACATTTTTGCAGAAATGGAATGATCCACCCTAAAATTTGTTCNGAACTTTATGATGAAACGTTTCAAAAACTGGAGGTGGTGCCACACTCTGCACACGGAAGGCGGAAGCAGGAAGATAAATTGTTCAAGGCTATGCTCAAGCGACACCGTGAGTTCAAAACCAGCCTGGGTTGTATTCGACACTATCTCACAAACAAACATTCTTCAAGACATAGTTGGAAACTTCCTGCTTCCTAGTTTCAAATTTGCTATGAAGCTGCAATAATCAAAACATCAGGGCTCACATAGACACCACATAGACCAATGGACAAGAACATAGACTCCAGAAATAAGCCCTCAAACATACAGTTGAGTGATTTTCAAAAGGGGTGCCAAGGGTGCTTGATGGAGAAAGAACAGTCCTTTCCACAAATGAAACAAAAGTGAAACTGGGCTCTGACCTTATCTGCACACAAAAATTAGCTCAGTGGATCTAAGGTCTAAATGTCATAGCTGAAAATTGTAAAACTGTTAGAAGAAAATGGAGAAAATTTCATGGTATTGGGTTTGGCAGTAATTTCTTGGAGGTAGCCCAAAACAGCACAAGCAACATAAGAAAAATAGATCAATTGGACTTCATCAAAATGAAATGTCTTCTGTGCCTCAAAAGCTGATACTGGGCTAGGGAGATGGCTCAGCAGCAGGTCAAAACACTTGCCCACAGGCCTGATGACCAGGGCTTGATCCCCTGAATCCACAGCAGAAGGAAAGCAATGTGCTTGCCAGCTGCCCTCTAACCTCCGCTCGCACACTGTGGCATGAATGCATACCCACATATACATCATCCACACACAATACTGATCAAATTTCTGAAANGACAGTATCAGCAAGTGGAAAGGCAGCCCTCAAAATGGGAGGAAATATTTGCAAATCTATTTGCTATCCAGAAAGTTTCTGCAATTCTCTAACAACAGCAAAATGACCAAGGGACTGGAACAGACATTTTCCTAAAGAATGTTTCCTAAAGAAGTGGCCACAACCACAAGAAAAGATAATCAACATCTCTGATCATTAAACACAGAGCAGGCCCCCAGGGAGCTCCTACTTCTTACCTGTTAGGTGCCAGTGGCAGTTAATATTTTTCCAGTGTTGAGGACTGAATCCAAGACCTCAAGGATGCTAGGCCAGCAAATGATCTACCATTGAGCTACACCCCCAAGCTGGGAGGCATTTATTATTGTTATTGTTATAAAATAGCAAGTGTTGACAAGGGATATAGAGAAACTGAAACTCTTGAGGGTAGCAAGAAGAAATGTTACACAGAGCAACTAATGACAGAACCAAGTGCTGAGTCCTTGGACTTCACAAAGGGGGAACTGGAGAGATGGCTCAGTGGTTAAGAGCATTGGCTCTTCTTTCAAAGGACCTGGGTTCAAGTCCCAGCACTCATATGGCAGCTCTCAACTGTCTCTACTCCAGTTCCAGAGGATCCAACACCCTCTTCTGGCCTCTGTAGTCACTGCCTACATGTGGTGCATAGGCATACATGCAGGCAAAACACTCATACACATAAAATTTTAAAATGTTGAAAATAAATAAATAAAAGTATCACAATGAGATTATCATATAAAGTCCAGAAATTCTATTCAGGGTGTATATTCAAAAGAAATAAAAGGGATGTTCTAGTTTGCTTTCTTGCTGTGATAAACACTATAACTAGAAGCAACTTGGGGAAGGAAAGGGTCTATTTCCTCTTACCACCCCACCCCCCACCAAGAAACAGTCCATCATTGAGGGATGTCAGGGCAGGAACTCAAGCAGAAACCACAGAGGAACAATAATGGTTGGGTTTCTCCCTCTGGATTTCTTTCTTTAAAAAAACAAAAACTGTGTCCCATCCATCTTGAAATCTTCATTGTGTAATCTTCAGCTCACATTCCCAGAGGATTTCCAGTCTTGGTCATCCACCTGCAGCTTTTGACTACTGGGTCACCTTGCTACCACATGACAACCCTTTGGCCAGACCAACTGGCTACATCAGCTGCTTCCTGTATACCCCAAAGCATACACAGTAAGTTCTGGAACTCTACCATACCCTGAAGAGGACCAGGAATGTCAGCTCAGCTCGTGCTCTGCTTGTTGAGCCACACTGCTCTTTCCCTTGGCTGTAGCCATCTCTTGGGTGCAGAGCCACCAAGTGAGGTTCCCTCCCCCCCATATTTCCAAATACCAAGTAAAATCCAAGTGCCCCTGCTTCAGTCTTCATCGTGGTCTATCTGGCAGCCTTATTGAATTTCTGCCTGAAGAGTAAATGGCAATTCAAAAATCTGCCTGCTTATTCCTGCTGCTCAAGACTTTTGTCTCTTGTCTTCCTTCAAGTAAAAGGCTGAGCTTACATGCTTCTTTTTCTTCATGCAAAATTTTTTTAAAAAAGAGTCTTAAAACCACCCCACTTCCTCCAGTGGTTGGTAGATACTTCACATTGGTTATAGGAAAGGTCATGCACTCAGAAATGCCCAAAAGACCAGGTTGATATATTTTCTTTTTTAAAGATTTGTTTTTTTAATTGTGTTTGTGTGTTTATGTACATGAGTCCATGTTTCTGTAGACACCAGAAGAGCTAGAGTCACAGGTGGTTGCTAGAGTCACCCAACATGGGTGCCAAGAACTGAACTCAGGTCCTCTGGAAGAGAAGTACATATTTTTTGGTTGTTTTTGTTTATGTTTCCTGAGACAAGGTTTCTCTGTGTTGCCTTAGCTGCCCTGAACTCACTCTGTAGACCAGGCTGGCCTCGAATTCACAGAGATCCTCCTGCCTCTGCCTCCTGAGTGCTAGGATTAAAGGTGTGCACCACCACAGCTGGGTGCAGTATATAATTTTAACTACTGAGCCATCTCTGCAGCTCCTATATTCTTTTAAATTAAGTGAAATTAAGGCTGATTTGGGCAATAGAGGTGTGTAATCACTGTTGAGAGAGA
Source organism: Neotoma lepida (assembly GCA_001675575.1). Classification (NCBI taxonomy): domain Eukaryota; kingdom Metazoa; phylum Chordata; class Mammalia; order Rodentia; family Cricetidae; genus Neotoma; species Neotoma lepida. Next base: position 245,850 of record LZPO01044423.1, on the reverse strand, counting down.
ACAGTTCAGACTTCAAGCCACATACTGTTCCTCTGCTGCAATTGTGGGATCAAGACCCAGTTTCTCGATGTTTCCCTGTTTGACTTCCTCATTGTTGGCTCCAATCTTGGCAGGCCTTTCTCCCTGAAATTCCAAGATGACAGCCATCGACTCCTGGATAGTAGCTTTCCTTGTTCATGGAAAAGAAAGAACACCTCTCAGCAGACCCAGTCGGGTTGGACTGGTTCTTCTTGGTGTGGTCATTGTGCTGACTTGGGTAGTGTTGATTAGCTTACCATGGACACTGTAATCAGCTCTCTCTTACAACAGAATACCCGACCTTACCAACCTTATAGAAGAAAGGTTTATTCCAACTTGGGAATTTGGAGGCTTCATGACGTCCATGGTCATCTGGCCCCATTGCTTTCTGGGCCTGTGGCAAAGCAGAAGCTCAAGGTAGGAGCACAAGAGGGAGCAAAATCATCACATAGGCAGGAAGGAAAGAGGCATGGCTGGGCTCCCAGTGTCCCTTTCAAGGGTGTGCCTCCAATGACAGGAAGACCTTACAAGGCTTCACCTCTAAAGCTTTTACCCAACAGCACCAAGCTGAGACTGCATCATTTTACACACGAGCCTTTGGGAAACGTTTGTGATCTGAGCTACATGCTATGAGGANTGGGTNGCTGGGCTGAGGTCCACGGAAGTGTTGGAACACAGACAAGCATCTTGGTTTTGTCTGTCCTTTTCCGCATCCTCCTTCCCTTTCTGTTTCCCTGCCTCTCTTCCTCTCCCGCTTCCTCTCCCCACCTCATCCCACCTCCCTCCATCATGCTTTCTCTTTCTTCTGCAATTCTGGNAAGCTACCACTGAGCTACACCCCCAGCCCCCACTGTACCCTTTCTAAACATAAAGATCAGCCAGCCTCTTCATGGACTAGAACTAGAGTTCCTAAATGCAAAGTAACTTTCTCTTTCNATTAATCCTCAAAGACTTTCTCTGTTTGAAACTTGAGGTGTAATTGCTCGTGCTGGGTATTTAATCTCACACATAATAATAACCACTGACAAAAGAGTGAACTCCGCTTCAGCCATAAGGTAGTTTATGAAGCACAGTAACGATCTTTGTAGACTGGCAGTCTGCCCACACAGCAGGTGGTGCTGGGCAGCAGCTCCTGGGCAAGGTTGGAAGGCCCAGGAGTTCTATTGTTAGCTCAGCTGCTAGGGCACCAGTGACTTTGAACAAAGCAATTAACCCCTGTGGACCTGCCAGCTCTGGACTTTAAATGGTACAGTTAAGCCTGATGCTCTCTAAGCTCTTCAACACCCCAGCATTCTAAAAGTCTCAGAGATGTTGGTTTTATTTTTAACAGTTCATCGAGGAGTGATAAGTTATCAAAAAGGAGTTTTTATGTTTTTCTAGAGCAAGAACAAGTGCCAGCAGGCATTCACTTGTTCCTGTCAATGGGTTAAAGTAGGGAGGTAAGCACAGGCCTGCAGAGNGACCAGCATCCTGGAGGGCCTGAGCTGAGTCTTATTTAAGAAAAAAGCATTTGGGGCTGGAGAGATGGCACCGTGGTTAAGAGCATTTGCTGCTCTTCCGGAGGACCCGGGCACTCACAATTACCTGTAACTCCAGTTCCAGGGGATCCTCCTGGCCTCTGAGGGCGCCTGAACATATATTCACATACATAAGCAAAAATAAAAATAAATTTTAATANAAAGAAAAAAATTCTTCAATGATACTTATCAAAAATCAAGACTTTAATCAGGGCCACTGTGGTTGGTACAGGGACCACTTCAATGGTGTCTTTCTCTGTCTCTGTCTCTCTCTCTTTCTCTNTCTCTCTCTCTCTCTCTCTCTGACTGNTATGCTATATAGCCTAATCTGACATCAAACTGGCAGTCCTCCCATCTCAGACTCTCATGTAGAGAAATAGTTGGCTTAACTCCAAATACAGAATGGGCACTCTGCAGTCAAGGAACAGGGTCAGAGTTTGAGGATGGAAAATTACTAAGAGGAAAAATCATACNTAAGGGGAGAGTCAGGCTGTGCNGACCTAACAGGATTATTGCTGAAGACAAGCTAACCTAGTGAGGCATCACCTAGGAGATAGAGGAGGAGAAGGANGGGCCCAATCAGGTATNGAGGGTGATCAGATATCNTGGATGAGGGCTTCCTGCTAAGCTGGCTTAGCAAGGTTTGTTTAAAACAATTTTTTGAAATTTTTATTTACATGTGTATGCATGCATATGCCATGGCATGAGTGTGGAGGTCAGAGAAAGACTTGCACAAGTCAGTTCTCTCCTTCTCCCATATGGGACCCACGGATCAAACTTAGATCTGCAGGCTATGCAATCTTTGTCTTTGCCCACTGAGCCATCTCTCCGGCCCAGTGAGATCATTTACTAAAACTAAATTTCACAAGCAGGACACAAATGGTCCTCAGAGAAGATTTAAGAGCCCGACTAAAGCTTGGCCAAGCAAAGAGTCTTTGTCAGTCCTGAACCTCAGATGGCAGATACACTGCCTTAAGGAGTAACGTGGGGGCTGATTTATAGTTGGGTCATAGAGCCTTTGCCTCTGTAAATGCCTGCACTTCATACACAGCACACCAAATCAAAGCAGGCAGCATGAACTGGACCTCAGTAAGCCTGCTCTTTGNGCTGGGAAAGTTTCACAGGACTCCCTTCTTCAGAAGCTCATNCAAGAACCCAGGCTTCTTCCTCTCTCTGGTCCTCACTTCTTTGTTAGAAAAGGGTCCTAAGTAAAATCAGGCCGCAGGTCACCTACATTATAAGATAAACAGAATGTAAGAATTAAATAAACTTCATGCTGTTTTATTTATTTTAGTGTTTCGTTTGGTGACAAGGTCACAAGCTGTAGCCCAAGTTGGCCTTAAACTGGCACTCCTCCTGCCTCAACTTCATGTGCACGGATCAAAGGTCTTCACCATTACATCCAGCAGGAGAGGTTTTTTGTTTTTGTTTTTAAATCACATATAAATCCCTAAGAGGGGGTGGGGAGGAAAAGGAGATAGCAGCTGAGTTTTGGAAGTTAGAAAATGCCTGGACAAGGTTAAACTGGTAAAACAGATGGTTAAATACGTTAGTCCAGCAAGTCTTCAGTCAGCGATGGCGGGCTGACCCTCCCATGCAGCCAGACTCCTCCTGAAAAGCCCCAAGCTCAGCACTGACAGCACCTCTGCCAGTGAGGTTGAAGCAAAGGATTGAGATGAAAGGGAGGGAGAGAACTTCTAAGCTCTCAGGTCCCCAGGTGCCTTTCCCCAGCAATCCACCCACCCCATGCCCAGCACCACACTAAAGGCTTCCCAGAGTACAGAGATAGGGTCTTTGGAGAAAAAAAGCCTGGGTGTCTGCCCTAGGAGATGTCAGACAAAACTGAGCCGGCGGGGAGGTGGGGGAGGATGCAGGTTGAAAATAGAACTATGATGATGTCCCCATGTTGAAGCCACTAGCTCTTCTCAGCTCCCAGCATCCTGGCAGCCAGGCCTGACTGTGCAAGAGACTAGAAGATTCTCTATGCATCCTGACAGTCCAAAAGAANGACCTTAAATTTTGACATAGAGATACTGTGAGATTTATTCTGCTAGATAACTGTGCAGAGGGACCCACACCTGACAGTCAGTCAGTGTGGGACCCATCCATACTACATGCCATCAGAATTTCCTATCATCGCCATAGCTTTCCCTGATCCTGAGGTATAAATAAAGGCCAAAGACCACCATGCATCCGAGGGAGCTTCAGAGACAGCTAATTAAACAAACAGATGAAGCTGATACTAAGGAAGCAGGCTGTCTTGACAAGCAGAAGGATTTTATTCAGGAGAGGAGGAAAATAAAGGAGTATGCAGAGAACAGAGACCCTTTACTATACCAAACATGTCTGTGATGCCAGGAGATGGAGGCAGGAGGGTCAAACATTAATCGTCAAGTTCTTGGCAAGTCTGAAGCCAGCCTGGGCTATGAGTGAGACTCTGTCTTAAAAAAAAATTAAAAAAGAAACCAAGCATAGTGGTACACGCCTTTAATCCCAGCACCTTGAAGGCAGAGGCAGAGGCAGG
>LZPO01044423.1:228524-241583 GCA_001675575.1 Neotoma lepida | reverse complement strand
AAGAAAGAAAGAAAGAAAGAAAGAAAGAAAGAAAGAAAGAAAGAAAGAAAGAAAGAAAGAAAGAAAGAAAGTTAAAATTCAAAGCATGACAGCAGTGGAAATTAAAACACACCCTACAAAGGTTAAGAATGTCATATAATCTGAAACATAAGGCCCAAAAGACAGAATATAAGGCTAAAAATATAAGAAATCTGTATCTAATCAGGAAGTCCAATACCCAAATAAAAATACAGGAGAAAAAAACCAGAAGGGAGGAATAATCCTCAAAAAACATCCAAGAAGACATTCCAGAATTTGAAGAGCAAAGGGCCAGAAGGACAGCTAGGATGATACTCTAGCCTAGGCCCACATCAAGATGTATCTTGGTGAAGTTTTAGAACCCAGAACATATATGAGCTCTAGAAAGAAAATAACCAAAACCAGGACATTTTTTAAATTTATTTATTTATTTAAATAAATGTTTATTTATGTTATGTGTGTGGCTGTTTTGCCTGCATGGCTGTCTGTGTACCTACTACCCTTGAATGTCTCAGATGTCAGAAGAGTGCGTTGGTCCCCTAGATCTGGAGTTACANACAGTTGTAAGCCACCCTGTGTGTGCTGGGGATCAAACCTGGTTCCTCTGGAAGAGCAGTCAGTGCTCTTAACTGCTGAGACATCTTTCAAGGCCCTCAAAACATTTTTATTAGTTTTATTTTCTTAATTTTTATACAAGTTTATATTATATGTTGAGCTTCTTCCCCCATATGCCCTTAGCTCCTCTTTTCTCTCCTCCCATTTGTCCCTTTTTCCCCCTAAACAATTTCACTTTGTATATGTTTATGTAGGGAGCAGAAGAAGCACTGAGTGAGTGAGTAAAGTCCTGAGTGAATGGGCATTTTGACATGGGCAATGGTCTGTTGAGGATTGCAAGACCAATTGGATATGGGCCAAGTTGAGGAGAAATGGCAAAGTTTTTCTCAATAGTCCGAGTTTGAGTGTTTATGGATGATTGATCACTGTGCAAGAAGACTAGCAAGTGCAGCCTCGTTCTCTTGGATGTTTACAGCTTGAGACTGCTCAAATGCAGAAACCTTCTACAGAAACTAACTGTAGTGCTTTGAAAGAAAATGGCCCCCAAAGGAAGTGGCACTATCTTGTTGGAGGAAGTGTGTCACTGTGAGGGTGGGCCTTGAGATCTCCTATGCTCAAGCTACATCCAGTAAGACAGACTGCTTCCTGTTGCCTCCGAGTCAAGCTATTTCTCCAGCACCATGTCTGCCTGCATGCCACCATGTCACACCGTGATGATACTGGACTGAACCTCTAAACTGTAAGTGAGTCCCAACACTTTATAAGAGTTGCCATAGTCGTAGTGTCTCTTCACAGCAATAGAAACCCTAACTAAGACATTAACCAACCCCTCCCCCTGTGCTGTACCTACTAAACATGCTGAGTTTCCAGGTTGAGGTAGTTAGAGAAACCTACCTCATCCCAACTTCACTGTACATATGTCTGTGTCTCTGTCCTTTCTTCATTTCCTCACTGGCCCTAACCAGGGTTCAGTAACCCAAATCAAATGGGCTGTGGCATGTCTACATGCTTTTATAAAACTATAAAATCTAGGAACCACAAATGAGAGAAAACATCCATTTGTTATTCNGAGACTGGCTTTGATTGTCTCCAGTTGCATCCATTTTCCCACAAATGACATAACTTCACTCTTTTTCAATCACACACACAAAAATTCCATCCTATCCACACATCACATTTTCTCCATTTATTCGTCAGTTGTTGGACACCTAGGTTGGTTCCATACCTTAGCTACTGTGAATGGTGTGCTACAATGACATTGGTGTGTAAGTGTTNCTGTGCTATGCTGATGTGGAGCCCTTCGGGTAAACACACAGGAGTGGTGGTAGAGTTGGGTCATTTAGTTTTTGGAGAAACCTCCACACTGGTTTCCATACTGGCAGGGCTAGTTCACAGTCCCTTTGTCTGCATCCTTGTTGGCATTTGTATTACTTATTTTCTTCTGACTGGCATGACATGGAATCCAAGTGGAGTTTCTATTTGCATTCTTCTTCTTTTTTTTTTTCCTAGATAAAGATTCTCTGTATAGCCCTGGATGTCCTGGAACTAGCTCTGCAGAGCAGGCTGGCCTCAAACTCATAGAGATCCACCTGCCTCTGCCTCTTGAGTGTTGAGATTAAAGTCATGGCCTTTAGTTGCATTATTCTGACGGCCGTGAGGTTAACCACGTTTGTATGTTTATTGGCCAGCAAAGATGAAACATTTGAAAAACAGTAAGGCATATGAAAGGAAACCAGGAATAAAATTTCCCAAGGCTTCTTATCAAGCCCTTGTGTATTCAGAGCTTTGTTTTTCAATGCTCTATCTCTTGTTGGTTTTAAAAAAGATTTATTTTATTTTATTTGAGACAGGGTCTCCCTGTGTACCCTTGGGTAGCCTAGAATCTGTTATGTAGATCAGGCTGGACATGGACTCTCAGAGATCCACCTGTCTCTGCCTCTTGAATGCTGGAATTAAAGTCATTTGCCACCACACGAGGTTCTAATTTATTATTTATTTATATGTAGTATTTGTGTGTGTGTGTGTGTGTGTGTGTGTGTGTGTGCATGCATGTGTATGGGAGTGCCTTTGGAGGTCAGAAGAGGGCATCAGCTGGAACTATAGGTGACAGTGAACCATCTGGTGTGGGTGCTGGGAACTGAACTCAGGTCCTTTGAAAGAGCAGTAAGTACTCAACAGGCTCCTGTCAGCACTCTAGTCTTCAGTATGAGTCAAAAAGAGAGCCAAAGGAAATTTGCAGATGATGACTGTAAAAGATTGAGCACAGACTGAGAGTCTAAACCCCCTCCCTTCCTCACAGTTCACTGCCCAGTTATCCTTACTTTTCTTTATATGCCAACTCTACCACCCACTTCTCCATATTTTCCCCCACAGTCCTCTCTTTCCCTGTCTTGATTTGAGGCATGCCTGCATAATGTCGCTTTTCACGAGAGCAAATTTTGTTAGTTAAGGCCCCCAGGAAGTAGACAAAGACCCAAGAGTTCAGGTCTTGCCTGTACAAAGCTACATTTCTCTTTGAAAAAAGAGTCAGACTAGATTTAGTGACAAATTCTAAATTGGTATGAGACTTTCCCATTTCCTTGAAGCATAATGCTCCATTGATTGCAAGCTGAGTCATAGATTGAGCCTGCTTCTCACACTGTCAGNGGGAAGTGTAATTCCTGAATGACTCCCAGCAGACATTTATAGATTTTTTTCCCTCAGTCTGTTGAGTTATATAAGACAACTGAAGTCTTTTTCCCCCTGAAGATCTTTAAATAAATCTTGATCTCAACTGCTAAGTCATTGAACATAATTATATACAACAAACTGGGATTAATCTGCATGAAAACAAGAACTGAAATAATGAGGATTTGAAAAATCCAAGTCAATCTGTAAAGAAACAAGAACAGAGAACTTTCCACTTTGCTCTTGTAAAGAGGTAGAAGAATGATGATGGGCTGGAGAGATGGTTCAGTGGTCAGGAGCACACACTACTCTTCCAGACGACCTGAGCTGGGTTCCCAGAGCCCACATCAGGCAGCTCACAACCTATAACTTCAACTCTGGGAATCTAATGCCCTCATTTGGCCTCTGTGGCACCCACACACAGACACACACAAATAATTAAAATTAATTTTTAAAGAGGTAGAGAATGAAAAATAACCATTGACCTAGGTGACAGAAATGGAAAACAACTCTGAAGAAGTTTGGTACTTAAAGAAATGAGAGAAATGGAGGTGTCATTAATGAAGCAATGATTGGCAGTTTGTATCTATCTATCTATCATCTATCTATCTATCTATCTATCTATCTATCTATCTATCTATCATCTATCTATCTATCTATCTATCTATCTATCTATCTATCATCTACCTATCTATCTATCTATCTATCATCTACCTATCTATCTATCTATCTATCTATCTATCTATCTATCTATCTATCTATCTATCTATTTATCTACCTGTCTGTCTGTCTGTCTGTCTGTCTGTCTGTCTGTCTGTCTGTCTGTCTGAGATCCAGGCATAGTTTAGATATTAGAAGCTAAGACCATTTGTGTCCTCCCAGAAGGTTCCCCATCTCAGGCTCCTGTACACCTCTTCTGTTTTCACAGCTCACTCATCATGTTTGCTCAGTCTTAAATATTTGTTTCGGGGAATTCTGCACTGAGACTCTTCTCATATCCTTCTACACCCTCTCTCTGAAAAATTCTCTTTTATTACTTGAATTTCTATCTATGTATTTGCTATGACAACATACCTGAGATAAACATGTTAAGAAAAGAAAATGCATATTTTGGCTGACCAGTTTCAGAGGTTTTTAGTCCATGGGTGCTTGGCCCATTTGTTTTGGGGCTGTAGTGCATCAGTGTATTAAGGTTCCATAATTTTCCACAAACACCACCAACAACTAGGGATAAAGCATTCAAAACACAAGCTTGCCAGGGAAGAACATTTTATGTCACGCTATAATACTCTTCTTTATTTTTTTGTATGGTATATACACATGTTGGTCTAAGTGTGTGCATGTGTATGCATGGGTGCACATGCCTGTGGAGGCCAATGGTGGACATCAGGTGTCCTTCTCAACCACTCTCCACCTTACTTTTTGACACAGGGTCTCTCACTGAACTGGCAGAATATCAATTAGGCTAAGCTGGCTGACCAATAAACTCCAGCAATCCACCTTTCCTGGCCAGTGTTGGAATTCTGGGCATAAATCTGGCTTTCCATTTTGTTGAAGTTAAAGCAAAGAAAAATATGATTTTCAAATGCTTTGTTATCTGATGGNTTGTTCTACACAAACACCAAATAAAACCCTCACCAAAGCACACATACACAGAGACACACACACACATACAGATATGCACACACACTCATGCATACACAGATACATACACATGCATGAGTATATACACACATACACATAAACACATATACATGCATTCACACAGATATACACACATGCACACACAGGGATGCACAATGTTTTGGTGCAGAGATTGAGTCTGGATCAGTGAAGTGTATAGCTGTCTTCTGTAAAGGAGAGGAAGGGTAGGATAGATAGAGAGCCACCACCAGACTGGCAGGTTCATATTAGTCATTTAAAAAAAGAATCATGAAGAAAACTGAGCATTGGAGAGAGAGCTAGCCCAATGGCTAAGAGCATGTACTGCTCTTCCAGGACTCAAGTTCAGGTCTCAGTACCCACATCAAGAAGGCCAAAATCACCTGTAACTCCAGCTCTGGGGTTTCCAGTGACCTCTTCTGGACNCTGTGGNCATCTGCACTTTGATGCACATACCCACACACAGACACATACATACATACACACATGATTCATAAGAAAGATAAAAGCTAGCCAGGTGGTGGTGGCATATGCCTTTAATCCCAGCACTTGGGAGGCAAAGGCAGGCAGATCTCTGAGTTGGAGGCCAGCCTGGTCTACAGAGCAAATTCCAGGAAAAGCCAGGGCTGCAGAGAGAAACCCTGTCTCGAAAAGAAAAAAAGAAACAAAGAAAGAAAAAAAAGGAAGAAAGATAAAAAGCTTTGGGGGCTAGAGAGATGACTCAGTGATTAAGAGTACTCATTGGTCTTGTAGAGGGCCCAGGATCAGTTCCAGGGATCCATAAGGCAGCTCACAACAGTCTGTATCTTCAGTTCCAAGGGATCTGACATCCTCTATTGGCCTCTATGAACACCAGGAACACATGTGGTACACATACCTACACACAGGCAAACACTCATACATACAAAATAAAATTTGTTTTCAAAGAGAGAAAGCAAGTTTAACATCTGAAAATTGATTGTTGTAGACCCATCTAGCTCTCTAATGCTTTGGGAAAATCTTCCTGTGGGTGCCTTGGATTGAACCACANCAGACTTGCTGCTGTCTTCTGTAGGAAATGTCCTGCTCAGCTTCAGAAAGAACCTTTTAAAGCAAAGATCTTCCAAGAAAAGGCAATCCTTTTCTTCTATCAAAGTGCTTGTTTGGGGGGAATCCTTTATGAACCTTGACCATTCTCTGTCTTTATCATGATCCTGATTGACCTGTTTTTAACTTCAGGCCCTCCTCTGGGAGCTGTAATTATGAGATGAAAAACATACCAGGAATGTCTTCCCTAACTCTACTCTGAGTCACTGGAGCTGCCCTCTGGAAAAGAGCTCCATGGGGTCATTATCTTTGGCAATGGAGTGATGGCTGGAAACAGATGCTTATAAATTCTGAACCTAAAGAAAGGATACGAGAAAATGCCCATAAATGTGATAGTCTTTAGATTATATGCTTGACACAATTTGCCCCCAATTCTGACCATGTACAGCTTATAAGCCTTAACAATGCATTAAGCTGCAGAGGATCTATTTGTCAGAAGTGTGGAGAATGTTATTGAGAGAGGGAAACAGCTATGAGACCACCTAGGAGACCTTGACAGTCTGTGACAGAGATGATGATGACGATGGCCTGAACTTAGGCAGGAGTGGGAGAGATGGAAGGAATCCTTGGATTTGGAAGCTGTTAAAGAAAGGAGACATTCAGTCTAGTGACTGAGGAGATGAAAGTGATGGCAGAAGCATGATTCAGGATGAGTACCACTGTTCTGCGATGGAAAATTAGCTAAATGAAAGAACCATTCACCGGTCACATACATGCCAACAAAAAATAAATTTGAGGACAAAGTGACAGGTTCAATTTTTACTTAATTAGTTGGAAGGGCTTACAGGACAGACAGGAATAATTACATTGGAAGCAATTTTCCTAGAGTCTAGGACAGGGATCTGGGGTTATAAATTTACAAAATAGTTGTATTGCTATGGTTTTGTATTAGTTACTTTCCACTGTGACCAAATACCTGATTATCTTAGGTATCTTAGGGGAGGAAGGGCTTATTCGTCCTACAGTTTGAGGATACAGTCAATCATGGTGGGGAAGACATGGTAGCAGGTGGCTCCAGCAGGAACATGAAGCAGCCGCTTGCTCCCTCTCAGCAGAACAGGAATCAGACTTACTTACTTATTTTGGGAGAAGATCTCACTCTTTGGCTTAGGATGGTCTAGAATGCACTATGTAGCACAGGCTAGCCTCAGACTTGTGGCACTGTTCCTACTTTAGCATCTTGTATGCTGGAATTACAGGTGTAAGGAATCCACCATACCTTGTTTCTTTTATTACTATTACTATTATTCAGTCCAAAACACTAGCCTGTGGGACGGTACTACTCACTTTAAGGTTAAGTCTTCTGCCTTCAATTCCTGTAATTAACCCTTTCTGGGAAGGTTCTTCAGAGGGAGTGCCTTAATCCAATCAAGTTGACCAAAGTCTAGCATCACAGGATTAAATCTTAAATGTCTTACAAAAGCTCATCTTGGTCTTCAGCTGGTACAGAGGGGAGGAATTTACCATTTTTTTTTTCAAAGAAATGGGGTATAGCTAGAGGGAATGTCCTTGAAAAGTAGATTGAACCTGGCCCCTCCTTTTCTTTCTTTGATCCTGTCAATCATGAGCTAGAGCTTNCCTCTAACATGTGCTTACACACAGTTTTCCCTGCCACGATGGACTATATCTCCTAAAACCGTGAGCCACAATAAGTCCTTTGTTCTTGAAAATGCACTGCCATGTAGTCTGTCACAGTGACAAGAGATGTAATTAACACTAGGCTCTAGTCAAATTGTCACCTCCTAGCTCAATAAAATAATTCTTATACCTCATTATACAATTTTTAAGACATGTTCTTGAGAAGTGTTAGTAGCTTGACTGATACTTGTTTGTAGCAAAGTGTCTTTTAGTCGTCTATTCTTGTCATTTTACTCATACAAAGAGTTCTCAGGACTTCCATCTGTACAAAAAGATAAGCACAGATATGACCGATGGGGAGTGCNGTCTTATTCCAGAAGTAAAAGGTTTCTCCCAGGATCTTGTAGCTTATCAGTATATTTATTTTTAGTAACTTTTTTTAAAAAATGATTTTTAAAAATTTTTTTGTGCATTGGTGTTTTGCCTGCATGGTACATCTGTGTGAGGGTGTTGGATCCTCTGGAAACTGGAGTTACAGACAGTTTTGGGCTGCCATGTGGGTGCTGAGAAGAGCAGCCAGTGCTCTTANCTGGTAAGCCACCTCTCCAGCCCCTATTTTCAGTAACTTTTAATTTTTAAGTTTGTGACATATTCATGTTGTTTTGATCAAATGTACACATATATTAAATGTTATAATAACTCTGCCCAGAAGAACTTTTTAATTAGGGCAGTCATAGCAAATGTTTTAATATTCCATTTTAAGTTTATATATACAAATTTTGTCACCAAGAAATCTGATATTGTGAACAATGAGCACATAAAACTGTTCTGTGGAGGAGTGAGAATGAAAATATAAGTTCAAGAAGAAGAAAAAAAAGGACTCGGGCTGGAGGTATAGCTTAGTTGGTTCAGTGTTTGCCTAGCATTCGGGAAGTGGGTACTGTCCCCAACCCCACACGTGTCATACTTGGTGCTGTAATCCCAGCACTCAGGAGACGGAGATGACAGGAGGATAAGAAATCCAAGGTCATCTTAGGCTACATAGAAAGTTTCAGGCTAGCCTGGGCTACATGAGACCCTGTTTCAAAACAAATAAACAAAGCACAAAACCTGAACAAGGCCAGTGAGATGGCTCAAGTAAAAGTATTCACTGCCAAACCTGACCAACTGAGTTCTGTCTCCAGAACCCACATGAAAAAGAGAATGGACTCCTCAAAGTTGTCCTCTGCTCTCCACAGGCAAGCCACGGCCATAGAGTGTGTGCGTTTGAGCACACACACACACACACACACACACACACACACACACTAAAAAAATAAATGTTGAAATGGGACACTAAAATTTTTGGTCATTTTTGTTTGTTTGTTTGGGTTTTTTTAAATTTGTTTTTGTGGTGCTAAGAATTGAACCCGGGGCCTTATATATGGAAGGTAAAATCTTTACCACTGAGCTACATTCCCTAGCCCTGATCATGTATTTTTTTTTTTTTAGAAACAGAGTAGTTAAAGAAGTTACTGAAAAAAATAAATAAATAAATAAATAAAAATAATGAAGCTACTGAATTGCTTTGGTATTTAGACTCTGTTGAATTCATATTAAAAAGTAACAATGGTTTCTTTTTNATGTCAATATTTATAATAAGTAAGGAATAATGTCCTTTATAATGATTAAGCTTATGATAAAAATTTTAAATGTCAAATTAAAAACTTAAAAGGAAACACATAGTTTTCAAATTATTTTTAAAGGATATGTGGGTAAAAATGTTTGAAGCCAATCTCGGCTACGCAGTGAGGCTTTGTCTCAAAATATACAAACAAAACCTGTATTTGTTTTCTTTTTTTCCCTTTTGTCTTAAATTAACCAAGGCCCCCAAAGGTTAAAATTGTCAGAAATTTTCTGCTCTTGATACCTCTTCCTTAGCTACCTGAAGTTAAATTTTAATTAGTTTTGTGTTGTTGGTTNCTGTTCTGAGATAGAGTATCACGTAGCCCAGGTTAGCCTTAAACTTGCTAGATTGTGGAGGAAGACTTTATGGTACTTGTGCCTTTGCCCCTCCAGTGCTGGCCACCNCACTCAGGTTGTGTAGTGTTGGAGAGTGAATTTGGGGTTCCTTGGATGCTAAGAAATATCTCCAGCCCTTGAAAATAAAGTCCTTAACATTGAGCCAGGCTCAGAAATCTGCATCTATCCATTACAAATTCCATCAGCTTCCTACCTGGCCATCCCCTCCGCCCCCCTCACTTCTTGCTCTAACTCCTTCCTCAACTCCAAGCTAAAGCCATGCTGGAGCTTTGCCTCTTCTCAAAACCACCACAGTGTTTCTCTGGGCCTTTGATGATCTTTTACCTCTCACTGCCCTCTGTTCCCCTTCTCCAGCCCACAGGGAATTTTTGGAGTAATTGTTATTCATATCTGGCCTTAAATTAGGACNGCCAATCATCCCAGTTTTCCCAGGAATGAGGAATTTGTTGTGGTTACCTGAACTGTCACCTATGAGACAGTAAAGCGCTCTTTTGAGCGTGTCTGTGAGGGCATTTCAGAGACCACTGGATAGTGAACACTGTCATCCTGTCGCTGGTCTGGTCCTCTGATAAGACTCAGAATTTGGCCAGTAACAATGGCGCACGCCTTTACTCCCAGCGCTCAAGAGACAGAGGCAGGTGGATCTCTGTGAGTTCAAGGCCATCCTGGTCTACAGAGGGAGTTCCAGGACAGCCACGCCTACACAGAGAAACCCTGTCCCGAAAACCAAAAACAACAACAACAACAAAAAAATCACAATTTGAACTATCAAGACACAGTAGGCCTGTGGAGAGTGGAGCCTCGTTGGAGTGGTTACTGCAGGCCTGCCTTGGAGGGTGTTCTGTGCTCTGTCCCCTTTCTCTCTGCTTCTCCACTGCTGCAAGGTGAGTCGTTCGGATCCCTTGTACTCCTCTGCGGCCATGATGTTCTGCCTCCTCACAGATCCATGGCAATAGAGCTAGCTGACTACGGTCTGAAATCTCTGGAAACAATGACCAAAACAAACCNTTCCGGAGCTGGGCACGATGGCTCACACCTGTGATCCCAGCACTCAGGAGGCTGAGGCAGGAGAATCCCAAGCTCACAACTATCCTGGGCTAAGTAGCTAGACCTTGTCTCAAAAACAAAGCCTTTGCTCTTTTACATTTTTTCTCGGGTACCTGCCACAACAATGAGAGGTCTGCTGAGTACACTTGGTATGAAAGACTTTTAGTGCTAAAACCAGGGTGCCCTCAGGCCCTCAGAAGGGCCACCCTACTGTTAGGTGTTCAAAGAACTCACAATTTGGCCTCAGGGAAACAGTCACAGCTTTAGAGTATTAACTTATCTTTCCTCCTTACTGACAGGCCACAGAGGAGAAATCACTCCTCTCCTGTATACTCCAGGAGCACTTTTTTTTTTTGATAATACAATTCAAATGATATAAACATTTGAGTTACAGTATTCCCAATTACCAGCTCACACTTCAAATAGCAGTTATTTTGTGATCTTGAAAGAAACACTCTCCTAATTAATGGAGCTCATTATGCTTACATATCCAGCCCTGCCTGTGTGTGCCTCAGAGCATCACTTCAAAATAATTTATCTATGAAGGTTCCNGGCTGCTGTCTCCTAAAAATAACTTTGAGAGAAGCATTGTAAATGTCCTGTAACTGTATGCATGTGTGTTTGGGGAAATGGGAGAAGGAAAGGCTGATTCTCCCTAAGGGGCGTTTCTAAAAGAGTCAGAATNTGGTCAGGAGCATAAGACCAGACACATTTACCTAATTANGGCTCAATCACATCTATNCAGTTCCACAAAGCATTTTGAAGGTTTGGGATGTGACCTAGGTAAAGGACCTGCCCTGTATGTGTGGGTCCTGAGTTTGATCCCCAGCACTATCAAATAAATAAGTAAGTAGAGGCAGTATGGCAACTTGGTTGGGAGCACTGAACCCTGGGGGCCAGGCAGCCTAGATTTGCATTTTGTCTCTGTAGCTAACTAGCTGTGCGACCTTGGGCAAGTCACTGATCTTGATACTTCAAGNTCATCTGTAAAATAGGGATAACCATACAGGCTCTTCATGGGCTTGGTCATGAAATCAAATGAATTATTATGTACAAAGCACTTGGAAGGGAGCTGCGGACAGAATAGGTGATGTGGCAGTGTTCGTCAGACGCGCCTGTGTGAAATGCATTGATAGGCACAGAGGGAATGGCAAGTCTCACTGCATTCTCAGGCATTCTTTCTTGGCTGGCATATCCACCTTTCAGAGAATAACTGGTTCCAACTGAGGTTCAGCGAACTACCGAACCGTGAGAATAGATTTCCTAACTCCACTGACAGTCCTTTGTTACAACTGTCTAGGGCTCACTGAGACAAGACGAGAAAGTCAGGTTGTTTTTAATTGATAGGAAAGTCAGACAAATGACTGACAAGACAAACAAATGATCGCTCTGTCTTAGCAGAGGTGTCCTCATCATTGCCATGCCCAGGGTTCATTCCATCACCGTTCTGCTTGCCCAAGAAGGAGCTAGCACATACAGTGTGAATCAGAGCCCAGGTCAGCAGGCAGCCTTCCTCAGCAGGACTCCCTTCTATACACAAGGCTGCAAAACCAATTTTGGGTTACCATGGTAACCAAGGGGGCCTCTAGAAAAAAAATTAAACTATTCATGCAGGACATCAACTGGTGCATCCTAGGGGTCGAGGATAAAAGAGGAGAGGGACAGAAGTGTAGTGTATGTGGCTCCAAGTTCAAANGAGGCTCCTTTGCTTGTTTTACTCTGCTTCTGTTTTTAGTTTCTGAGATCTGAAAGNCCATGGGGTCTTTGAACTCGCCATATAGTTCAGGCTATAACTCAAGATCCTCCTGCTTCAGCCTCTCCAGTTATTTTACATCTTAGAACCTGCAAAACCAGATGCCTTAATGGGCAAGTTCACCAAACACGATGGGTTCCCGAGATATCTACTATTCCTGATGGATTTAAAGACATGTTACAGTCTATAACATTTTGGAATTAAAGCAGTTTGGTTCTAAGAGGGTGCCATGTAGGAGAACAGAAGCACAATTGAAGGACAGAAGGGACCAAGCAATGTGAGGAGGAAACAGCTGGAGGTTGAGTGCTCAAGCTCTCTCAGGAGCCATTTGCAAGCCTCTGCCTCAGTTCTGAATTGTTTGGATACAGAGAAAGATACATAAGTCTACTAACTGTATGCATGTCAAATTGCCTTTTTTCTCTCTCTCTAAGAGGGTGCCATGTAGGAGAACAGAAGCACAATTGAAGGACAGAAGGGACCAAGCAATGTGAGGAGGAAACAGCTGGAGGGTGAGTGCTCAAGCTCTCTCAGGAGCCATTTGCAAGCCTCTGCCTCAGTTCTGAATTGTTTGGATACAGAGAAAGATACATAAGTCTACCAACTGTATGCAGTTGCCTTTTTTTTCTCTCTCTCTCCCCCTCCCTCTCTCTCTCCTTCTTCCTCTCCACCCT
>LZPO01044423.1:214081-225048 GCA_001675575.1 Neotoma lepida | reverse complement strand
CTACTACTTTCTCTCCCTGCTCTGACTCTTCCAGATGCCTCTGGCTGTGCTCTCCTTCATATCTACAACAAAAACCTTCCCCTCAACCATACCTTGGAGAGGTCCTGTCCTCACTTTATTATACAATTATACTCATCTTTATATGAATGTAACCATAAAATATAACATTTGATATTTTTCTATGGAAAAGGGAGCCCAGAATTCACAATAGCACAGAGCTCATGAAAGTAGTAATTTGGCCTTTCTAGTAGCTGGCTGATTCATATTACTGATAAGTCATGTGATTTTGAATCAAGTCATAAGGCTTGTATGTCACTTGTTCATGGCTGCTAGGCCTGTTATAAAGGTTACATACCCTGAGCCAGACTTCTTCCACCTGTCAGCTCGTGACAGCTACAAGTGCACAGGGGAGATTCTGATAGTAACCCTAAGAGATTTCTTCTGGTGTGTGCAGGGCAGGTCCCACGTCATTCACACAGTGAAGCAGGGCATGTTTGACCCAAAGGGCATTTCTGAACATTTTCTTTATTAACCAGTTCCTCTATGTGTTTTTTAAAGGTTCATTTTATTATTTTTATTTGTGTGTGTGTGTGTGTGTGTGTGTGTGTGTGTGTGAACCATGGGTGCCCATGGAAGCCAGATAAGAGTGTAGGATCCCCCAGAGCTACATCTCCTAGAGTTACAGGTGGTTGTGAGCCACCCAACATGGAAATTGGGTGCTGGGAACAGAACTCAGGTCCTCTGGAAGTGCTCTTAACCACTGAGCCATCTCTCTAGCCCTAATTTCTTTCTTTGTACTACCAAAACAGCCTTCTAGTAGGTCTCCCTAACTTGGTTTTTGCTTCCATCCAGAATGGTATTCAGAACAAACATCTCTCTAGAATAAGATTGTTCCGCAACTTTCACCATTGACATTGTTTCAGGAAACTTGATAGAAATCCTACTTTAAGTCAGGGTAATNTCTTATAAAGTAACCAAAAATGTGTTTAGTTTGGTCAGGAATTTCACTAAAGCCTGATGAAGCAAACTGGTTATTCTTTCACCCAGGGGCCCTTAGGGCAGAGATCACAGATGACCTTTGGCTGTGGAAGGATGTGGGGATCTATCTCAGCAGAGTTTGCCTGACCATGCTAGGCAGGTGATGTCACTTCAGTCAAAGAGGAATTACAGCCTAGCTGAGTACAGGAGAGGGGGCTGGGGAAGATGAAGACACATCACATTAAAATTCAATGCAAAGTGAAAGCTTGTGAGCAAGGGTGAATGACTCAGCAAGAAACCTGTTCCCAGGATTTTAGTTACTGCTCTCTGCAGTAACTATATTAAACAGAGAAGCAGATTCTCATCATCTACTTGAAGTAATGCCATTACTCACCAGATGGCAAATAAGCAGCAAACTCATTTTCTAGAGTATTTTTTCAGTTGTAAAGTGAGAGGTTCGTTTAGGGTCACAAATGTTGGCAGAGATTTGGCCTTCGGAGCAGTGAAAGACATGTTGGTTTTCAAGTCCAGGTCTGCATCTTGGTTCCCGATTATAATGCATAGTTACCCCTCCTCCTGGTAGCAGTCACACAGAGTGTGCGAATGCACACACACTCACACAAACACACCAACTTTCTTAAGAAATAAACACACACATATACATATTCAGCCCATTCTCTTTAAGGAATGTATGCCCAAAATATCTCCTCTGATATTTTTTACATCAGGGATATAACAACGTATGTATCAAGTTCTTTAGGAATTTTGTGAGGTGTAGGTGGTCATGTGACCAAACTTGTCCTTTAGCATAACCTCAACCACACATTCAGTAACTGAGTCAGGAATATGCCAGTGTCTTAGTTGGGGCTCCATTCAGAGAGACCCNCAAGACTAGGATTAACTGAAAGAAGACAGGGAGTATTCATAAGAGAAAGAGCCAAGCAAAGACCTGGTATTGATGAAAATCTCGACTTGGTCTAGGCTTGGCTGAGTGTTGTATATGGAGAGAGCTTACTTGTATNTTATGGTTTGAATCTGAAATGTCCCTCACGGCTCATGCTTTGAATGCTTGTACCCCAGACGATGAGGCTATACTGGGGGAGACTACAGAACCTCTAGGAGGTAGAGCCTGGCTAGCGGAAGCAGGTCACTAGAGATAGGAATTGAAGGTTGTATCTAGCCCACTTCCTGTCTTGCTCTATGCTTCTAGGCTCCTAGTGGTGTGAACAGCCTCTGCCACACACACCTACCATGAGTGGAGCTGCTCTGCTCTGCTCTCCTTACTGCAATGGGCTGAAACTCTGATAACCAGGAGCTAAAAGAACTCCTTCCCTCCTTAAGGTCCTTCATCCCATTAGGCATTCTGTTGCAGCAATGCCAAATAGCTAATGGACTGTGGAACGCAAATTACACCACACAGTTGTTTCTGCCTTGAGGCAAAAGGATTGTCCTCTGTAACTCCTTAACTGTCAGTCATAAGCCTAGAGATAGAAGCGTCCCCTACTCAGAGGCTCTCTTGAGCCAACTCTAGTAAGCCAAGGTCACAGGTTTAAGCTGCTAGCAACATCCTGGAAATTGTTNTGGGTGGTGGGAGTAGGGGTAAGAGAAGGAAAGAATGCACCAGCTGATACAGGATTGGAGTGGAGAATCAAAGCGTCCTCTGCCGCATCCGTCAGACCCACGCTTTCTTTCGACAGACATAAATCTGGAACTTTTCTCAGGACCAATGGGGAATAATCTCTTCTTGTGTTCACTGAGGACCTAGCAGGATACCTGTTGGCATGTGAGGTATCCACACTGGGAAGCACTAACTGAGGAAGCAAGACTAAGACTCATGTAGAGGCAGAGACTCAGGGACATTGAACCTGAGAACCAGCTGAACAAGTAGTCAAGTGGCCTTGGTTGGTGGTGGTATCTAAACAGACACTGTGAAAACTGGTGGATCTCAGAGACACTGATATTTAAAATGACAGCCATAGCAGAAACACTCATGGAAGATGCTGGGAGATCAGACAAGCAACAGGCAAAATTGAAAAGAAGGTTTTGTGTCTGTGTCTGTGTCAGTTCTGCTCTATATAACTTCCTTGGGGGAACAGTAGAATATTTCCCAGTGGCACATTCCCTGTTTTTCTACATCTCCTGGAACTGTGAAGTAGGCATACTCATTTTCATCTCTACCTAGGAGAGTCTGACCCTTCATGCATTCCACATGATGTCACCTCCCAACATCACCATCAATCAGAAACAGCAGAAGCCAGTTCTAAAAGCAACCAAATCTTTGGATCATTAATGAGATCCGTTAATGGTGTCTGGTGGACATTTAAATAAGAAGCCACAGGCCATAGGCTCTAAGCAGCACAGGCGCAAGCCAACACTGTAGCCTGTAGGTAGCTAAGATAATGATGGAGAAGCACCTTGGTAAGCAGACTGTACAGGTCTTCACAGAGAAACAGGTTAATGATACAAATGCAAAAAATAAGCAGAACCCAAGAAATGCAACTTCATGAGAACTAGAGTAATAGCCTCCTCACACCTTGAATTTAAACTTCAAATTATGAGACAGAGTCTCACTGAGTATTCAAGGATGGCTTTGAACTTCCTATGCTACTGGCTTAGCTTCTCAAGTGCTGGGATTGCACTACCTCACACCCTGAGTTTGTAGTTTCAATCCTGTGTCCCTGGTATAGCCTCATTTTCTGCTTTCAGACGCATTAGGTTAGACATTGTCCATTGACTGCGTGCAATACTCTTCATAAAAGCTAGTTTAAGTGCCTCTTGTCCAGACCTGTCCAGTCTGAAATATGAGACCCAGTGACTACTACACTGTGGTGGTTTGAAAGAAAATGACCCCTAAAGGGAGTCTCACTATTAGGAGATGTGGCCTTGTTGGAGTAGGTGTGGCCTTGTTGAAGGAAGTTTGTCACTGTGAAGGTGGGCTTTGAGGACTCATATATGCTCAAGCCACGCCCAGTGAGACAATTCATTTCCTATTGCCTTCAGATCTAGATGTAAGGATGCTTAGCTTCTGCTCCAGCACCATGTCTGCCTGCAGGCCACCATGTTGTACCTTGATGATAATGGACTGTAAGCCACCCCAATTAAATGGTTCCCTTTGTTAGAGCTGCTGTGGTCATAGTGTCTCTTCACCAGCAAGAAATACCCTAAGACACTCACCTATGTGACCCATAANATGGATGAGAATTATATTCAGATAGTATAATATATTGGAATTACTATACCAGTTCTTCACTCCCATCTGCATCCACACACTTTGCCACACAACTTGAAGTTCTTCTTGTCAGGGACAGAAAGTACTTCTCCTTGCTGTAGACTCAGCCTCCTGACTTTATTTTGTCATAAGGTATCAGAAGATATCATGTCAACAAAAGCGTAAAGCACACTGGTGCTGTTGGGTTTGCTCTCCTGGAGCCCTAACATACTGTCAGAAGGTGTCTCCATAGGTAGCTACTGCCCAGTCAGCTTGAGCCATGGAACACATACATATGGAGCACATCTGAGCTCTGCTCTTAATGAGGAGGAAGCACAGGTAAACTAACAGCTTGAAGCAGAACCAGACAGCCAAATCTAGCCTAGATCAGCCAATTCCTAGACACGCAAGCAAAAACCAGTGAGTTTGAGCTAATTTCCCATGCAAAATTATGTTGACTGACAGTTCCTGAAACATTCTGATTTAGCAGGATGATTTCATGATTCCTACACTTATTCAGTTCATGGAAACCTGAGTGGTGGGCACAGCTTTGTGAATTTGGTCTTGCCATGTTCCAGCTGTCATCAGGTTATACCGGACACATGAACTTTGATTCTTCTCAGAGACTATTCTAAACCCCTTATTCTTCAAGCTTATGGCTCACCCCACCTGTGTTAGTCAACTTTCTGTCACTAAAACAAGCACATGAGACAATCGGCTTACAAAGAGTGGAAGTTTATTTGGCTCACAGTTTCAGAGGTGTCAGGCCATATCAGTTGGACCCTGTTGCTTTTGGACTTGTTGTGCTGCACCATGGTGAGGTCACAGGAGGTGAGCAAAACCACTCACTTCATGGCCAAGAAGCTAAAGAGAGGAAAAGGAAAGACTGGAGTCCCACCATCTCCTGCTAAGGTGTGCCCCCAGCGACATGAAAATATCTTACTAGGCCCTAATAATGGCTCTATAACTTTCCAATAGAACAATCCTGGGGTCCAGGCATTTACGACGTGGACATTTAGGGCATCCAAACCATAGAGTCCATCAAGAGTAGCATTTAATCACAGCAGTCACTGAATTTGGGGGCCTAACAGCAAGCTTGTGTCAGCTACCTTCTTTCTGCCACAGGCCAGCCCAAGTCCATGATACCTTCTGTAATACTTGCTCTGATGACCAATGGGCAATTGTAGAACATTATTTTAAGATGTGTTACATTTGTTTGTGCTGTGGAACATTTGTTTAATGATGCAAAGATGTGGTGNGTTCTTTTATGTTGCATTTGTTTAACTCTGTGAAACTATGTTACTTTGCCTGTCTAAAACATCTGATTGGTCTAATAAAGTGCTGAACGGCCAATAGCAAGTCAGGAAAGAGAAATAAGCAGGGCTGGCAGGCAGAGAGAATAAATAGAAGAACATTAAAAAGGAGAAGAAGGAGGGAGAGAAGGAAGAGGACTCAAGGGAACAGCCACTCAGCTATACAACCAGCAACAGAGTAAGAAAGAAAAATGGCATACAGAAATAGAGAAAAGTAAAAGGCCAGAGGCAATAGGTAGGTGGGATAAATTAAGAAAAGCTGGCAAGAAACAAGCCAAGCTAAGGCTGGGCATTTATAATTAAGAATAAGCCTCCATGTATGATTTATTTGGGAGCTGGGTGGTGGGCCCCCCAAAAGAGAGAAGACAACCAATAACAGGCAATGGCTCTCTTTCCTATAGTCCTATAAGGCCTAAAATTACTGGATCAGCCATTTTTTTTTTTACCATAGTGAGGGCCTTTCCAGTGGAAATCAAACTAATATATTAAGTGAAAAGTTTTTTTTTTTTAACCATAGTGAGGGCCTCTCTAGTAGAAATCAAAGTAATATATTAAGTGAAAGGAGAGGTGGGGAACATGACATAATGATCATCAAATAGTCTTTGGTGTTTGTTTTTCGAGATAGAGTTTCACTATGTAGCCTTATCTAGCCTAGAATTCTCTATGTAGACCAGGCTGTCTCTACATAGACCAGGGTCTCACAGAAACCCACCTGTCTTCACCTTCTGACTACTGGATTAAAGGCATGCCCCACCATGCCTGGCCTATCAAATGTCTTTTAAAGCTCGTCTGAACTCTCTGCCATTCTGCCTGAGCTATTTCACTTCATGCTGATTCTTACAACTAAATTTATAAAATGTTCTACATCTTCCAAAGCATTTTCCAGGAAGAAAAAAGAAACTTTTTTTTTCAGTATTGTAGATTGAACCTAGAACCTCATAAATATTAGGAAAAGATCCCACTTAATTTTCACTTCCAAAAGATGGGTAAGTCAGGCCTGGTGGTACTGGGAAGTAATCCTAGCTTCTTAGGAGATTGAAGCAAGATGATTACAAATTCAAGGGTTACATGGACAACTTAGCGAGGCCTTTTCTCAAAATGAACAATGCAAAAAGGCCTGGTGATGTAGCTCAGTGGTAGGGTACTTGCTGGGTATGTACAAAGCCCTGAGTGTGATCCCTACTTACACAAAAAAAGTAAGAAGGCCATCCGTCATAAATAGATAATTTACATAAATTATCTCATTTAATTCTATAGTCTCGAAGTACAAATTAGAAAATGTTCAATTATGTCTAATTTCCACTGGAGACTGAGAAAGTCTGAGGAGTGCTGTGCCTGAAGCCGCTCAGCCATTACGTGGAGAAGGGAACCAGGACTCTTTTTCTGCTCAATCCCAATCAGTGTCCTTTCTTCTGCATACAAGTGTACTCCCATCCTAATGTGACCATTTCCCTTAAGCATTCCTCAGGTTAACCAGGCTGGGAAGGACCCAGTAGTCACAGAGACCAGTTTTTTATTTTGCATCAGAGGTATCTAGATAGTTTTATAACAACTTGACACAAGCTGGAGTCATTTAGGAAGAGGAAACCTTAATTAAGTAAAGGCTCCCACCAGATTGCCAGTGGGCCAGCCTGTGATGCATTTTTTTTTAATTGATGATTGATTGATGCAGGAGGGCCCAGCTCACTATGGGCAGTACTACCCCCAGGATGGTGGTCCTGTGTGCTATAGGAAAGCAAACTGAGCAAGCCGGTAAACAGCACTCCTCCATGGCTTCTGCATCAGTTTCTGTCTTCAGGTTCCTGCCCTATTTGAATTCCTGCTCTGACTTTCTTTAGTAATGGATTATACTGTGGAATGTTAAGGTGAAATAAACCCTTTCCTCCCCATGGTGTTTTGTCACAGCAATAGAAACCCTGACTAAGATAAGAGGAAAGCTTCAGTGAGATTAAAGTGGAGGAGCTGGGGTCGGAATCCAAACCTGAGACTGAAGTTGATGTCATGTTCCAGGGCACTAGGTTGTACAGCTCTTGGCAGAGACTAAAATTGCTTAGTCAATGAAAGAACATTTGTTTAAAAAACTAGCCACAGTGTAAGAGAAACCCTGCCTGGCATGCTAGCTTACAGAATGTTTTCGTATCTGGATTAGCCATAGAGACTCCCATCAGTTTGGGGGGCATCAAGCCCTATGCCCTCTGCCATTTCTCCCTGGACTATCTGAGTGATCATGGGTTCAGGATGAGGGTCAGCTTTCAGTGATCACGTGCTGAGTGCAGCCTAGTCCAGGCTACAGCTGGGCTCTACGTACAGGCTGGGCTGTCCTTGTTCACAGCCCCCATTGGCATTTTATTTCTTCCACTCCAGTGAGCCAGCTGGCTAGGGACTGAAGTCTGTCCCCTTAAGGAATGTGAGGAATGCCACACTAAATCTTTAACACTCAGTTAACCATCAGTGATTTTCTGGAAGTGGACAGGGATAGTTCCAGAGCCAATGGTACACAAGAAACCATCAATTTAAAAAAATTATATATATATTTGGGGCTGGGAAGATATCTCAGTGGGTAAAAGCATTTACCATCCAAGTATGAGGACATGAGTTGGAATCTCCAGGCCTGTGGAAAATGCCAGAAGTGTAGCATGAACATCTAGAACTTCAGTGCTTGGCTGTTGGTAGATATTCTTTGGCCATTCTGAGAGATGGAGGCAGGAGAATCCCCAGAAGTTTATGGGCCAACTAGCTCAGTATATGCCCAAAAGATAATGAAGAAACCCTGTTTAAGAGACAAACAAGATAGATCAGCATGTTAAGACACTTGCCCCCAAGCCTGATGACTTGAGTTTGACTCCCCAGGACCCACATAGTGGAAGGAGAGAACTGACACCTGCCAATTGTTCTCTGACTTCCCCATTTGTCCCAAGGCACATTCTTGCACACAAATATGCATACACATGTACACATTATACATACACAAATAAATAAATAATGTATTAATAAAAAAATTTAAGGAGATCCTGTCTTAAATAAGGTAGAAAGCAAGAATGAATATCCGAGGTTGCCCTTTGGCCTCCACACATACACTGTGGCTTNCGTGTCCTCATTCACAAACACACATGGTACCCAAACACTAAATAAAATAAGTAAATAAATCCAAAATTGAAGAGACTATACATTTTCAAGCTGTTGGTCTGGTGGCTAACTTTTCTATTTCTCCATTTTCTCAATGTTTGAAAATGTCCCAGATATGTCTCCAAATATTAACAATTTTTTGTAGGACTAGTTAGTGATGCACTTGAAACTAGGATAGAATTGAAAAAAAAATTTATTTTTATTTGTGTATATATGAGTNTTTTGTTTACATGTCTGTCTATGTACCACGTGCATGCCTGGCTCCAGGGAGGCCAGAAAAGGGTTCCTGATCCCCTGAAGCTATAGTTGTAGATGGTTGTGAGCCACAGGTGGGTGCCTGGAGTTGAAACTGGGTCCTTTGGAAAAACAGCTAGCGCTCTTAACCATGGAGCCTTTTTTCCAGCCCTTAGAACTTGAAATTTTAGTATTTCTAGCCTTCTGTTTTCCTTTTTTCCTTTCTCCTTTTTTTTTTTTCTTCATGGTCTCATTATGTAGCCAGCTCAGGCTGGTTTCACAAGCTCAATCCTCCTGAGTGCTGGGGTGACAAGCATATACTTTCATGTCCAGCTGTTCTTCTTAAGCACAACGCTAAAGGCTACTCCCTGCCTTTAGACAGCTGTGCCAGCTCTGCAAGTTTCTCCTTTGTGAATGTCAGGGGCATAGTGATATGCCTCTCAAATGTTCCCTCAACACAGGATTATTGTCTCAGCTGCTCAAGTGCTGTTGGCAGATAGGCAGCCATCAGGCTCTTCAGAGATCGACTCACTCATAGCAATACTCATAGGTTACAGTTTGCACAGAGCTGAGTTTTCAGCTGATTTGGGTTAAGTCTCAAGGTGCAGTTGCTAAATCCCATGAGAAGAGTATGCTTAGTGATGTGGTTAGTGCTGGACAGTGTGTAACTTTTCACACTGGCTTATCTCACTTAAGATTCCTGTCTTAGTTACTTTTCTGTTGCTGCAAAGAGACACTGTGACCAAGGCAACTTATTTGGGTAAGTTCAAGGAGGGTAGTTGCTATGTTTAGTTTTATAAATGCCAGCTGGATGTGGTGACTCACACTGGTAATTCCAGCACTTAGGGGGCAGAGGCAGGAAGATCACCATGTGTTCGAAGCCAGCCTCGGCTACATAGCCCAAGCTATCTTGGGCTACATATTGAAACCATCTCAAAAAAGAAGAGGAGGAAATGGAGGAAGAGGACAAACTCCAAACTGTCCTCCACGGCTTTCCTTCCAGTAATAACCGAAAGTTCTATTTCTCCACACTCACCTACATTTCCTGGTGTTAGTATTTGGGATTTTAGGAATCCTAATAGGTGTGCAGTAGTATTGCACTGCTTACTTATCAGTTCCCTAATGTCCTGTGATGCTGGGCATCTTTTCACTACTCATTTTCTATCCTTGTATCATCTTCAGTGAGGGGCAGCCTAAAGTCCTCGGCTCTTTTCTTCTTTCTGTCTTTATGACGGGGCTGTGGAGGTTGAGGCAGGGTCTTCCTATCTAGCCCAGGCTGGCCTGGAACTCACTATATAGAGCAATCTGGCCTAGGATTTGCTGTGATGCTCCAACCTTCCCTTCCAAAGTGCTAAGATTACAGGTGTGTGTGTGTGTGTGTGTGTGTGTGTGTGTGTATGCCACCACACCTGGCTTTTTTTTTATTAAAACATTTGATTTACAACTGCAGGAGAAATAATGTACAGATATCTTGAACATAAATACAGGTTACAAATTCTTATCCTAATAGTAAAATGTTTCACTAAAGCATGCCCAGTGATTGGGCAAAACCAAAACTTATTTTATGCTACAGTCATCCTAGGGTCCTTCCTGCTAGGTAGCCTCCCTGGATCTGTGGGTTGCAGACTGATTGTCCTTTGGTTTATATCTAGTATTCACTTATTAGTGAGTACATAGCATGTTTGTCCTTCTGAGTCTGGGTTACCTCACTCAGGATGATATTTTCTACTTCCATCCATTTGCCTGCAAATATCATAAGGTCATTGTTTTTCTCTGCTGAGTAGTACTCCATTGTGTGTATGTACCACATTTTCTTAATCCATTCTTCAGTTGACAGGCATCTAGATTGTTTCCAGGTTCTGTCTATTACAAATAATGCTGCTACGAACATTGAGCATGTATCTTTGTGGTATGATTGAGCATTCCTTGGGTATATACCCAAGAGTGGTATCACTGGGTCTTGAGGTAGATCGATTCCCAATTTTCTGAGAAACCACCATACTGATTTCCNNAGTGGNTGTANANGNTTGCACNCCCANCAACAGTGGAGGAGTGTTCCCCTTGCTCCACATCCTCTCCAGCATAGACTGTCATCAGTGTTTTTGATC
>LZPO01044423.1:199152-209937 GCA_001675575.1 Neotoma lepida | reverse complement strand
AAGGGAGTTTTTTATTTCCTCTTTAAGGGAATTTTTCATTTCCTCTTTAAGAGCCTCTATCATCTTCTTAAAGTCATTTTTAGGATTGATTTCTTCTGCTTCTTCTGCGTCGGTATGTTCAGGTCTTGCAGGTGTAGAACCATTAGGTTCTGGTGGTGTCATACAGGTCTTTATGTTGTTGCCTGTATTTTTGCACTGTTGTCTACTTATCTCTTCCTCTGCTTGGCGCAGGCGGTATCTGTGTCTGAGGGTGCCTCTTCTGTTCCGATTGATAGTCTTGGTCCACTGGGAGTTCTTGATCATATCAGTGCTGATGGGTTCTGTTTCTCTGGGAGCAGCTTAGTCAATCGGTGATAGTGGGTTCTGTCTCAGGGAGCAGCTGTTCCCAATCAGTGTAGGGTGGACTTATAGCTCTAGTGGTTGTCGTTGTCACGTGGGATGGTTTTCTTGGTGAGGGGGCAGGGAAAGAGGCCGCTGTCCTGTCCCCGGGGCTCCAATGGCTGTTCCCAGTCAGTGCAGGGTGGGCTTGTGATTCCGGTGATCTGGTTCGGTGGCTGGAAGGCTCCTTCTCTTGTGTTCTCAGGTCCCGCTCTGCTCTCTGGTCAACTCTTCAGCTGATCTTGTTTCCTCAGACTGTAGGTTTCTGAGACCTCTCCCGAATGGATCTCAGCTGACCAGGTTAATCAGTAGGGCAATTTCACTAACGCCTCCAAGTTGTTGGGCTCCACATGATAGGCAGCTGGGCTCCGGGCGTGGCCTCGGGCTGAGTGCTTGGGTCGGGTCTGGTGGTGTCCCATGGTGATGGCTCCTTCCTCACGTGTTGGGATTAAAGGCGTGCTGAAGTTGCTGAGTTTGCAAGATCGGCAGCTGAACCCCGGGCCAGCAGAATGCTGGGATCCAGTCTGGTCGGGTCTCACGGCGACGGCTCCCTTGGGTGGCACCTGAGGTGGAGGCTGCAGTCCAACAATGGCTCGGTAATTTTTCTTTAAATAAAATTTTTAATAGATGGATGTTCTTATGCATTTGGTTGTTGTATAGCACCTAAATGTATTTTCAACCATCAGTGGCACATGACAGCATGTTGAAGGATCTAATCTTGTGCATGTCTTGGCTGCATGAGTTCAGGAGTGTTATGGCCATGTCAGCCTGGAAGTCAGCAGTATGGAACACTTTGCCTCTTGTGATATTTGTGTATGCTCTAACAAATAAAGTTTGTCTGAAGATCAGAGAAGCAGATCATCCAGCCACTACTTCTCACTTCTACAAAATCTTCAGCCTGTAAGGGGTCTGAGCTCCTGTCTCTCTCTTGGCTTTCTTTTTTTACATTTCTTTTTTAGTAGTGAAGGATATGTTTATTCTTGGCTCAAAATAGCACAACTGGAAGACAGATTTTTAAATCAAATTTTCAACCCCTTGGGAGTCAGGAGGTAAAAGATGGGGAATAAAAGAAATAGAGAACTAGGCTGATAAAGTGAAGGAAAAGTCACATCTTTCTAGGGATGGGCAGCGTTTCCTGGGAATTCGGGGACCACCTATCTTAGTTCCATTGGTGGTTCTTTCTGGTTGTTATTGTGGTAATTGTCTACTTTGATGGCAATGAAGGCTGTGTATGCAGCAAGCAGTGAACTACACGGAAGTTACTGATTGTCAGCAGCCGTTTTCCATCCAACCATTTCTCAGGCAGCCAGCTTGGGAAAGAAAGGTAAACAGGTTAGGGTGGGGCCAACGGCTTGGTCAAGTAGATGGTACAAGATGAGGGTGTGGTGGCAAGCCCCCCTTTCTTCTCTTTCCTTTTTATTCTTTATTTTTTAAAAACAACTTTCTTTTTTTTTTTTTAAGATTTATTTATTATGTATACAGAAGAGGGCGCCAGACCTCATTACAGAGGGTTGTGAGCCACCATGTGGTTGCTGGGAATTGAACTCAGGACCTCTGGAAGAACAGTCAGTGCTCTTAACCTCTAAGCCACCTCTCCAGCCTCTCATTTTATTCTTGATGGGTGATAAGTGAAGAGCCATCATCTTCTGGAACTTTCCCAAAGCTTCTAAAGGTTCCATCAGAGAAAACATTGCCTAGCCATTTAAAGTATATCTGATCATAGACCATATGATCACTGGTGTGATTCCCCTTTGTAACTTTGTGACCTCCAGCCATTTACTTATAAATAAGACTGGATAGTTGGGGAAACATGGTCCAAGGAACAAGAGGAGACTAAAGGTATTAGGGCACAAAAAGTCAGGTAATATTTGATAGGACCTCTTTAACCATGCTCCAAATAATTTTGACAAGAGATGGCTAGAGTTTGATCATAGAGTGAGCTTTATTTTTATTCAAATGTGTGTGTGTATGTGTGTGTGTGTGTGTGTGTGTGTGTGTAGAGGTACACTTTCTTGGGTATATGTGTGCAGAGGCCAGAGGAGGACATTGAATATCTTGCTATGATTCTCGTCTTCAGACAAGTTCTCTCGCCGAATCTGGAGCTAGGCTAGCAGTCAACCCGCCACAGGAAGTCTCCTGTCTCCATCTTCTTCACTTCTCTGCCAGCACTGGGGTTACAGGCCATCATAAAGCCATGCCTGGCTTCTCACATGAGTACTGGAGATTTGAACTCAGGTCCTCATGCTTGAACAGCAAGTGTTCCTACCCATTGAGCCACCTCCACATTTACTAAGTTAAAAATTTTAAAGGCGTAAGGGCTCCTTGTTTTATGTCTCTGCTGGTGTTTCTATGAAATAAAAGAATGTATTGGATAGCCATCATTCTCCCCAACCCCCAAGATCTATAAAAGGGCATTATTTGCAGGAAAGCAAGAATTTAATCCTACAGACATAATTCCATGTCCTCATCCAGCTCTGCAGGGAGCCAGCTCCAGTGGTTGACAGGTTCCAGAAGAAAGCAAGGAGTAGGTGAGGGAAGGATTGAGCCAGGCCACAGTGGTTGGGAGAATCCCATAAGCCTGACTGACTAGCAGCCAGAGTGCATCTTTATTCATACAGAATTGAGCAAGCAGGGATAGATTTGTGTTGTTCCAAAACACAGATCATATCATTTCTGTTCTTGGACATGTGTTCAACTTTCTCTTGCATATCTTTTTAGTCATCATTGATAAGCCATGACAAAACAGAGTTATCTTTTACAATCACTTTTACTCATCAACCCTATCACCCAACTCCTAGGCAGTTCTTGTGGTTTTAAGGATGCTAGANAGAATCTCCAAACCAGCCCAGGCAGAGTGTGATGTCCCAAGCAATGTATTACTAACTCTTAATGGTCAGAGTGTCAATTGGCAGTAAGAAAAATCCTCAGGCCAAAGCTGCTGCAGTTATTATTCAATTCTGGCAAAATACAATGTTTACATTTTATATCTTTATAGAATTTGTTTATATGTCTAATCCTGGCATTCTTTTGCTCCTTGGTCAGATGACATCACAGTGGCTCTGCATGAGTTAACTTTTCTAAAAAAGGGAGGTCCTGATACTTCATTGTTTTATCATTTCTCTATATCATTCTTTGCCTTTAAATGTAAGTCTCTGTAGGGCAGAGGTAACTCCAGCTAATCTAACTTTGTTTCTGTATATGCCAGGTAATCGCCTGAGTGTATAGTAGGAAGAGGCTTGTAATCTGATCTTCGGCCAACTCTAGCGAACTGAATCTTGTTGACCTTTTTACATTTACTGTGTTTTGATTATCTTGTTCCTTAGTAAGTACAGGGGCAGATGTTTCAAGAATATCTCAGAGCCTCATAAAGAGATCTCTGGCTTCTTTATGTGTGTCACAACCTCCAAGACGTAAGGAATGCCTTCAAGTTGGTAAGGCTATCTCCCTAAAATCAGGAGGGGTAGTATGCTCAGGACTTTCCTGGGAAGCTTAGAAGCAGTACTCCTGGGAGAAGGCATAAGTGATTCATAATTGATTCATAAGAAATTACCCATGAATCCAGTATCCCCAAGTTGTACAAATATTAAAAGCCCCCAAGCATGCAACATGTGGAGATAAAACCAAAAGTGGCATGGTGGCCGTCATGTGACTCAGCTTTGCTGGATCTTTGTGAAGCAGCTGTGCTGGCTTTGACTTTGCTGTTCCCATCAGACATGGCTGCGCCATCTCCTTTTTTATTTGTTAACTTAAGAGTCTGTAGATCTTGTTGTGTGTAATGTAATCCATTCCTCTGATTTCTTCTTTTTCATCTTCTCTGCTGTAGCTGACCCAGAACCAGGAACTTCAGGCAGGGAGTGGAGGGGCTGGGGGAGGGGCAGCAGGGACAGGCACAGCCCCACCAGCAGGAACAGCAACAAGCTTGCCCACACTCGGGGTGATAACATCTTCAAATCATCGCACAGGTGAGCTTGTTAAGGTAACCATCATCCACCTCAATGCTCTTGCTGTCCAGGACCTTGACATCTTTGGTGCTGTGGTATGGATTGCCCTCATGAAAAGGGCAGCCAACAGGTATTAGGCAAATGGGGCATGTGTCCTCTGCAGCAAAGAGGCTTCATGCATGTGACCCTAGTGTCTTTGGATGATAAAAAGTCCATCTCTGTTTCTGTGGCCCATTTCCTTCCTTCCTTTTTTCCTTCCTTCCTTCCTTCCTTCCTTCCTTCCTTCCTTCCTTCCTTCCTTCCTTTCTTCCTTCCTCCCTTCTTTCCTTCCTTCCTTCTTTTGAAACCTTCCTTCTTTCTTTTTACTATTACTGTTTTAGATTTATTTATTCTATATGCATGAGTGTTTTGCCTGCATGCATATCTGTGTACCATGTGCATGTCTGTTACCCAAAGAGGTCAGAAGAGGTTTTTGGATCTCCTGGATCTACAGTTATAGATAGTTGTGAGCCATCTTGTGGATGCTGGGAACTGAAACTTAGTTCTCTCCAAGAGCAGTAAGAAGCACTTGAGCACCATCTCTCTAGCTCCTGTGGCCCATTATCTAATTAGGTTACTTATTCTCCTATTGTCATGTTTTTAAGACTTCTTTGTCTATTTTTCATGAGTCCTTTATTAGATATGATTTTTGCAACTATTTTCTTCCAGGCTGTCTTACCTTTATTTTCATGGCAGTATCCTTTATAGAGCAGAAGTTTTAAATTCTAGTGAAATCTTTTTTCTTTAAAAAAAATAATTTAATTAATGAATTTGTGTGGGTGTGCATGTGCGTGTGTGTAATGTGCCTGTGTGGGCATGTGTGCCACAGTATACATGCAGAGATGAGAGGACTTTATTGAGTCAATTCTCTCTTCCACCTTTCCATGTGTTCCTACGATTGAACTCAGGTCATGAGGCTTACACAGCAAGCATCATTATCTACTGAGCCCACCTTGCCAGCCCAAGTCCAGCATATCCATTCTCTGTCACATAGATCATAGCTTTGGTGTTGTATCTTCTGTGTTTTCTTCTATTATATCATCTGGGAACTTTTTTATAGTTTTATGTTTTATCTTTAAGTTTATGGTCCATTTTGGCTTTATTATTGAAAGCTGTAAGATCTGAGTCTAGATATTTTACCCTGACATGTGTCTTGTTTCTCCAGCATCATTTTTGAAAAAGGTCTAGGTCCATTGCATGACTTCTGTCCCTGTGGTGAAGCTCAGTTGCGTGCATCTGTGTGGGTCCATTCCTGAGCTCTCTGACCTGCCCCATTACCTATCTGTGTGCTCTCCACCAGCTCCTCATGGTCCTGGTTGCTATAGCTCCAACTTTATTCTATTTCTTCAGCACTATGTTGATTATTCTGGATCTTTCTCATCATATGAATTGTATAAATATTGTTAGATTGATGTCTAATTATTCCTTTCTGGTATTAATGTAAACGGTATTGGTTTTCATTTCAAATTCTATTTATTTATTCTGGTATAAACATGAATGGCTGACTTTTGTATATTATCTTTATATCCTGCAACCCTGTTGCCCTTTTGTAACATTTCTTAGTTGCAGGGGATTTTATTTTGTCACTTTTACATTTTCTACATAAATTGTTGCATTATCTAGGAACAGAGGTGGTTTGATTTCTTCCCCCTCCATCTGAATACCTTTCCTTTTCTTATTTCNTTGATTTATTGTGCATTTATTTGGTCTTATTACATTAGTTAAGAACATTGTTGAAAAGCACTGTTGAGAGAGGACATTTCTGTCTTGTTCCTGATCTTAGAGGAAGGCTTTAAGTTCCTCATGTTGAATATGGTGATAACTGTAGGGTTTTTGAGATGTTCTTTGTCAAATGAGAGAAGTCGCCCTTTATTCCTATTTTAGTTATGAATAGATTTTGGAAAATATCAAGAATTCCTGCCCTTTGTCCTTGCTCAGGATCTTCTTCTGATTAGGTCATCACTATCTTTATAATAGGAAATGACACCTTTGTTCAACACTCCAAACACTTGGATATCTCCTGAGAGAACCAGAATGATGGAGGAGCCCAATCTAGGTGACCAAAGATGGGGACCACGACTAAAATAAAATAACATAAATTTATGGGAAGGGTTGACCAGGCTTAAAATCTCATCTCCCTTGTATTTATTTTATTGTTAAATTGCAAGTGATATTTGTTTAAAAATTATCATGGGAAAGATTAATGTGAAAAATAAGAATTTCTCTCACTCTACAGCAGTGGTTCTCAACCTGCAGGTTGCAACCCCTCTAGGCATTAAACAACCCTTTTACAAGGGTCACCTAAGACCATCAGAAAACACAGATAGTTACATTATGATTCACAACAGTAGAAAAATTACAATTATGAAGTAGCAACAAAATTATTTTTTAAATTATTGTTTTATTGATTATTTGGGGATCTCACATCATGTGCCCTGATTGCACTCACCACCCTGTCTTCCCATGTCTGCCCCCTCCCCTGTCACGTCCTCCCCCCCCCACACAAAAAAACCAAGTCCATTTTGTGTTGTCCATATATATTCACTGGAGCATGGTCAAATTCCTAGTGGCTAGTCCCCCAAGAGAGGATGTCTTTATCTTCCTGCATCCACACCAGAAGCCATTAGCTGAGGAGTGGGGCTAGGCTAACTCTCCTGCACCCACCCACTGCCTACATCTCAATGCTGTAGGCCGGTGAGGAGCAGGACCATCTCTCCAGCACCCATGGACATTAACATGGCTTCAGGCGGCAGCTCCGATCGTGGACAACCACGTGGATTTGGGTGGTAACATGGGCCACAGACATTAACACGGACCTTGGCCATATCAAAACCTCTGACCCACTTTTGGCTCTCAGTTGCTCCATGGACCACAAGTTTCAACATGGTCTCAGGTGGTTTACACATGCGACTTACATCATCATGGGTCTCAGAGGCAGCAAAGTGTGAGGACGTCACTGAGGCATCGGGCAGTGGCACAGACTGCATCTGACCACGTGGATCTCAGGCTTCATCCAAGGTCTAGGGCAGCACCATGGATCACTGACACCAACATGGCTTCTGGTGGTATTGCNGACCATGGTTGNCCTTAGAGAANGTTCAATCCAGAAAGTGAACCTTTCCTCATCTCAGGCCTCGGTCCTTACCCAGAGCCAGGAGGATCCCGCAGCCAGGCAGCAGGTTTGGAGGCTGAGTCTGCACCTGTGTAAGCTGCAGTCTGTTGTACACCCTCCCGTCAACCCGACTGGGCCATGACAGCATGGAGACCTCGGCCCTCTCTCTCACTTATCACCACTGTCGCATTTCATCTCCAGTTCCACCTCTCTCCATAGCGCACACACCGCTTTATTTTTATATCTTTCCCCCCTCTCCATCACATATTTGTTCATTGTAGCGGNACCTGTCCGCCCCAGGCTGTGGGGCCTGGGTGGCACTTGGGTGACTTCCGGTGACCCCACAACAAAATAATTTTATGGTTGAGGGTCACCACAACATGAGGAATTAAAGAGTTGCAGCATTAGGAAGGTTGAGAACCACTGCTCTATAGCCCTCTTCTTTTACCTCCAAGTTCATCAGTAACCCTTGGTGCTGGTTTTCCCTCTGTGCATTTGAAGGATTAGCTCTCAGGGAGGAATGATCACTCTGGCTGGAGACAGGGTAAGCTGAGACTAATGATGCAGTGGCAATGTGCCAAGAAACAGCCAGTGTTTTAAAGAGGCAGTTGGAAAAGTGAGAACTAATGAGGTAGTTCTAGGCTTTTTTTCTGTGTTACTTATGGTATAAGAGAGATAAGAGGGAGATAGTACAGTTCTCAACCCTAATCAACTCCCACATTGAGGAGATGGCCACAGAAATCGAGGCCCTTGAAGGAAACAAAGCATTAGTTAGTATGGAAGCAAACAGAAGCGCTTCTGTGTTTAGCTGTGGGGAAATTCTGCTTCCCTTAGGAAACACAATATACCTATTGCTAGTAGCCAGTACTTGTACCAACAAGAAAACTTAGGGCAAAATAACTCTATTTTGTACTATTTTATCACAACTTGCTGCTCCTTATCCTTCTTCACCAGTCTCCTGTTGAGCTTCTGTGTGCTGGGAGTTGGGCCTCTTGTTTGCTCAGACATACGGGCACTGTAACCTTGTTTCAAGCCTCTGCTTACTCTTCAGCTGTGCTCTCTGACCATTGTGAGACTCTCCCTCCCCTCCCACTAGGGTAGGTAGACTTGAAGATGGCCCCCGAGTCCTGGTATCCATGGCCTTGCAGGATTTCTTCCCTTGAGTGGGAGCTGAACGTAATTTGATACTATAACCAGATCTATGGTTAAGATATAAAATATTTTAACCTTATTTAATATGTTCCCAGAAGACTGACTCTATTGCCTTCTGGGTCTGGTGTTTTGAAGTGAGTGGATATGAAGCAGAGGCCTGTGTGGCAAAAAACAAAACAAAACAAAACAAAACTGAGTTCAGTTTCTAGCTAACTGTCATCAAGTAATAGAAGCCCCCAGATTAGCAGCCCCCAAGGAATGTTGGTAACAATCATTTGATTATCTTATAAACTGATCCATTTGAGCCTTCAGATGAGGTACAGACCTTGGCCAACAACATGATTCAACCTTGTGCGTGACCATGGAGCAGAGAACCCATATCAGCTATATCAAGATTCTTAGCTCACAGACATTTTATGGTGGTAAATATGTACTGTTTGAAGCCACTAAGTTTTGGAGTAGTTTATTGCATAGTAATAAATAACCAGTATGGGAAACATACATCTATAGTTTTCTCAACATGTGCACATTTGAAAATTTCCATTGTAAAAATTTTAATAGAAAAAAAAGCAGGTAGATCACCCAGATCTACCTAAAGAAACAATAGGGAAGGGCAGTAGGAAAGGGGACAGAGCATATTAAAGGCAAAAAGTGAAAAATCCACGTCTGGTGGCACACACCTGTAACCCTCGCACTTGGGAGTCAGAGGCAGGAGGATCAGGAGTTCAACACCAGCCAAGGCCACATAATGAGTTTGAAGCCAGCTTGGACTACACGAGACACAGCCTCAAAAAAAAAAGAAAAAAAAAGAAAAACACTAAAATAAAAACACAAAATAAAAATAAATAAAATAAAAAAAACACTAAGTGGAATTGAATTCAAATTAAAACAAAAGAAAACTTTTTAAGCAATATAGACTAAAATTTTCTCTGAGCTGTAGGTGGCAGTGAGTAGAGAATTGAAGAGGAGGTTGAGACTTCACCACTGAAGGCTCTGGACCAGCCTGGATCCTGAGCTACAAAGACAGTCCTGTTGTGTAAGATGCTCAGGATGCTGAGGATGCTCTTGTAAGATGCTCAGGATGCTGAGGATGCTCTCACACCAGCAACGTCACTCAGAGCAGGGTCGCTGTGAAAAGCTACCTGCTAACCGGAAAGGCAAGAGAAGGCCAGAAAATTAGCTCAGCCAGGGAAAAGCATCCAGGTTCCAGGAAGCTGCTGCTGTGTGTGTGGCTTCCACCTGAGCATCACGGGTTGAGGAAAGGGGCACCGGGGACAGAGTGAACAAGGCTTCCTCACAACCCTTCCAAAAGGAGGCCTGGGAAGCAACGGGTCACCCGACGGGGTAGGCGTGATTAAGATACTGCGTTATAGGAACCAAGAAGGAACACAAGACTATATCCAATCCCACTGGCTCCCATGATGACAGTCACCTGATTTCCCTCTTTTGTGAGCTCTTCGTACTCCCAAGGGTTAGGTAGATTTGCTGGAGGGGCAGGAGCAAGATAAAATCAAACAGTAACATGTAGAGATGGCAGGAGGGCTACCAGATCAAATCATATAAAGAGACAAAGTATGATAGGACATTATATGTCTAAAGCTCACTCACTCCTGCTAGTCCACCACGCGTTCTCCCACGCCTTCCCCTCGAAACCTTATGAACTGTGTAGAGGTAAGTAAACATCGCTTATTAAACTCGGAGATAGACTTTCACTATTGTCTCCTCCTACCTCTCCTTTCAGGTTGNCAAATAGCATCTGTTGCCCTGAAACCCAATCCTAGCCTTGGCCACATGTATTAGTAGCAGTAGGTGCTGGTACATTATTTAACAACTGGCTCCCAAGCACAGAGGTGACAAGAACTGATGCTCTGTGCTAAAACCTATGAGGAAAACAGTTTCTTCTGGTTTCAACTCATATCACGGAACATGAGCGTTAGCAAAAGATGAGCACAGTTAGTCTTTTTCCTCCACCCTTTCTTTCTATTTCTTCTTTTTTATAAAAGGTCTCAGGTTTTATTTCCCTCTTTTAAGTTTCAGTCATCTTGCTTTGATTTAATTAACTCATCTACTACATCTCACGGCAGGAGTTTGGAAAACAAATCCGTATTAACATCCTTGTTTCCAGGAAGATTGTAAGAAGCCGAAGCACAGTGAAACATAAAG
>LZPO01044423.1:142546-156177 GCA_001675575.1 Neotoma lepida | reverse complement strand
TCTAATTTGTTTATTCTTGTAGTGTCATTTTTTTTTGGTTTTATTTTTGTGAATTCTTTGGAATCATATCTTGAAGAAGTAGAGATCTGTATCTTGATGTTCACAGTTCTGTGGCTTAAATATTATGTTTAGGAGTTCCACTATGCTGCTGAATAGCTACTGAATAGCATTATTGAAAATTAGCAGCTGTGTTTTGTTCTTGATCTTAGAACTTTTAGTCCTTTACTGTTGAGTAAGCTTTTTTGTTTTATTTTTGAGACAATATTTCATTGTATAGTCCTGGGTGGCCTAGAACTTGCTATGTAGACCAGGATGACTCCAAACTCATAGAGATCTGCCCGCCTTTCCTTCCCCAGTGCTGGGATTAAAGGTGTGCAGCACTACACCTGGCTTACTATTACCTGTTAACTGTTGGCTTTCTGTGCCTGCCTATAAAAAAACCATGTTAACTTGNCCAAATGCTTTTTTCATATTTGTCTATTGAGTTGATCATGTGGCATTTTCCTTCATCCTGTTAGTGTGGTATATATTATGTTAATATTCTTACAGTGAATCACTTGCATTTCTAGGATAATTTCACTTGGTCTTAGTGTATAATTTGTTTTGAGACAGTCTTGCTATTGTAACCCTCACTGACTTGCATAGTGTTTGCTTTATATATGTAGACTATCTTATCCTCCAATTTGAAATAATCCTTCCCCTGCCTACTGAGTGCTGGAATTATAAAAGTGTGTGCCCATGTCTAGCATGCAATCTTTTTAATGTGCTTGTGTACTTGGTTTGTTTATATTTTGTTGAGTTTTTCGCTCCATATTCAAGGAGTATTGGTCCGTAGTTTTCTTTTTTCTGTTTTTTTTTTAATCTACTTTTGGTATTAGGATCATGCTGCTGTCACCAAGTGTGTTATTATTTCCTCTTCTAATTTTTTTCTTCCTTAACAGCAAAAGTTATTTACAGTTAAAGTTAAGGAATATATGTTTTTGTTTTTTGTTTTTGAAGCAAGAGTCTCAACATGTAGTCCCAGCTGACCTCATTCACTGTCTTACTTTTCTGTTGCTGTGAAGAGACACCATGCCCAAGGCAATTTATAAAAGAAAGCATTTAATTGGGGGCTTGCTTACAGTTTCAGAGGGGAGTGTGACAATAGGCAGGCAGGCATGGCATTGCAACAACTCCTGAGGGCTTAAATCTGGAGACATAATCATGATGCAGAGAAAGAGGAAGTTACAGGGAGTGGTGAGGATTTTGATAAAGCCTACCCCCCAGTGACACACCTCCTCCAACAAGGCCATACCCCCTAATCCTTCCTAAACAGTTCTACCTACTGCAGCACAGCATTCAAATATATGAACCTATGGGGGCTATTCTCATTCAAACCACCACACTCAGTATATAGACAAGACTGGACTTGGTTTTATAATGATCCTTCTACTACTACTCCCTCCTAAGTGCTGGGATTACAACTGTCAGTCACCATGTCTGGCTGAGTCCTCTAATTTCTGAAAGAGTATGAGTAGCACTCACTAGAATGTGTGTTAAATGTTTGACAGAATTTACTAGTAAAGCTCTTTGGTCTTAAATTTTTTTGGGGGGGAAGCTTATTACTACTAATTCATTATCTTGTCATAGGTCCTGTTGAATTTTTATCTTAAGATAGCTATGGCAATTTCTGTGTTTCTAGGTATTTTTCCTTTTTATCTAGATGACCAAATATTTTGGATATAGGGTTGTCCATGCCGTTTATTCTGTGACCCATTGCTTATTTAGGGTTAGGTTATATTATGAGTTTTTCAGTTTTCCTTCTGTTGTTGACTTAATTTGATTTTGTTATGGTTAAAGAAAATGCAGTATAAATTTTAATCTGCTTAAATTCATTGAGAATTGTCTTTGCTCCCAAGTATGGTATACCCTGGTGAATTTCCATTGTACTGGAGAATAATGTGTTCTGCTGATATTGAGTAGTGTATTTGTGTGTGTGTGTGTGTGTGTGTGTGTGTGTGTGTGTGTGTGTGTGATCTAGTTTGTTTATAGTGTTGTTCCAGGTCTTCTATTTCTTGTTGATATTTTGTTCAGAAATTCTTTCCATTATTGAAAGTGAGATTTTGAAGTGTCCATTGTGAAACTCCCTATTTCTCTTTTCAGTTCTCTTAGTTACTTGGTTTATAATTTTATAATTGTTATATATTGATAATTAACTCTTTCATCAGCATTCANTGTACTTTGGCTTTACAGTGATTTTTTTGTTAAAATATATTTGTTATTAATACTGTCATGCTAGCTAGCTCTTTTTATTAGCTTGCAGTGATGTTTTCCCATCCTTTCATTTTGAAACTGTCTGTGCTTATTGTCTTAAAATCAGTTTTACTGACCTACCTTTTATCAATTTAGTCATTTATATTTAAAGTGATTAGTAATAAGGAAGCACTCTAGTCATTTTACTATTTGTGTGTGATTACTGATGTCTGTTGTCTTTACAGTCAGTTCCTTGAATGTTTGATTCTTACAATGAAAGGGAAAAATGGGTTTGTGTCTTACATGTTTTTAGAAGCAGCCCAGGAAGTCATTTAACTTTAGCACAGTAGGGTTGAAAAAACAGCCAGTGTCTGTGCAGTTGTACACAGACTGATTTAACTGGACATATTAAAACACATAGTGCAGATTTTTGGGTAAGATACTTACTGTACACATTTGTAAGCTGCACCAGGGACAAGGTCTCTGTTCCCTTGGATGTCTGCTGCTTAGTTGGTGAAGGAAGAAGGATGATAGCTACTCACCAAATGTAAGCAATGATTTTCTTCATGTAGACCTTTTGTGGACATTTCATGTGTCTGATTAGGCATTAAGCCTTCTGGAACACAATAGTAGGACACTTATAAGATGTATTCTAATACCCTTAAGTAGATGCAAGAATAGTAGCGATACATATACTTAAATAAAGTTTATTTTACAAATTAGATTCAATAAGAGATTGATCATAATAATACTGAATGGATTAATTTGAACTGAGTATAGATTAGTGAGTGATAGGTACTTAGTATCTATAAGGCACTGGTTTGGTAACTGTCTTAGTGTTCTGTTGCTGTGAAGAGACACCCTGGCAACTCTTGTAAAGGAAAGCATTTAATTGGGGGTTTGTTTACAGTTTCAGAGGTTTAGTCCATTATTATGGTGGGGAACATGATGGGACACAGGCAGACATGGCATTGCAGAAGGTAGTTGAGAGCTTTACTT
The DNA here is from genome assembly GCA_001675575.1 of Neotoma lepida. Classification (NCBI taxonomy): domain Eukaryota; kingdom Metazoa; phylum Chordata; class Mammalia; order Rodentia; family Cricetidae; genus Neotoma; species Neotoma lepida. The sequence continues at coordinate 152,946 of LZPO01044423.1, read as the reverse complement.
CCTGATCCTCAGACATCGGGTGCAAAGAGAGACAAGAGGAGGAGAGGGAGGGGAGGGAGAAGGGAATGGAGGGGGAGAGGTGGGGGAGAGGAAAGGAGAGAAGGAGAATAATGAGAGAGACTGGGCTGGGCCTGGTGTCTCTTTGAAACCTCAAGGCCCACCCCTAGTGACACAGCTCCTCNAACAAAGCCACACCTTCTAATCCTTCCCTGACAGCTCAGCAACTGGGGACTAAGCATGCAATTATATAATGAGCCTATGGGGCCAATCTCATCTAGATCACCACAAATCCTGACCACTGAATTACAACAGCAAGTAAAGCAATGTAATGTGACTGGTTCCCTTTTTCTTTCAGAGTATCTTAGTATACTCTTTTTTGATTTAAATGAAACATTCAAATGTGTCTGGCTTCTCTTTAGCATATCTGGTTTTANTGTGACCTTCTTTTGGGAGAGGGTTTCTACTCTGTATTCCAGGCAGCCCTTGACCTTATGATCCTCCCATGTCAGTTTCCAAGTACTAAATTACAAGTGTGTGTGTGTGTCACTCTGCCTGTTCTTTGGTCTGTCTGAATTGCCATGATCTTGTGCTTGAGGTCTATTACTAAATAAATTTTGTTACCTGAACAAAAGCACTGCAGTTATTTTGATCACCAAGGTGCTGCCTTTAGAGACTATTTTACAGTGGATTTGCTGGACAAAGGGGATCATCCACATCTTAGGTGGAGTGGAGTGGGGCAGTACAAGATTACAACACATGAGTCAAAATGGTGTAAAACTTACAAAACTTTTATTTTTGGAGTTTCCCATTTAGTATTTCTGCATCATAGTTTACTGAAATTGAAAACAGCAGAACCTCAGTAAAAGGTGGCCGTGTAGTTGGTACTAGTAGTTTTGCCAGCTTGGTAATTGTTTCAATAGAGGGATTTTTCTTGGAACTTTTTGCTGTTTTGTTCAGTAACACCCCCAATTTCTTCCCCTAAGATCTGCTAATCTAGAAGTAAACGTGAATTAAAAATTATTAATAAGTGAATTTGCATTTGTCTGTTTCATTTAGCAGTTTAATACTGAGCAGTATTTATTGGACATAATTTTGATAAGAACTGACTTTTCATTTTAATTAAATATGCAAAAGAATAAACTTAGGTTGATATCAGAGCCAAAATCAAACTAAACATTATAGCTCCTTATGATTTTATAATTTAACAGACTTTATTTGAAATTTCAGTGGTACAGAGGAGGCATTTGTAAAGTGATTTTTCCCAAAGTTGTAATAGCAACCTTTTGTCCAGTGATTGTTGTATTTCAGGAACACTGAAAGATATATTAAATTATCCTTTTTAATCTTTAGAAGACTTGGGTACTATTGGCATTAACAATTGAGCAAATTGATGCTTGGATATATGCTTATATTTAGCGAATATACTACTCATTAAGNAGCAGAGCTAAGAAGCAGGACCAGTTCTTTCTGGTTCTTTTTACCTTAGTNCTTTTGGTTCTAGGGTATAGACTTTTAGAATCTTTCTGAAAAAGCAGAATAAGCTTTTCTTATTCTGTAGGCAGTATTTTCCGATGATAAGATAGTGTGTAATGATTTTCATTGAAGTAAAGCCTCTCTCCCATTCTCTCTCCCTCCTTCCCATGCTCAGAATTGAACTCAGGACCTTGAGCATGGCAAGCAAACATGAGGTTCTTTTTAAAAGTGAGAATAGAGCCAGGTGTGTTGGCACACACCTTTAATCCCAGCATTGGGGAGGCAGTGGCAGGTGTATTTCTGTGAGTTCAAGGTCAGTTTGGTCTACATAGTGAGTTCCAGGACAGCCAGAGCTACATAATTGAGACTTTGTCTAAAAACAAAAACAAAAACCAAACAAACAAAAAAAGATGTTAGAATGTGTAGTGTGTCTGCTAGTGTTTTTTTGTTTCTTTTTTTTCTTTCTTTCCTTTTCTTTTTTTTAAAGAGGGTCTTTGGCAGTATAGTTCAAGCTGACTTTGAACTTGGAATCCTTCTGCACTGGTATTTGAGGTTAAATTTTAGTTAAGANTCACTGTGTGGAGTGATCTGGGAAGAGAGAAACTTAATTGAGGAATTGCCTTCATCAGACTGGCCCGTGGNTATGTCTTTGGGGGCACTGTGGGTGGTGCCATCCCTAGGCAGGTGTGCTTGTGTTGTTGAAGAAAAGTAGCTGAACAAGCCAGTAAGCAGAGTCCCCTTTCTGTGGTCTCTGCTTCAGCTCCTGCTTCCAGGCTTCCTCCTTGAATTTCTACCTTGACTACCCTGGATGATAGACTGTAAGATGAGATAAACCCTTTCCTCCCCAAGATGCTTTTGGTCAGTGTTTTAACAAAGCAACAGAAAGCAAAGTAGATGAATCGCGAAGCTTATGTGTGTGTGTTAAAAAAAAAGAAAATCAGTTTTTACAGAAAGAGAACATAGTTGTACTATTTTCTGGATGAATTACCTATTCTTAAATTGAGAGAATATTTAAAGTTTTTTAAAGATTCATGAGCACAAGGTAGAGAATGTTATGTGTGCCTAAAATATTTGTGATAATATATTTATATTCTTCTAAATTGTGCAGCCAGAATGGACTTCTGATATGTTAATTCTATATGCTCATTTACTACAGCTAAGAAATAGAGTGAGCCTGAAAGGTTAAGTGCTTCTAATTATTCATAGACTAAGATGAGAAACCAGCTAGTGATCCCTTTTCTTTAGTGCTTTCTGGCTCAACAATAGGACTGAAGGATAGCATGAGTATCCTGAAATCAGTTTTTATAAATACCTGCTCTCTGCAAAACTTTCTGGACAGAGAAGAGCTAACTTGAGAAGTATATCAAAACGAGGAGCTAGAAGGACAGTCATGACAGGAGTCTAGAAGAACGCAACACAGCAGAGAAAAGGAAGACTAAATGGTTTCTTTTCAATAGGGCAATTTTGAATATCTACAGAAAATTTATAGTCATTTGCAGGCAAGACAAAGATTTTTGAGGGATGGGTATGTGCCAATTTGATAGGCCTTTTTAGAGGGGTCCATTTTTGTATTTTAAGATATATCAAGCCTATTTGTAATTAATCTTGTAATGGTTTCTCTGAAAACCTGTCATGTAGAGACTTAGGGATGATTAATTACAGGCTGTAGTGATCAATTTGTGTATATTATTTTAGTGATTGTCAACTTTGTGATTGTATTATATCAGTATCCAGAAAAGGGATTTCAGATCTTAAATATCCATTATGTCTCCCTCTGGTAAACTATGCATATTTATAGGCTTGGGGTACAAAGGAAGATACTGTAATCTGGGAAAAATTTCCCAGGTGATTCTTTTTCATTTGGCTTCCTTCCTACCCCATGTCCCAAAAGAGGCCAAAAAAGAAAAAAAATCAACCCAAAATACTCTATCAAAGAAAAGTAATTTGTCAAAAGTTAGGTAATCAAGAAGGCTTTAAAATAATGAATTTAAAGTGAACTTACTTAATAGCTGAAGCTGGGGGAGGGTGGGGTGGAACGTAGCTTCTGTCATAGAGTGAGTGCCTAGCATGAGCACGGCACTGGAATTGGCTCTCACCCCCACCTCACAGTCCCCTTCAAGTAAGTTGATGAGTTTGGTAGAAGATAAGATACAAAATCATTTCCTTCAGAGGAGGATGATCCAGTTACCTTATGTGTGTGGGGGAAAATGGAAGGGGGTTATATTTATAGATATGTGAAATTTATAGACGTGAAATTTGTATAGTGAGTGAATTANAATACTAGAATGAAGAGTGATGGACTTTTAAAAGTAAATTTATAAATAAAAAGNTACTCAAACACGAGTGCTTAACAGAGTATTCTAGTTGATCAGTGAACAAATCAGGCAAAAAAATCTGTCTTAGAAGTTTCATTTCTATTTGGAAAGGAGGATGCAACCTAAAAGTAGTTTCATATAAGTAAGCAAATTAAATGATAGGTGTAAAGTACTCTTAGAAAAGAAAGAGCAAAGTAAAAACATTGGGAATTGTTGGATGGCAGAAGATTGTAATTTTAAATAGAACATGAGAATGAGAATTCTCCTTCATAAAAGCTATACTGACAGTTAATGGTTTTCTGTATATACATATGATTAAAAACAAAGTATTATTTGTTAAATAATGAGCCCCCCCACCCCCACCCCACCAAAGGATATGTCCCAGTCTTTATTCCTGGGAGCTGTGAATGGACTTTGGATAATTTTTTGCAGATTTTTAATTAAGGATTTCAAGTGAGGGCATTTTGGATTAGAGTGAAGTCTCAAAACAATGAAGAACAAGTTACTTTAGAAGAGAATAGAGGATATGTAGAGTAGGTGGACAAGCAGAGATTAAAGTTATATAAGCCACAAGCCAAGGAACATATCATGAACAGGTAAGGAATGATTCTGCTTTTAAGGCTGTGGGAAAAGTAAGATTGTGCGGACACTTCTTTGATTTTAGACCTTTGACCTCCATAGTTGTGAGAACAAATTTTTTCCTTCATAGAGGCCCAGACAAGGCCTAAGCTGGCCTTGAGCTTGCATGGAGCCAAGAATGACCTTGAATTCCAACATGTACAACTACTCCTGGTTTATATGTTGTAGGCATTGAACTCAGGGCTTCATGCATGCTAGGCAAACACTACCAACTGAGCTATTTGCCCAACCCGCATTTCTGTTGTTTTAGGTCAGGAAATTTGTAGCTGTTATGACAGCACAAGAAAACTAATGCAGGCTCATACTGTACATACGATTTTGCACCTTACAAACTTTTATTGTGAGAATTTTGTTGTTGGTATGGATTGACTGTTGGTTTTGTTTGTTTGTTTGCTTTTTAAGATTTACTTGTTTTATGTACGTGTTTGCCTGCATATTTGTATGTATACCATGTGCATGCAGTGCCCAAGGGAAGTGAGAAGAAGGTGTCAGGTTGGTTCCTTGGAACTGTATTGTAGGTAGTTTTGAGTCACTCTGTGGGTGTTTGGAACTAAACCTGGGTCCTCTGGAAGCGCAGCAAGTGTTCTTAACCTTTGAGCCATCTCTCTAGCCCCAGATTTTGTTCTTTTTAACAATTGCATAGTATTTTCATAAGATGATCTGTGTATATGATATCCATGTATGATGTGTTAAACTTCTAGCCCCGTGACAGTATCTGAGATGAACACTGTGATCTTTCAGCTCTGTTGATTTGGGGCTGGGGTGGGGCAGAAACATCATGGTGGGGAGAGTATTTGAATGAGGAGGTGATTACTTCAGTTATGACAGCTAGGAAGAGATGAGGGTCAGGAAGGAGCAAGCTCAGCTCTTCTAACTAGGCCCCACATAAGCTTTCACAGACTACTGGTGGGTGTCATCAGCTAGAGACCAATCCTTCAATACTTGAATTTTTTGGGAAACATTTAAGATTAAAACCATAATAAACATAGGCATTTACCTCATCACAAAACTTTAATTCTTTAAAAAAATCATATTTTTGTTTAAGGGTTTTAAAATTTGTATTTGATTGAGGAAGAGGCTTAATACATAATCCAGACTAGTCTGGAACTCTGTGTAGCCACAGAATTCGAACCCACAACGCTCCTGCCTCAGTCTCCAAACTGGGATTATAGATGTAACATACTAGGCTTGGCAGTATTTTTACTTTTAGATCTTTGTTGTGCAAATGCATTTCGGCTTATTAGATTTTTAGAAAATTTCTCGACAGATTCTGCTCAGTTTGCTTTCTATCCCTACCTTCAGGTTGAGTGTTGCTCACTCTGAGTATTATGAATCTTTAACTTACCTGTCTGATGGATGAGAAATAGTATATTCTGGTTGATTTTACTTTTCCCTAATTGGTAGTAGAATTAAATACTGTGTAATTATTGACCATACAAAAACTTTTGAAAATGAAACTGGCTATTAAAAAATTATAATATGAAATTTTAGTAAACCATAAGCAGTTGGCAGTTATTTTTATTCGTTTAATCAAATGTAAGAANGCCATTACTAGCTAAGGATTTTACTCAGTGGTAGAATGTGCTTAGCCATGTGCAGTTACCTTGGTTTATCCCAGAAATAAAAGATAGTACACAGTGCATGTGTATATACATACATACATACATATGTACATATATACATATATACATACATAAAGCAACCACAACATGACACGTAAAATATTTTAAAAGACTTTACCTCCTTTGAAGACAAGTGAAGTTTGTGAATGTAGTATAACTTAGTAAACTTACTCAGCTAGTCTTGTTTAATATGAGAATTTCTTAACTTGCAGAAAATTAGTACCTTATGATCAATAAGAACTTTTTGGTCATAAATGTTCATTCTTAGATGGGCATGGTGGTGTCTTTTTGTAGTCCTCACTCTTGGATAGTGAGGACAGGAGGATCAGGAGTTCAAGGCTAGCTTCTATTGTATAATAAAGCCAGCCTGGCTTACATGAGAGAGCCTCAAACCAAAACAAACATGGTTCTTACCACTTACAGTTATGAGTTGTAGATAAACTTATAAACCATTCTCTCATACTTAGGTTTCTTAAGTTTTGCATTTTATATTTTTGTCTGAGTTGAGTGCATGTTTAGATACAATACCTGAAAGATAACCTTTTATCTTTTACTTAAGACTTTGGGAAATGGCTACTTTATATTTTCTTTAGGAAAATTGTGTCTATTTTTGTGAGTGTGTGTGTGTATATATATATATACACACACATACATATATATATGTACGTGCTCATGTACATAAGCATGTGTGTATGGGTAGGTATGGAGGCCATAGGTTGGTATTGATTGTCTCCCTCTATAGAGCGCCAGCATATATTTCGAGACAGTCTCTTTTTATTGAACTGAATAGCTTTCCTATTCAGTTAGATTACCTGGCCAGAGAGCTCTTGGAATTTACCTGTCTTACTCAGTGCTGGGAATCAAGATTAAGCCCTCAAGCTTGTGAAGCAAACACTTTATTGACAGCCCTCATTCCAGCCCCTGACTTTCCTTTTAATGAAAGTAGAAAGATGAACTGTAATATGGATTTCTCAGAATAAAAATTGTGTATCTTAATAAAAATCAAAATGATGATAATGATCTCAATTATTGAAATTAAAGATATTCAGGACATTTTAGGTTGTTGTAAATGAGGTAAATTAAAGACAAAACTTTATACTCCTTGAATAATAGATGTAGCAGAAAATACAGTTTGTGAATTGTATTGTCATTTGATCCCTATTATGAAAATAAGCAGTAAATTACTTAAATCTTATATAGACTTCCTGTTACAACACTAAGAATTCATTTAATCTCATGATTTTTAAGAAATAATTCTTCCACTGTTATCTTCACAGGACTGTGAAAGGGCCTGGATTCAACAGCCTGTGTGGTTTGTTTTTTCTAGAATATTCTGTGGATTTTGTGAATTTATTNAATTTTAAATATATATATTATATATACACACACATTATAGGAAACTACAGTATTCAAGTAATGATTTTCTATGCTTTTTGTTTGTTTGTTTGTTTTTGTTTTTCCAGATAGGGTTTCTCTGTGTAGTAGTCCTGGCTGTCCTGGAACTCACTCCGTAGAATAGGCTGGCTTCAAACTTACAGAGATCCTCCTGCCTCTGCCTCCTGAGTGCTGGGATTAAAGGCATGTACCACCACCTCTTTACTGAAAGGAAGATATTCTTAATTATATCAAAAGATGATTCGAGACAGAAATGGCTCATGCTTGTAATCTTGGAATTGAGCAGGTTGAGACAAGAGAATATAGGGAACACAAGGTCAACTTGGAATATCTGGTGGGTTCCAGGTCAGCCTGAGCTATAGTACGAGACACTGTCATTAAAAACAACCAATTAACATTTCTTCCTTTGATGTCCCCCAACTGATTAATTAGCAAATACAGATTGAAATCTAGAACCAACTAGTACANGGACATAAATGTGTTTTCCATACCAGGAAGTTCAGTTCTGTTGAGATGTTTATGTAGACCAGCAGTCCTCAACCTGATGGTTACAGCCCCTTTGGGGTTGAATGACCATTTCACAAGGGTCTCCTAAGGCCATCAGAAAACACAGATATTTACATTATGATTCATAACAGTAGCAAAATTACAGTTATGAAGTAGCATCAAAAAAATAATTTTTTGGTTGGGGGTCACCACAACATGAGGAACTGTATTAAAGGCTTGCAGCATTAGGAAGGTTGAGAACCACTGATGTAGACAAATAGGAAACAGTTTTTCACTGTAAGACAGGTGTGGTTGAATTGATATAGGTAGGCAATAAAGATACTTACTTAGAGTCTCCATGGGAACATCATCTTTGCCAACACTTGTTCTTAAGGAAGAAAGAGTTGTACCTTCAGAGAATAAGAGGTCATCTTCTAGAAAAATTACTTTTGAGTTATCCTTATAGAAATCAATAGGTATTTTTAGATGTCAATCAATAGTCCTTAGGAATTGACTGAAACACAATAGTATTAGAAGACAGGAGAGTTANAGGTTTAAGTATTGGCTTTGGTACTTTCAGTTTTGGGGCATCTCATATATCCTCTTTAGTTATAAATTTTCTATAAATTATAAATGATACCTGTGATTGGAGAATGTATCTGAAAGTGTTTTGTAAGTGTCAAAGTTTTTGTCAACTTCACACAAACCTAGACGCATACCTGGGAAGAGAAGGTCCAGGGTTGTGAGAAGACTCAGGGGCTAAGAATACTGCCTGCTCTTTCAGAGGACCCTGGTTCAATTCCTAGCACCCATAGCCCACTCACAACTGTATATAACTCCAGTTCCAGGGGATCCAATGCCCTCTTCTGAGGATCCTGCATGCATATGGGGCACATGAGCTCACACAATCTCACACAATCTCACACACACTCACACACACACACACACATACCATAAATAATTTAAAAAGTGAAAACCTTTAAAAAGTTTTTTAAGAAAGAAGAAAAATGTCAATTGAGAAATTGTGCCCATCAGATTGGCCTGTGAACATGTCTATGGAACATTTTCTTGATTGTTGATTGATGTAGGAGGGCCCAGNCCACTGTGGTGGTGGTGCCATCTCTGGGCAGGTGGGCCTAGATTACATAAGAAAGTAGCTACATAAGCCAGGCTAAACAAGTGAGTAAGCAGCATTCCACCATGGTCTCTGCTTCAGTTCCTGCCTGACTTCCCTCAATAATGGACACAGTAATCTGTAAGCCAAATAAACCCATTCTTCCCCAAATTGTTTTTGGTCATGGTGTTTATCCCAACAGTTGAAAGCTAGCTAGAATGGTATAGTCAACTGATATATATGTGAAAAATTTAAAAATTAATATTTAATTTTTGTTAGGGGAAATGAGGGAAAAGGAAAAGATATGACTGTAAGTTAGATATTAACTAATGCCAAATTTTATAACTTCAAATAATATGTTTTGAAGTTTATGAAAGAGTATTAATGGTAGAATGGGTTGTTTATAGACGATATTGACAGTATCTCAAACTATTTCACTTTTTGATTTGAAAAATCTTTAAGCAAGAACTACAATGAGCTGGATGGTCGTGGCACACATCTTTAATCCCAGCACTCGGGAGGCAGAGGCAGGTGAATCTGTGAGTTTGAGGCCAGCCTGGTCTACAGAGGGAGTTCTAGGACAGCCAGGGATAAACAGAGAAACCCTGTCGAAGAAGGAGGAGGGGAGGGGGAGGAGGAAAGAACTACAACAAAAACAATAAAATGAATAAGATCTATGTTATCAGTACATAAACGTTTGCTAATCATGAGGTTTTTATATAATAATTTATTGTGTATTTCATTAAAACGAAAAGTAAACCTGTGGTTGGTCAATGTGGTNGGCTAAGGATAGTAAAATTGAGGCTAGTATGTGATTCAGAAGAGACCCAATCTCCTTCCTCAAAAAAAACCCTAAAAATATAACTATGAATATATGATTTGTGTTACATGAATATATACTTCTAACACCTCTTAAGGCCATGTATATTTTCAGGAAATATAATCTGGTGGAGGAAATTTTGGTCTCCTTTATTCAATGTTCTTCCCGGATAGCTCTACATTTAAAAATATCTGGCTTTTTTGTAATTCCAAGAGGTTCAAGTAGATGATGTTTGCCATTAATAAAAATAAGTTCATCATATCATAGAAATGGTCATTGATATTCATAACTCAAAGCCTATTTATTTATTTATGCATGCATGCAAATGGAATATTCTTAGGCTACTAACATTTGAATTGAAATGTTAACAATTTGGAGTCTCATAATGGAGAAATGACTCAGTGGGTAAGCAAGCTTGCTGTACAATCCCAATACCAGCACCCACTTAAGAAGCTGGGCATCCCAGGCCTTCTTGTAGCCTCAGCTCCAAGGGGAGCAGACAGGAAGATAGCTGGGACTTGCTGGTTTCCAGCCTA
>LZPO01044423.1:125748-136316 GCA_001675575.1 Neotoma lepida | reverse complement strand
CTCCCTCCCTCCCTTCCTCCCTTCTGTTGTTTTGTTTTATTTTGAGACAGCGTTTCTCTGTGTAGCCTTGAATGCCTGGAACTCACTCTGTACCAGGCTGGCCTTGAACTCACAGAGATTAGCCTGCCTTTGCCTCCCGAGAGCTGAGATGAAAGGGTTATGCCACCACCACCCAGCTCAACTGCTTTTCTAATCCACAGTCCCAAGGTACATATTCCTTCAAACAAAAACATGGTTAGGCCTTTCACAGCAATACAACTTTTGTCTTATTTTTGGTTTCTATTTCTGTGAAGAGACACCATGACTGCGGCAACTATTATAAAGGAAAATATTTAATTGGGTGGCTTATAATTTCAGAGGTTTAGTTCATTATCATCATGGTGAGACACGGCAGTGTGCAGGCAGACATGATGCTGGAGAAGGAACTGAGAGTCNTACATCTTGCAGGCAACAGGAAGTGAACTTACTCACTGGGTGTGGCTTGAGCATACATGAGACCTCAAAGCAGACTGGACAGTGACATACTTCCTCTAACAAGACCACACCTAGTCCAACAAGGCCACACCTCCTAGTAGTGCCACTCCCTTTGGGGTCCATTTTCTTGCTAACTACCACAGATACTGAACAAAATGTATATTAAATTTTGTGTTTAGGTAAAGTATTCTATACAAGTGTGTGATCTATGGTGTAGTATAACTCTGTAATTTCTTTGTTTAGTATCTTTTTTTACCTTTAGGTATTGGTTATTATGACAGNTTAGAGTAATTGAGGTAATGATATTATAATGCATTCATATATGCTATGACTGTTGGGTCCAGTTTTTTNAAGTTTTCTAATTTTTCTATTACAATAATGAAATTAATAATTTTTAACTTTCAAATCCTTTTGAATCTTACTATTGATTATTTTTTGTTTCCCTCATCTTTCTGAAATAAGAAAGTGTCAGTTTATACCAGGCCCATTTTATACTCAATCTTATCACAGGTTGAAGAGATTTAATGCCCTAGTTGCAATTAGAAATTGTTAACAAACCTTGTCATTTTGTGCCTTTCAATTAATATCAAAACATCATCTTAGTGTAAACCACCCCTTTCTACTTTGCCAGTTGACATTTTCTTCCTTTTATTTTAATTCAGTTACTTACTTCTCAGTGATCTAAAATCAACATTGATTTTTTTATAAATTTTAAAAGAAAACCAATGTACCTTGTGTTTTTAAGGTTATTTTCTATCTTGTTTTACAAGTCATGTTTCTCATTCCCTTTCCCCATCTACTACAAAGGGATAGTTTTTACTATGTATTTGAATAATATTCAGAATATAACACTGTATAAGGTACTTGAACCTTAGTGAATTAAATGAGGCCTAGNTTTGCAGAGTTAATTTTTGTTTTTGTCTGTTAATGAACTTTAATAGTCCATGTTAGTATATTCTGCCTAATGTTACTTTCTTTGTACTACATGAATTANTAGTTTATTTAGATTTTTCATTGGTGGCTTATGGCTTTATGACATTGTTGCACTTAAAAATCAGAAGATTAACTGCAGTAGTAATTCTTATGCCTTTTTTCTTTTGAATAGCACATGCCATTGTATATGTCTTCTTTTGCCTAGTGTCNATTGGTGTTAGTGGAGTTAAATGTGCTAAATGTTTATCTTGCTCTGAGTTTTCCAGCTGATTTTTACATCTTGATGATAGTGCATTGCTTGTAAAGTATTTGTGTGTTTTGTGGTAATATTTTATTAGAAATGTATGGATGTTGAAAGTGGTAAGGGTTGAGGGTATAGCTCAGAGGTATAGCACTTGCATTGTATGTGCCAGGCTTTGGGGTTTTATCCTTAACAATACAAAAACAAAAGGAGAAAATAGACAAAAGAGATATGATAATCTATTTCTCTTAGTTGCATTGGTAAAAAATACATTGAATAAATATGATTGTTAAGTATATAATGTGTCTGGAAATACATAACCAAAATTGATTCCAATAGATCTAAAGATTTAATTTTCAATATATATCCTTATTTAGCTTTTGGTCCATACCTCTCAGTCTGACATATTCCATTGCACTGAAACAAACGTGTACTTGTTTTCATGCACATATGAATATTCTGTTTCTATCTTAACTGATGTATTAGTACGATTTTCAGTTCGTAAATTTCTTTTTTGTGGGCTAGTCTGGATTTCCATGACATTCCTATTATTATAGTTACNTGCATGTATGTGGACTAAAACCAGATTTACTGGTACAGTGATGAATGGAAAAGTGTTTGTAGATGTTTATTTGAATGAAGAATCAGAACTATAGTGGTGTTCGAGTTACGTAAATCAGCTCATGTCTCATTTTTTTACTATATGAGAAGGCACCGATGATGAGAGTATCACTCATGATTTTATCTTTTTAGTTTTCTACANAAGCATCAGTGAGTGATGGTCTCTTTATTTTAATATATTATTTTTAATTAAATTCCTACCTCCAGAGTCTGTCTCCTNTTTTCCAAGTCATTCTTTCATAGTTTATCATAACATTTTTATTAATGCTTACTGGTTTAGCTCAGTAGAAGAATGCCTTGGGTTTGATCTACAGAACTGCAGAAAATTAAAAAGAAAAGGGGAAGAGAAGGGGAGGGGAAAAGACGGGTATAGAGGAAGCAGAGAGAAAATTTAGATGGACATAAGAGTGCACACTTACATCTCCTACTCTTGGGAGGTAGAGTCAGTAGGATTCCTGCACGTTTTTTAGACCAGCATGAGACCTTGCTTACCAACAAACAACTAAAGGACTTATTTAGAAATATATTGAATCCAGAAAGTAGCTTGTAAGCCTTTTCTTCCTATTCTTTTTTCATTTGTGAATATTGTAGGCTCTAAAAAGTAAGAGTCTAAGATTGTGCCTGTCACAGATCATGTAGAAGNGGAACATGAACTATATGTTATTCAACTTGTTTGTCTGTTGATTGGTTGATTGATTTTGCAGTGCTGGGGACTGAACCTAGGGCCTAGGGTACGCTGAGCAAGTGCTACCACTTAGTTATACCTCTTGGCCCTATACTTTATTTTTTTACAGTGCCTGAGGAAGCCTCTCATTTGTAAACAGTTTGCCTAGCATGGTTTTCTCTGAATAAAACTTGTGGCACANGCCTTTAATCCTAGCACTGGTGAGGCAGCTTGGTTCCAGGACATCCAAGGCTACACAGGGAAACCCTGTTTGGGAAAACACAAAACAAACCTTAGGTGTCTTTCCAGCAGTGGTGGTACTCGCCTTTAATCCCAACACACAGGAGGCAGAGGCAGAGGCAGGCCAATCTCTGTGAGTTTGAGGCCAGCCTGGTCTAGAGCTAGTTCCAAGACAGCCAGAGTTATACAGAGAAATTGTCTTGAAAAAACTTATGAGTCTCTTTGTTTTTGAATCATGTTAATAAATTTTAGCCATACATATATATGGAGTACAAAGTAATACAACATTGAATGATCAAATAAAGCCAACCAACTCACCCCCTTACTTCAAGCAATTTGATGTTTTCTGTAAGGAGATTGAAAAATCTTCAACATATTACTAGCAAAATGAATTCCACTTTAAACTGCTCCGTCACAATCAACTAGTTTGTCTTTGGGATGGAAGTATGATTCAACATTAACAAAGGAATACTTCAATCACTAATTAAGGAAAATGCATCACAGGCTTGCCCACAGGCCAATGTATTGGAGACATTTTCTTAATCGCAATTCCTTCTTTTAGAGTGACTCTAGTTTTTGTCAACTTGACAAAAAAATGGCCAGGACAGATTATTTTTTGGTTTTTGGAGACAAAGTTTCCTTGTGTTTGTAGCTCTCACTATCTCACTATGTAGATCAGGCTAGCCTGGAACTCAGAGATCCACCTGCCTCTGCCTTTCTAGTGCTGCTGGGATTAAAGGCGTGNGCCACTATGCCTGGTGCAGATTGTTAATATCATTTGTCAGTTTGATGAGGTGTAGAATCATCAGGGAGATGGCCCTTTTTTAATGCCTGTGGGGGATTTGTCTTGTAGGTTGATGTGGGAAGACCAGTGCATTGTGAGTGGCATCATTCTCTGGACTGGGTATCCTAGGCTATATAAAAAGAAGAAAGCAATCTGAGCGTGCATGCATTTCATTGCTCTCTATTTCTATTGTGATTGCAATGTGAACAGATACTTTGAGCTTCTGCTTCCATGACTTCCCTACCATGATGAACTGACTGTACCTTGAACTATGTGGTGAAAAATACCTTCTTTCTTGGGTTGTTTTTATTAGTATATTATATCATAGCAACTGGAAAAGAAACTTAAGTCAACAATTGGAAAATTCTAAAATCCAAACAAGAGGAGTCTTTTCTCAGGCTATGTTCTTTAAAGTCTTTGTTCTAGTAATAAATCAAGTAAAAGAAATAAAAGACATCAAAATAAGCAACACTGCTCATAGTTTCCTGACAGGTGATTTTCCTGACAAATCCACCAAAAATCTGTTNTTGCTGATGAACAAGTTCAGCAAAGTGGCACAATTAAAAATAAGCATATAAAAATAAGTAGAATTTCTCTATATTAACAAGGAACTTCTGAGAAATCAAGGGAACAATGTTATTTCAAGTAGTTACAAAATACTTTTTATCCATGGAAATGAAAGTCCTGTACATAGAGAACCATAAAATACAAAGAAGACATAAATGGAAAGATTGTGTTAGGGATTTGAAGACTTACTATTATTCTGTATAAAGTAGTCTACAGGTTCGTTATAATCTCTTCTAAAATGCCTGTGTGTAGCAGGCATAATGCAGTGCTCTTATACTCTGTTGTCTCAAATTTGTTCTTGGCATAGTTTTTAAAAATTAATAGGTTAATTTTTATGTGTGTGGGTGTTTTGCCTGCATGTGTATCTGCTCTGTGTATGGACCTGGTGTCCATGTAGGCTAGAAGAGGGTGTCAGATATCTCAAGCTGGAGTTACAGACAGTGAACTGCTGTAACTGGGTGCTGGGAATCAAACACAGGTCTTCTGGAAAGAGCATCCTGTACTCTCTTAAACACTGAATCATCATCTTTCTAGCTCCTTTGGCACATTTTTTATAGATATAAAGAAAAACAGGCAAAGTTCTCCCCATAATTGGATACTCCAGTTATATAAATCTTTATGTATCAATTAACATTTATCCTAGTACAGATTGATACTGTGAAATAAAAGTTGATTAAAAAATCAAGAGGTTCTGTTATTAAAGATCTTTTATATATGTGATATACTGATAAATTAGGGTCTCTCTTTTGGTTTTTTGAGACAGGGTTTCTCTGTGTAGCTTTGAAGCCTGTCCTGGAACTCGCTCTGAAGACCAGGCTGGCCTTGAACTCACAGAGATCCACCTGTCTCTGCCTCCCAAGTGCTGGGATTAAAGGTGTGTGCCATCACACCCGCCCTAGGATCTTGTTTATAAATGTTGTTGTAGGAACCTTTTTTGCTGTTTTAGTTTGCTTTTCTCATTGCTATGCGCAAATACCTGGCAAGAAGCAGAATGAGGGAGGAAGGATTTATACCGACTCGGTGTTTCAGGTTATATAGTCCATAATGGCAGGGAAGTCATAGTTAGGACACGGCTTACATCTCGGTGAACTAGGAAGCAGATAGATGGGGCTGGAAGTGATACTAGCTTAAAGCCTTCAAGACCCTCCCTCTTCCCCCATGACCTACTTCCATAAGTGTGAGACCCCAGTACTTAAAAGATCCCACAACTTCTCAAAATGTTGCCCACCAACTTGGGACCAGTGCACANATGCATTAGCTTGTGAGGGACATTTTAACATAACAATAGCCTCCTTTAAATATCAATTACAGATCAATTTCTCCTGGCCTTGCCACCTATTTTCACTTGGTGACCTTGGGTTCATATATTTTCTTTTTCATAGGATTGTGAAAACTAAGAGTTGTATAATTATGTGCCTTTTATCACAGTTCTTAGTGCTACTATTGGATGATTCTATAAAATAGGAATGATTGGTAAATGATTGNGCTAAAATTTTGTGGTGTTTACATGTTGAAAATTTCTAGAAGAGAATATGATGGAATTCAGTTATTTGTATGCTACCAATAAAAGCCATAATTTGACTAGATGTATTAAAGATGTTATGTGGAATACTTAATATTTGGCTGAAACAGCTCACCCCACCTGAGAAAACCCTATTCCTGCCTCCCCAATCCCCTCCTCCCTCAGAGAAACTGCCAAAAGTGGAGTTCCACTGAGTTCCACCCAGTTTGTGAGGACGTGTCTTGTCGTTGCCCTGCGCCTACAGCTCGCCCCACTCCTCTGCCTCCCAAGACCCCGCCCAAAAGCTTACCATAGCACGAACCCACCTTGGGGCACGGCATATCACCCCTGTGCCCCTACAGGGTATCTAAACCACGCCCTTCAGAAGGGCCATATGATTTTTCCTCCTCCGTCCTGTGCCTCACCCCTGGGGAGCTTGAGAGTCACAGGAGAGTACTTGGCTCATTAAACCTGTTTTTTTAAAATTCAGCTTGCTCTGGCTTATTGCATAGATGGAGAAACCTACTGCTGAGGATATGAAAAACCTGTTACTTAATACACATATTCTACCTTAACAGGTAGAGTTGGTTAACAGGTAGAACTCCAAGTAAGTATGGTTTTGCCAGTAGTTCCTCAGATTTAAAATTCTTTTCTTTTTTGATTTTTGCCATGTTAGGCAACAAAACCAGTGCCTTATGTCTTTTTGGCAAGTGTTCTGCTACTAAATTACACACAGTAGCTTTAAGATACTTTCTGTATCAGAATGTGAGGGAAATCAGTTCCTCAGTTCTACTCTGCCGTGAAACTTCAGATGTAAAAAAAAAATTGTTTACTATTACCAAAGTTTTATAATTTGTATTACTACATTCAGAATTTTTGTAAGTTGTAGAAAGTATAGAAAATATGAGCAAAAAAAATCTCTTAAATTGGCAGGTAACTATTTTTAATGTTGATATTCATTCTCTTTCTCTGTGTTTTTTTTTTTTGTGTGTATGTGTGTTGTAGTATTACAAGCAAGTATACAAACAAGACAAACTTTTGTTACAGTTTTAATGGAATGTTTCTTTTAATGATATTAATAATTTTCTAACTTTTTTTGAAAACCTGGAAGCCCTATGTTCAAGCAGATTTTATAGAAAAAGAAAACTAGAGCTTCTATAGTTGAAAGAAGGATGAAGAAGCCTCAGTATTTTTTATTTATTTTTAACTAGCCTAAANNGTCTGCCTGGGAACTAATGATGAAGAACTTTAGGGCTCTACATTAGAAGCATGAGCTCTGCACAGTGCTNTGTGTGTATTATCTCAGGTCTCAGCTACTCATTTGGAGGAGTTTGAATTTGAGGCCAGCCTGGGCAACACAGTAAAGTTGAGTTTTAAATCAACAAACTCTTATAATTGTTAATTTTCTCCTCTTTAACTTCTCTTCTCTGGTGTATGGTTGAATATTTGTGTGTTGATGTATATGTNTGTGGAGACTACTAGTTGATATTGGGTGGTCTTCCTCAATTTCTTTCCACCTNGTTTTTCAACAGGNTCTTTTACTGAACCTGGAACTCACCAATTCAGCNAGTTGGGCTGTGCTTCTGTAGTGCTAGGGATTAGAGGCATGTGTTTCCTTGCCTNNCTGTTTACATGGGTACTGGAGATCTGAACTAAGGCACTTTACCAACTGAGCCATCTCCCCAATCTCATTAACTTTCCTTAATGGCTGCAGAATGTTCTGTCTGTGACAGCCACGGAAGTGTTCTGTTTCAATGTCTCTTGAAAAAGTTACACCTTGAGAACAGTGTTAGCTGAGACTCTAGATACGATAACCCTTCAGATTTGCTATATCTTGCAGTCCAGGCCATATAATCTCTGAGTAGCTTCTCCTCTAGTTACTGACCAGGGCATTGGCATTTCTGCCTAACATGGAACTTCTTTTTGGGCAGTCCAAAACTTTGAGCTACCTTTAAGACTGGCAGCCCATTCATTTGAGGCTGTTGCTACTTCATTTTCCTTTCTTATAGCTTTCATAGCTAAGTGGACAGTGTCACAGCCTTAAGGTTTCTTTATTTTCTTGTTNTTTCTCTTCTCATTCTTCATGAACATTTCTCATAATAAATTTCTTACATATTTAACTTCTGCCTTGGTTCTGTTTCCCAGAGAACCTGAATTGACACACATCTTTTTAAAGAAATAAGTATTTTAAATTATAATATAGCCCCATGCTTTAAAAAAAGTGCACAAAGCAAGAAAAACAATAACACCCCATCTCTAAGACCTTAGAACAGCCATCTTTCTGTGTTTATTAGTATACTTCTGTCATTATCTCACTTGTGTACGAGGCTTTCTTTTGGGCCACCAACCAGCTCCCAAATCACAACACAGAGACTTATTATTAGTTATGAATGCTCAGCCTTAGCTTAGGCACATTTCTTNCTAGCAATTATAACTTATTTTAACTTGTTTCTCTTCATCTACATTTTGCCTCCGGTCTTTTTCTTTTCTTTCATTGTGTATGTCCTACTCCGCATGTCTGTCTATCTGGCAGCCGGCTGGCTGGCCCCAGGTGTCTCCNTCTTTTTCTCCCTCNTTCTCTCTTCCTTTTCTCCTTTCTCAAGCCTAGATTCTTCCTCCTAATTATTCTCTGCCCACCAGCCCTGCCTATCCCTCCTCTGCCTAGCTATTGGATGTTCAGCTTTTTTATTAGACTAATCAGGTGCCTTAGGCAGGCAAGGCGAAACAGCAGCACATCTTTACATAATTAAACAAATGCAGCATAAACAAATGTAACACATCTTTACATTGCTAAAATAATATTCCACGCTTGTGTCCTAATTTTTAAGCCTATCATCTTTTAAGTGGTGTCTATAACTCTTAAGTGCTAAAACATAAGGANTTAATACACCTAACATTCTTTCAACTGTTTCCCATCTTGTCACTTGTTCACATGAGTTACATTATCTTTTTGACTCTGTGAAGGCTTATGTTTATACTTAGTTATATATTATTAATTATAATTTAGAACATGCTTTGAATAATGCTTTCAATAATCAGNAATACTATTTGCTATAATTGTATAAATATAATTAAGTTCAGAACCAACTAATGTGTTGAAACTATGTAGAAGGAATGCAGTGCCTTGTATTCTAGCTCTATCACTGATTCTAGCTCTACTGCTGAAGTAGTTTTGGTTTTTTCCTAGGTGTTCAGCATTCTGTACCTTCTGTTACTACTCATGTTATCTTTTTCAGGGCTTAAAGAGCACAAGGTATACTTAGGTTTGAGTGCCAACATCAACAGTCACTGACAATGAGCTAGGCATAGTGGTAAATGCCTGTAATCCCATTGCTTGAGTGGTGGAGGCAGGAGGTTTAGGAGTTCAAGAACACTCTCCTTTCCATAGTGAGTTCTAGGACCCATTTTGTATATGAAATGTATATGGATTACAGAAATTCTTACAATTCCTGTGGTAAGCATCAATTGGAACCTTTCTTTTTGTCCCCCTGCTGTGACTTTGTATGTTTTGAATTATATGACAAAAGATTTTAGACAAACAACAAAAAGAAAACAAGACTCTAAAAATAATGACAAAACTCAAGTTACTAGTCATGTAATCTTAGGCAAATAAGTTAAAATCTCTGATTTTTGTGACTGAAAATTGATTGTTTTTATATTAGTCTTTAGAAACTTTTTTACAAAAAACCATAAATGTAGTAACTTAAAACTGTCATACATTTATGGTGGCGCTGACCTTTAATCCCAACATTAGGGAGGAACAGGTAGCCAGATCTCTTGAGGCCAGCCTGGTCTACAGAATGAGTTCTAAGACAGCTAGGGCTACACAGAGAAACCTTGTCTCTAAAAAACAAAAAACAAAACGGTCAATTTATATCTCATTTTGTCTATTGATCAGAAGTTTAATTGGCTAGGATGGATCTTTTTTTATCATCTTGGAAGGCATAGGAGCTACCTCCTTTAGGAGTCTCTAGGAGATCAGATCCCTTAATCATTCAGATTGTTGGCAGAAATGATTCCTGGGTGCCTATATTATTCAGGTCCTATTTCTTTGTTGAATGTTGGTTCTGGGAAAGGAGATCTTGTTCAACTTCTAGAGGCCACTTGCTGCCTTCATTTATGGTTCCTTTCATCTCAGAGCAACATAGGGTAAGTTTCCTCCCAAGCTTCATGTTTCTCCTGCATTTTTCTGCCACATATCTTGAATTTGTTATTTCTTTCTCCCTTCAGGGCCAGTGTGATTGATTATAAACAAAAGATAATTTTCCTATTTTGATGTCTGTTGATCTTTTGCTATGTAATTCAGTACATAGCAAAGTAGCAGCAGGGGGCAAAAGATAAAGTACCACATTACTGCTTACCGCAGGCATACTGAGAAGTTCTGTGATCCATGTGTATTTCATGAACAAAATGGGTCTACCTTGTCCTAGGGTCCCTAAAGTTCTCNTGGCAACCCAAAGTCGCATAAGGTCAGAAGTCCTAAATCTCTTATTTAAGTGAAATTTGGGTGAAGTTCTTTTAATTATGAACCTGTGGAATCAAG
>LZPO01044423.1:78821-89754 GCA_001675575.1 Neotoma lepida | reverse complement strand
CTAAAGCATTATGTTTTTGTACGAGTAGAAATACTGTTACGTACGGTAAAAAATAATGCAATTCATAACAATTACAGTCTAGAGTCTGAACCAAGTTGTTTCAGATAGTGTTGGCATTGCATGCCATGATGGCAGTTCATTATNAAGTGTGCATATTGTATGTTCAAGAGGCTACATTGAAGTTATACAGTACAAACATGAGCATGTGCTGCCAGAAATCCCTCAGATTTATTTATATGTTTGATTTTGAATTAACTCTTGGTTATTGAATATTCAAAAACTTTCAACTGTTGTCAAATTTTTCACAACCCTACATTCAGGTATGTGACTACCAGGTGGGTTATGAGCCATAGTTTAAGAAGCTGGGTCATCTCTTGTCCCATACAGCTGTTTACAATATATTTAAATGCTTTCAACAGATACCCGGTGTGGGAAGCTCTTCAAAATACATAGCTACCATTTTTGAGAACAAGGTTCTTTTGTTTTTTCCCTTACACCTGCAACCACACCAAGAAATAGTTGTGCTGTTTTCATTGACTTTCTAGTTGGGGGGTCAGGGATACCAGGCAGGTAAACAAAGTACTTTTTTTCTTAAAAACTAAAATTTGTAACACAAATCTTAAAAGGTCTTATTAACTGAAAAACCCGGAGCCAGAATTTGGGGCAAATTCTGAAAGATCAGAGAGACAGAAAAGCCACAGCCAACCTCACCTTGCCAACTCCTCAGCTGATCTTGTTTCCTCGGACTGCAGGCTTCTGAGTCCTCATCTGAATGATTCTCAGCTGAACTCCTGCTAAAAAGTCTAAAAGCTTAAAATTAGGACTCTAGTTCCTGATTCTCGTGCCTTATACACCTTTCTGCTTGCTGCCATCACTTCCTAGGATGTGCCACTGTGTGTCACTTTGCCTGGCTTTTCCAGTGTGACCTTGAACTCACAGAGATCCGGATGGATCTCTGCCTCCCGAGTGATAGGATTAAAGGTGTGTGTGCCACCATTTTCTGGCCTCTATGTCTATCTAGTGGCTGTTCTATTCTCTGACCCCAGATAAGTTTATTAGGGTGCACAATATATTGGGGACACAATATATCACCACAAAATTTAGAAGTATTTTTTTCTTTGTTAGGTATCTTTTCTTGTGTTTATTAGATTTAAGATTTCTGTAAAAGCTTTTTTTTTTTTTTGAACAAGTTTGGTCAATTTTGGTAACTAAAAAGTACTTTATAGGGAGAGTTGATATTTTTGATGTTCCCTATTGTGCCACTTTCTATGTTGTTACTCTTCTATTTTTGTTATTTAGTGTAAAAATCAGGGTTGAATTATTTTCTGTGAGAATTTAAAAAATGTTCTATTGTCTTCAAGCTTATATAGTTTCCATCAAGAAATCTGCTATAATTCTTGTCTCCCNCGTTTGATATGTCATGTTGTCATGTACATTTAGCTTCCTCTTAAGATTTCTCTTCAGTTAGCTTTTAAAGCAAATTTTATACTTTGGAATATTTTGCTTGGGAATTTTCTGATTTTAACATTTTTCTAAACCTATCAGTCCAGTGGTGGCACACACCTTTTATCCCAGCCCTGGAGAGGCCGAGGTACGTGGATCTCTCCAAGTTTGAGGCCAGCCTGGTCTAGAGTTCCTGGGCTACATAGACAAAAAACCAAGAAAACAAAAAAAAATCATTATTTTTTTAAAGGTTCTGTTCTGTGTTATCTGTTAATATTTCCTTGGCCTTGTCTGGGGACTTCAGTTATAGGCATATTATTCTATTTGCTTTTGTGTCATGGTTTCTTGTGGCTACTCTGTCTTGTTTGTTCTCTTTCTCTCTCTCTCTCTCCTCTCTCTGTCTCTCCATCATTCATCCATTTATCCATCCATCCATCCTTACTTCCTTCCTTTCTTTTTTTTTTCTTTTTAAGACAGGGTTTCTGTCCTGGAACTCAGAGAGATCCTCCTGCCTCTGCCTCCCCCGAGAGTGCTGGGATTGAAGATGTGCACCACCACCGCCTGCCTTTCTGTCTTTTTCTTAGTCTTGTGTGTTTTGTTCATTTTTTTTAGTCAGACTTTTTTTCAGAGCAGTGTTAGTTTTACAGTGAATTTGTGGGAAAATACAGGAAACTACTATTAGGTATCTCATGCCTACACATGCTTCCCTTTTCCTACACGTGTCACCTCAGAATGGCACACTTCTTAAAACTGTCAATTCTGTTGTATTGATACTTAGTCATTAACATGCACAGTCTGTTCTTCATTATGTTGATATTAAATGTCACATGGATTTTGACAAATGTACATATTTTTTATCTGCTATTTAGAAGTGTTTCTCTTCCCTAAAATCCCTGTGTGCTCTGCCTGNTCATTCTATCTGCAACCTTTAGTTTCTGACAGTCACCGATCACCATAGTTTTACTTTTTCAAGAATGTTACATAATCAGAGTGCTGTGCTATGTGGCCTTTTTGGGTGGCTTCTTTTTGTTCATTTCATTTCATGACTTGGTGGATCAATTGCTTTCCACGTCAAATAATATTAGGATACTGAAGCTTATTTTTCAACTAACCTTCTAAAAAACTTCTTGGTTGCTTCTAAGTTTGAGTACTTAGGAATAAAGATATAATAAACATCCTCGTCTAAACTTTTTGTGGATGTAAGATTTTAACTACTTTAAGCAACTATTAAATATTGTGATCATAGTTGCTGTTGATTGACGTATCATGATATATTCATTTTAAAATAATTTTATTTTTTTTTAATTAACAGGCGTGCCTTTGAGATTGCATCACAAGTTAGAATTATATAGAAATTTCTGTATTGTGGAATAACCTCTCCAGCAATGATAACTTCAGAGTTACCAGTGTTGCAGTAAGTATTATAATTTTCTTTTCCTTTTAAAGAAACATGAGTATAACATTACAGGGTTCTGATGAGATATATCAAATGTGTTCTGTTAGTGAGACAATATATTTGAAATCTAAATATTAGGGTTTGTGATTACTCTGCCCATCCATGACATTGGAATGTCAGCATGTTTATTGACATTGAACAAAGCAGATATTAATGTTATCNTATCTGGAGTCAGCCATTATNACCCTCATGTGGCATGCTGTTCTAGTANTTTAATTGGATCAGAGCTGTACTTATTTCTTACATACTGATTCTAGTTTCTTTGGGTTATATGCTATGATAGTAACTCCATTGTCTGCAAAGCCCAAGATATTTGGTTTCACTNTTTAGAATAAAACATTTATTAACCTTTATCCTACATTTTCCTTTTTCTATACACTTACTTTAATTCATTCCTTTCATTAAGATTCCTTTATATTAAGATTATGATTGCTGAGGCACTCTGGTTTCTAGAAGAATCTCAGTAAATACCAGTTGGTGTGTGAGTGTGATACATCATTAGATTTGTATTTGTTGGACAGACTTGGAGTTGGAGATTATGGAATTTCTAGAAAATGTCACAGGCATATGCAGATATTGTTTCTTTTATCATTTGCATCAAGATTTANATTGAGGATCCATATACTGTGATCTATTTGATAATGATAATTTAGCTATAATAAAAGGATTATCAGTTTAAGCAGTTATGTCTTTGATTACAGTTTAGTTACAAATGTCTTTTTCAGGAGCTAGCCTTCTGGTTGCTCTCCTGGAAGCTTTAAGACACAAAGCTTTTTCCATGTGCCTTTTCTTGTTTGACAGATCAATAATACTTTATCTTTATAAAATTTGTGAAATATAGATGATAAAATTTAATTATTTTCTGTGTACTTGCTTTATTCCTCTTTACTCCTTATTTTGGACATACTGAATTTAGAGGTCCCTGCATAGTCTTCTTTCTTTGCTTTGTTCTTAAGAACTCTTATTCTCACTCATCCTGCTTACTATCTATTTATGCTTTATTTTAGGGAAATGTCTGGCAGAATGCCTCTGAATCTTTAAAATTAGGATAGATGTTCCCCTGNGCTCTTAATTTTTTATTATTTTCCTAGCATCATATTTCACATAAAGTTCCTTACCACTTCCTAAAATAATAAACTCTTCTATCATATTATTGTATATCCTGCTAGTAGCATATTTACTGGATATTAAACAGGCCCTGATAAAATTTGAAAGAAGCTTATTTGAGTATATTTGTAGTTAAAAGAGTTTGTAGTATTAATATTTAGTATTAGGGATTATGCTTTGTAACTGAAAAATTCCACAAAATTATTAATCTGTAATATGTGTATGGGTACTGCATATTAATCTGAGAGCTGGGTGAATGAGGTTTGGTTGAATAAGCCAACTGAAGAGGGTATTCTTGGTTGAGAATAATAAACCTTTTGAGAGTATATACTTGTCTGTGATCATTGTGGTTATATTTATTATTTTTGCTTAATCTACTCATATGTCTAGTATGTAGCCTATTGTGCTAACTTTGTGTCAATGACAAAAATGCCTGAACCAATCAATTTAGAAGGATCCCCCCCCCACATGTCCAATTTCAGAGGTTTCATTTAGGATCAGTTGACCTTGTTGCCTGTGTGACCCTTATGCCTGTGATAAGGCATTACGGGGTACAGGGTGAAGGAACTTGCTTATTTCATCATAGCTGGGAAACAGAAAGGGAAAGGGGATGCAGTCCCAGAATCCCCTTCATTGATATGCTTCTATTAGGCGTCACTTCTTAAAGGTCCCATCGTCTCTCATTAGTGCCATAGGATAGTGACCANATCTTNAAGATATAAGATGTTGGAAGACACTCAAACCACAGAATTATTCTTTTGCCTCTATNTGTGCAGGCNNATCNTATAATGCAAAATGCTTGTAGTCTCGTTTCAGTAGTCTGCAGAGGTTTTCATGTTCCAGAATCGCCCTTGTCCAGATTCAAAATCACTTATGACATATTAGACAAAATCAGTTGTAAGTCAAAAAACATATTTCCCTACTTCCAAGATACAGCACCAGAAGGAAAATTCCTATTTCCAAAGGGACAAATAGGAAAACAAAAAGGAGAAATTAAACCAAATCAGGACTAAAACCCAGCAGCAAAACATTAAATTCTATAGTTCTGTTTGTAATTCAGAGGACATGGTGGTGTGTTATAAAGCCCAAAGAACTTGGACAGTGCTATCTTTATGGCCATTGTTTTGTGCTGATTTTGCTGGACCTGGAGCTTCTTCNGTGATCCTAGCATCTCTGTCTTTATACTGTCTCCATTANGGCTTCTGCCTCAGCCTCACAACTTCCCTCACCACCTTTCCACTGATTGCTTACAAGGATTATGAACCTGATGTGCTCAATTCGCCTTTCTGGCATTCTTTTGAAATCTCCTTGGAAGCTTCCATGACTCTTGACCTCAGTTTTGCATACCAACAAATCCAGAATTATGTGAATGATGACAGGGTCTGCCACCAGTGCAGCTGCACTCAGTTTCCTAGGTGGCTCTCTGTAAGCTGAGCAGAGAAAATAGAGTCTTCTCAAAGAATATTTCCCTAGCTTCTCTTGCTGTCTCTTATACACATCTAGATGTGTATAAGAGACAGCGGTAGCCCAGGCTGGCCTCGAACTCACAGAGATCCGCCTGCCTCTGCCTCCCAAGTGCTGGGATTAAAGGCATGCGCCACCACTGCCCGGCTCTCTTGTCACTCTTGTGCAGGTATGATGGTTGAGGTCTTACTGATTCCTGAGATGCAGTAGGGCACTTTTTGCTGTTCCATTGAAGTCCCCTTGTTTTCTTACAGTGGTGGCACTAGCAACCTCAGCCACACTCTCTTTGGTAGTACCTTTAGCCACGCTCCTTTTTTCATGGAAGTGCCACATTTTTCAAATCCTTTCTACTCTGTGGTGTTTGGCTCTCAATTATTATTGTAAGTTTGACCAAANGAAGCCAACAATATCCATACTGCTTCCTTGGTGCTTTGCTGCCTTTATTTCCTCTGCCGGAGGAAGCCTTTTATTTTAATTTTTTTAAATTCATGCTTAAATTTTTATTTGTGTAGCAATAGTGATTAAAAAGTGAGAGAATAAGATAGAAAGGCCACTATACAGATTACTAATCTGTATTCTTGACTTAGTTAGATACTATAATTGCTGATGAATTTGTCTGTCCTTAGTGTTGTTAATTATTAAGCAGTGTCAAAGTATTTTATCCGATACTATATATTTATATTCTGTAATGGCCTAGCTCTGGATAGATATAGTATGTAGAACAGACTTGTGCCTTGTTGTCATTACATTTATAGTATTAATGAACTAACCACAAATATATAGTTACTGAGGCTATGAAGGAAAGGTTGACTGTATTATGAAAATTTTAACACTTTGAGGGGGTGAGGCAGTATTGGAAATTGAACTCAGGTCCTCACACATGCTAGACAAGCACTTTACTACTGAGTACCACTCCTAGCCCTAACTTCATTGTTTAATAATTTTCCTAAGAAAAAGATAGTTGAACGGAGGTTTGAAGTGGGAGGTGTGCCTGAGGGAAGAAGGGAGGCATGTATTAGTTCTAGACTGGGGAAATGGCATTTTTAAAGACCCTTATGTATATTGAGACACCTGATACAAACAAAGCCTTTCTCCTCCAAATTTTGTTTTTATGTTTGGGAATTGAGTTACATGAAAGTAGGCTTGTGAGTAGAGAGAAATAACAATCATAAGAGACCTCCAAGTCATGTTAAGAATTGCATCCCTCTTCTCCCCTAGCTGTGGGAAACAACTGAGGTTTCAGGGCATGGGTGAAGAGAACATAAGATACATATAATTAAAAAAAAATAACTGAATACAGTGTAGGAATTACAGAAGTAGAAAGACCAGCACTAGCAAGATGTGTTAGATGCACCAAAGTCTAGGAGTAGACTTGAAGATGTACAAGTCTAAAAAGTTACTACGTGATCTTTTAAGAAAAAGCTTACTGACCCCTGATTATTCTTCACAACAGTATTTATCTTTGAAATATATCTGGCATATTTCAAATACCAGATTACCTTTGAAGATTTGCAAATGGTGGTGAGCAATGTGATATGAGAATGTTACTAGCAGTAGTGTATAGACTGGTGTGCACATGGGAATGTGCAGAATAGCTTGCACAGCGGAGAGGGTAAAGATAGAGAGAAAAAGTGAGCTGTTTTCTTTTCCCCTTTTTTTAGTGATCATGGTAATAATGGGACAAATGTGAGACCACTATTTTTATTTTTCTTCCCAACTCCCACCAGATCCTTCCCCTTCCGTGTCATTCATGTTTTTTTCTGGTGAGAGACTGTTATACTGAAAATTCATGTTTGTAGGAGGTACAATAGAGTAATAAAATTTTATGAATTTGAATAATAGGATAATCCTGAAGATACTAAATTTTATATTAATTTTAATGTACACTAACTGAAAATAAGTTGATTAATACTATTTCTATGAACATAGTTCTAGAAGAAAGTCTCACTGGGCTTCATTTTAGTTGTGATATTTGGTGAATTTGAGGTGGTTTTTAAAGAAGTATTTTAAAGCACTTAGAGCATTGTAAAGAAGCATTTCATTTATGCAAGTTAATAATCTTGAATAAAAGATCTGGAATGTGGTCAAGTANTCTGTTAAGGCATTAAAATTATTTATATAGAAGCTGCACATTATGTGTAAGATCTCCAAAGGAATGTACTGCAATAAAAATGGCAGAATAACACACAATAAGAATTAAACTTTCAGGAAAGGNTCAATACAAAGAGGGAACTAAGACTAAGAAGAATATTAATGAAGCAAATTGAGAAGTTTGTGAGTTGGACTTACTATTGGATGTGTATCCTTCCTGTTAATATATTTTCAGTTTTCTGTAGACTTTTGAAAGTGTTGTTGAGTTAGAATTTAGTGCTGTGTTGATTAGTCAGAATCAGAGCCTAGAATATTTATGAATTCTGTAAGCCAATTTAGTACAATATAGCCATTATAAAAGATTACATTATATACACTTGAAGTAAATCAGTGTCTGGGATGATGGCTTAGAAGTTAAATACAGATATTCACAGGCAAGAGTACTGTGGAGTCAACACAGATGCTTGTACAACACACACACACACACACACACACACACACACACACACACATATACACATAAAACTCACAGAGATCTACCTGCCTCTGCCTCCTAAGTGCTGGAATGTGCCATCAGCACCCAGCTTCAGATCTTTTTTTTTCTTTTT
This sequence comes from Neotoma lepida, assembly GCA_001675575.1. NCBI lineage: Eukaryota > Metazoa > Chordata > Mammalia > Rodentia > Cricetidae > Neotoma > Neotoma lepida. Next base: position 81,585 of record LZPO01044423.1, on the reverse strand, counting down.
AAATGTAATTTTTATAGATACTTTGGGAATTTCACATCATGCCCCCTACCTCTCAGGCCCACCCTATCCATCCTTCACCCTTGTAGTGCCCTCTCCAAACAAAATTAAAAACACAAACAAAAATATTAATTAAAACAAAACAACTAAAAAGCAACACAACAGAAATCCACTTCACNTACCTGTCTTTTCCACCTCTCCATCACTGTTTTCATTTGTCTTAGTGGCATTGGGAGTTGCTGTATATCANGCAGTAGACCCTTTTGTCCAAACAGCTGTATTTACAAATGTTCATTGTGTAATGAGTTGTTGGTATGGTTCAAGGCCTCTGGCTTTGGGTACACCATCAATACTGGACCCTCATTGAAACTCCTCTTGGATATCCTGCTGTTGTCCCAGTCATGGAGATCCTGTGGCTATGGTTTCTCAGGACCACCTTTCATGTGCTCATAGATTGGGTAAGTGTTGGGGTGGACCAATTCAAAGCCCTAAATGTGTGCCTTGATGGTAGCTGAGTTGGTTAGTCAAGGTCACTGGGACCATCCTCCTCAGGTAAAGGGTAAGACCAGCTCTCCATGTTGATGGTGAGGGGTAATGCTATTCTTTTAAAGGGCCACATGTTAGACATTTACTAGAGTACTGCTTTCTATGATTTTATAAATTCCTCTCAAGCCGTTTTTAATCTTGAAGAATTAGTCTTGCACTCATATTTTATATTTTATAGAGCAGCTGTCATTTCCGCATTAATTTATTCCTTTTTATTTTGGGAATAATTTTATTTGGTGCTATGTGACATTAAATAAGGAAGGAGTATATGTATTTTGATTTACTGAAGTTTCTGAAAAATTGAAATATTAACTGCTGCTTGTCAGTGATCCTAGGTAAGGGAAGTAGTCAAACTGAACTGCATTGTATTTATTTATTAATTTGTTCACTACAATAATCTGGCATTTTCTAGGGATTCAACTAATGAAACTACTGCCCATTCTGATGCTGGCAGCGAACTTGAAGAAACAGAGGTCAAAGGAAAACGAAAGAGGGGTCGTCCTGGCCGGCCTCCAGTATGTATCATATTTGTCTTTGTGCTTCAGTGCTTTCCCAGAAATAAGCTTAATATGAAGTTGTTTGTCAGTTCTAGTATTAATGCTGTTAATATTTTATGATTTTTATTCCAGTGACACAACAGAGATTCTTGGGAACTTTGCTTTGGCTTAGCAGTGTCAGAAAAGGGAAATTTGTCACACCTTTGCTGTCTGTTCTTGAAAGCATGGAGGAAATGTTGAATAAAGTTCAGTTAAGACATACTGCTCTTCTTACTCAACTTTTTTTTTGGGGGGGGATAGCTCCTAAATGTGGATTTTAATAGTAATATTTTAAAGNTTGAGGCAAGTTTTAATAAAGTCTTAATGATTCATGAGTTGAAAGGTTAGAAGAGTTCAAGGTGACCTTNCTTTGAGGGGTATCTTTATAAATTCTATGAGTTTTAGTTACTATATAAGCATAATAAACTTTGAAAGATAGTAACAATATATCAAGATGTTAAGATTTATGGTTCTCATTCATCTATGATCTGATTTGCTATTGTACTAACGTTTTTCTTCTTATGAAAGAGCTTATGAAAAATCTTTCTTTATAGAAAACATAGTAGAATAAGCTTCCCCATATTTTCATTACTGAGCTTCAAAAATTATCCAGTATGGCTAGTCTTGTTTCATTTCTCCAACTTTTTCCTTCTCCTATGATATTTTTTAAGGTCAATCTAGACATTATTTCTTTTGTAACCATTTCAATTGGTATCTTTGTAGTCAAACAAACTCTCCTATCTTCTCATTTCACAATCAGCCTAGAAAGCTTTTTTATTATCAAAAGGTGTGGGGCTTTCTCCTCACCAAAACAAGCCATCACTGTGTAGCATTAATTACTATCTAGGTGTTGTGTAAGCTGCTTTACTTTTGTCATAGTGTCCAATGTCAATGTTTAGTTTTCAGTCTCCAATATTTTTACCCCCCCCCCTCCATTGTGATTCTCAAGTTCTCCCTGTTTGTTTCCCTGTGCTTTTGACCAACTGCNTGTATGAGATTCTCCCAACCTACCCCTTGGATTTGATAAATTTAGTTGAATAGCTCACAGAATTTTGGGAAACTCCTTTAGCAGTCTGTTACCAGTATTGTCNCTTAATAGAGAAATAGATGGAGCAAGGTATGGGAGAAGGGTTAAAGACATTCAGTGCCAGTTAACTTGTGTCATCTTCCAGGACCTTCATTGTATTCAGCTATCAGGAATCCCTTTAAACCCCATTCTTTATTTTTTTTATTTGCATATTTTTATTAAGTATTGCGTGAAAAACAAGTTTCCTTGTGGAATTTCCATACATACTTCATTTTGGTTGAGTTTCTTCCCCCGACCTGCTCCTTTCTCCCCTCCTCCCACCTCCTCTCTGCTTGTACCCTTCTAACCCATATCCCACCTTCTACGTCCATATCACACACGTTCTATTAGCCTCTCTGTCCTCTCCATTAAAGTCTCTTTTCCCACACAGATTTTATGAGTTTTTTCCTGTATCCTGGCTTCTACACATGATTCAATATAAATAAACATGTATAAAAGTAATAAGCTAGGATTCACATTCATACATAACTGTATATATCTCACTGAACGTAATATTTTCCACTTCCATCAATTTTCCTAAAAAATTTTACTTTTCTTTTTTTTAATTAATTAATTAATTTATTTATTTTTACATTAAAAAGATCTTCTACTCCTTTTA
>LZPO01044423.1:63228-76180 GCA_001675575.1 Neotoma lepida | reverse complement strand
GTTTGGTCCATTATCATTATGGTGGGGAATATGGTGGTACATAGGTAGGCATGGTGCTAGAGAAGTAGCTGAGAGTTCTACATCCTGATTTCAAGGCAGCCAGAGAAGAGAGAACCACTGGGCCTTGCCTGGACCTTTGAAAAATCAAACCAGTGACAAACTTCTTCCAGTAAGGCCATATCTACTCCAAAAAGGCCATACCTCCTAATCCTTATCCANTGCCACTCAATGATGACTAAGCATTCAGATATATCGAGCCTATGAGGGCCATTCTTATTTAAAGCACCACTGTGTTTAATCACTTGTACATAGGAAGATAGGTAGGTTTTTCTTAGTGTGTTAGTGAACATGACTTTTTGAATGTAGTTGTTTTTATCTCTTTTGCCAGAATTACTATTTTAGGGCCAACCTTAAAACAAAACATGGGAGAAGTGTTCTTCATTTGACTGTGTCCTTGCTTCCACTTGCCTGTAAACNTTTTGACTGTATGACCTTTATTTAAAGGGCAAAAATTGTGGAGAAAGACATACATTGTAATCTTTCTAGTTCTTACTCATTTGAAGAAGTGTTTGTTCCTATAGCTTTCCTTACACGAACATTTTGAGAAGAGTGAAAGAATCTTGTAATTAGTGTGAGACTGTTTTAGTTTCTCATGCTACCCTGTGAGNATTCTGAGAATACAGGCAGGTTGCCTTGCTTCTCTGGGATTCATGGAAATTTGTTCTCCAATTAAAAAGTTTNAGATTAAAGACTGCTTGTATCATTTTCCTTCAAGGTAATTAATGTACAGTATTATTTTAATTTTGATGTGTGTACAGCTAAGCCTCTGCAGTATGCTTTTTGTGATTTAAAAGTTTTGTATATCTAAATGATTAATTCTTTTGTTGTGCCAAATATTACTGGAGTATTTTTGGAACTGCTACTGTCCAATCTAGTAGGTAAATCGTACATATTTTTTTCTGTTGTCATTTGAATGATCCTATTTGAATTATAGCAAAGATAACTTATTTTCAAGAATGATAAGACATTTTCTATTAACCATCTCTGTTTTGAATGGTTACAAATTTTGGTTGATAATTTTTAAAAACTATTTTATTCATTACATTTCCCATTATTTCTGATGGGATTTTTTTTGTTTAATTTTTTAAATTTGTTGTGTGTATGTGTGTGTTCGCGTATCTTTTATGTATGCGTATAAGTATNTCTNGAGGTCAGAGGTCAACTTACAGGAGTCAGTTCTCTCCTTCTACTGTCTGAGTTCCAGGAATGAAATTCAGAGGTCAGGCTTAAAAACAAGGTTATTTTTTTGTTTTTTGTTTTGTTTTGTTTTTAACCTGCCGAGACTTTATTATTATTATTATTATTATTATTATTATTATTATTATTATTATTAAAACATTTGATGTACAACTGCAGGAGAGATAATATACAGATATCTTGAACATAAATAGAGGTACAAATTCTTATCCTAATAGTGAAATGTTTCACTAAAGCATGCTCAGTGATTGGGCAAAACCAAAACTTATTTTATGCTACAGACATCCTAGGGTCCTTCCTGCTAGGTAGCCTCCCTGGATCTGTGGGTTGCAGAGTGATTGTCCTTTGGTTTATACCTAGTATCCACCTATTAGTGAGTACATACCATGTTTGTCCTTCTGGGTCTGGATTACCTCACTCAGGATGATATTTTCTAGTTCTNTCCATTTGCCTGCAAATATCATATGGTCATTGTTTTTCTCTGCTGAGTAGCACTCCATTGTGTATATGTACCACATTTTCTTAATCCATTCTTCAGTTGACAGGCATCTAGGTTGTTTCCNGGTTCTGGCTATTACAAATAATGCTGCTGTGAACATAGTGAGGTCCCATTTATTAATTGTTGTTCTCAGTGTCTGTGCTACTGGTGTTATATTTAGGAAGCCTGCCAAGACTTCTTGCCAGCCCATTTTATTTCTTTTTGAAAACATTGACTGGTATATAATAATCTTACATATTTATGGGGATAAAAAGTGATATTTTTTTTGTATGTGAGTGTGATTTGTGTATATGTGTGAATGAACATGTTTATTTGTATGTTGGTGCTCATTTGTGCATGTGTATATGTGATATATGTTTGCCCGTAATTCATATCGAGAATCTTCCACCACATTCATTGTGGCCTGGTCTTTCACTTGAACCCAGACCTTGTGTGTATATATGCACACATACGCACACATACCCAGCTAGTCAGCTTGTTATCTCAGCTTCCTGAAGTTGGAATTAGAGGCAGCCACCCACTATTACATGGGTTCTGGGGATCAGATTCTGGTCCTCATACCTGCCTGGCAAGATTTTCCACTGAGCCCCAAAGTGTGCTTGATGCATATACACAATATGGAGTGATTAAATCAGAGTCATTAGTATATCTGTTCTTGTTACACATAACACCTTTATTACCCGTACACATGTTCAGAATTCTATTTTAATTATTTCGAATTATAAATTCATTGTTAACCATAGCCATCCTACTGTGTTATCGAACACTAGACTTGAATCTTTCTAATTGTAATTTATTGTTTGTTAATTAACTTCTGTATTATGCCCCTCCACCCTATCCTTCCCAGCCTCTGTTAAACCATTGTTCCTCTCTCTACTTCTGAGATTTTGTTTAAGCTTCTGCAGATATGATTAGCTGGGTTTGTTTGTTTGTTTGTTTGTTTGTTTGTTTGTTTGTGTATTTGCTTTTCTTTCATTTGGTAGAATAGTCCTCCAGGTTGAGTCTGATTATTATAAATGGCAGGATTCTGTTCTTTTTATGTAGTATACATGCCACATTTTCTTGTTAGTAGATGGCTAAAGTGATTGCATATCTTGACTTATAAGTAATTCTGCAATAAACATAAGAGTGTTGTAGATGTGTTTTGAACGTACTAATTTTTCTTTGAATATATGTCTAGTAATGAGATTGCTGGGCCATATAGCATTTCCAGTTTAATTTTGTAAGAACTTTCTATACTGTTTTGATAATGGCTGTTCTGATTTATGTTCCTTCAATAGTGTATGAGAATTCCCCATTCTCTGTATCTTCACTAGCATTGGTTGTTTTTTTGTTTTGTTTTGTTTTTTATCTTCTTAGTAACAGACATCCTCATTGGTGTTGGATGGTATCTTTTTATGGTTTTGATTTGCATTTCCCTGTTGATCAGTCAATAATATATTTTCATTTACCTATTGTTTATTGATATCCTCCTTTAAAAATATTCCTATCATTTGTTTATTTTTAGTTTAGATCATTTTTAATTCCTTACATAATTATATCAATCCTACAACTAGTTAGCAAATATTTTNTTTCATTTGATAGGTCTTTTTTGCTCTCTATTATTTCCTTTGTTTAATAGAAACATTTTAGCTTGACATGANCTCTTTTGTCTCTTGTAGTTTTGNTACATGTAGTTTTGAGTCTTTCCTAAGAAGTCTTTNTCCTTATCATTATTACAAGATCTTTCCTATTTTTTTTCTACTAGGTTAATAGTTTTTGGTTGTACATTTAAGTCTGTTTATACAGATTTTTGTAACTGGTGAGACATCAGTTTCATCTTTCTACACATACATTTAACTGTTGACTCTCTTTTCTCTGATGTATGTTCTGAAGAATTTAGTTTTAAAAAAACATTATTTCTGGATTCTTCATTTGTTCTATTGTCCTTTGTCACTGTTTTTTGGCCGGTAGTGTACCCTTTGATTATACAGTCTTGCAGTGTGATTGAAGTTGGGTTTTGATGCTTCTACTTTGTTCTTTTTGCTCAGGTTTACACTGGCTATGCNGAGTCTTTTCTCGGAACATTCAATTTTTAGGATTATTGTATTTCTTTGAGAGATATCATTGGTATTTTGATAAGGATGGAGTTGAATCTATAGGTCATGTTGGGCACTGGAAACATTTTTACAATATTGCTTCAGTTCTTAAACATGGGATATATTTCCACTATTTTGTGATCTATTTACTTTCATTCATCATTGTTTTATATATTTGTTGTAGAGATCTTTCTTTGTTGTTTGTTTTTAGATGTTATATAAATGACATAATGCTCATTTTCTCCTCTCATTTTTANTAGTTCTTTGAAAATCTCATACAGTATATTTTGATCATATTCCCCTACCCCCAACTCCTCCCATAACCATCCCCAATTCCCTACTCACCCAACTTTGTGTCTTTAAAAAATAAAAATAAACCCATTAAGTATAGTTTATGATGTATATACTCCTGAGTTTGTAGCCTTCATTGGAGTGTGGTGTATTTACCAGGGGATGCACCCTTGAAGAAAACTGTCTTTCCNTCTCACAGCAGCTGTCAACTTCCAGTAGCTCCTTTGGTAGTGGCTGGACTTCATGCCCACTTCCTTTTTTAGCCTTTTGTGTGTGGTGTGCTTAATTCTGTGCAGGTTTTATTCATGCTGTCTCAACTGCTGTAAATTCATGCAACTTCCTGCTATGTCTAGAAAATACTGTTTCCTTGCAGTCGCCTACCATGTATAGTTTTTACAATCTACTGCTCCCTAGTCTGCCATGGTCTTTGAGCCTTGGGTGGAGAGGCTTGACATTCTGCCATCTCTGTTCTCTGCACCTTGACCAATTGTGGTTCTTTCTGTTAATTGTCATCTGCTACCAAAAACAAAATACTTCTCTGATGAGGGCTTGCACTAATATATGAATATAATATTAAATAATTAGTTGGTTTAATATTATGTCCATTTAGCAGAGTATTACTAATAGGTTGTTCCCTAGAGCATAGGACCTATCTAGCCTCAAGTTCTTAGCCCTAGCAATGATGCCAGCTATCGATTTCAACTGATGGACCTATGCACATGTCATTATTGCATCAGTGGGCATGTGTTGCCAGGCTAGGTCATTTTTGTAGCGAACAGCGTTCGCACTTTGGTAAGATTGGTGATCTCTTTTCTCCTCTAGTAGTGTGTATAGTAGCACTTTCCAGCACTGTGAAAGGTAGAGATGAAACTTCTAGGTCAATACCAGCTTGATTTCTCCATGTTCTAGGATTTAAGTGTATTCTTCAGCAATATCTTATTGTCAAGTTCTGGTCAGTAATCAGGAACATTGGCAGTAGCCTGTAAAGTTTGGGGGTCTGTGGGGATTACTTGCCAACAGCTCCAAAGGATAACCCATTCCTAGCCCTGATCTCTTTATTTGTTATCCTATGGTGCCTAGTAGGGTGTTCTTGCCTTATTATAGGTAACTCCATTTAAACTATATGTGTGTGTGTGTGTGTGTGTGTGTGTATTTTAGGAACCTTCTACAGTAAGAGGTTTCCGTATGAAAATTTCAATGTGTCTTTAGTGTTAGTTACCCCTCCTGTCTTCTTGCATCTACCCTGTCCATCTATCCCCCTCTCCTTTAAACCCTTTCTGTACCATTCTCCCTCTTGAATACTTTATACTACTTTGTTCCATCTCCCTTCCTTGAGCACACCCCCAGCCCCGCCTGGCCTCTACTAATTTCCTTACCTCTATGGGTATTCCACTTGTAATACAGATTATCTGAAGATTCAAAGCTAACATCCAAAACTGAGAGAAAATACATACTTATCTTTCTGGGTCAGGATCATCTTACTCATATTGGTAATTTGCAGTTCCATTTATAATTTCATTTTTCTTAACAGCTGAATAATATTCCACTGTTTATATGTACCTTCTTTTTATTATCCACACATCAACTGATGGCTGTGGTGATTATATTATGTCCCCCAAAATATTGTGTACCCTAATAAAACTTATTTGGGGTCAGAGAACAGAACAGCCACTAGATTAAACATAGAGGTTAGGCAGTGGTAGCACATGCCTTTAATCCTAGCATTCCCGAGGCAGAGATCCATCCAGATCTCTGTGAGTTCAAGGCCACACTGGAAACAGCCAGGCATGGTGGCACACACCTTTAATTCCAGTGGCACACACCTTTAATTCCAGCACCTGAGAGCTCATGTCTTTGCTTGAGAAAGACACATGCCTTTAATCCCAGAAAGGAGTGGCAGGAAGCAGAAAGGTATATAAGGTGTGGAAACCAGAAGCTAGAGGCCTCTTAAGCTTTCAGGCCTTGAGCAGAGTGGAGCTGAGATTCATTTGGGTGAAGACTCAGAAGCCTGCAGTCTGAGGAAACAAGATCAGCTGAGGAGTTGGCAAGGTGAGGTTGGCTGTGGCTTGTTCTGTCTCTCTGATCATTCAGAATTTACCTCAATACCTGGCCTGGTGTTTTCAATTAATAAGACCNTTTAAGATTCNCTCTACAGATGGCTGTTTCTGTTTCTAGCTATTGTGAATAAACAATAAACATGGATGAGCAGTTATCTTTATAGTAGGATATAGAGTCCTTTGGTTATATGTCTAACAGTGGTATAGATTAATCATGTTGTAGATCTATTTCTAGCTTTAGACAACCTTCATACCTATTTCTGTAGGCTATGCCACTTTATTTTATGACCATCAATGAATAAGTGTTCCTCTTTCTTTGCTTTTTTTTGCCTGCAATTGTATTTTGGTTCTTAGCTATTCTCATGCAGGTAAGATAAAATCTTAAGATAAGTTTAATTTGTATTTTGACTTGATAGCTANTGATGCTGAACATATATATTTTCAAATGTTTCTCAGCTAATTGTGTTTCACCTTTTGAGAACTCATTTTTAGTTCCTTTTCCCACTTTCTAAAAATTTATTTTTAATAGTGCATGTGTGTGTATGCACATGAATGTGGGTGCCCACAGAGGTCAGAGGTGTTGAATTCCCTGGAGCTGGAGTTATAGACTAAACAATGTGGATGCTGGGATTTGAACTGTCCTCTAGAAGAACAGTATTTGTTCTTAAACACTGAGCCATCTATCCAGCCCCTCCATGTCCCACTTTTTAAATTGGGTTTTTTGTTTTCTTGATATTTAAAGTTTTTAGTTCTCTGTATGTTGTAGATACTCACTCTCTGTCAGATGTATAGCTGGTAAGGATTTTTTCTTTTCCTTTTTTTTCTGAGACAACATTTCTCTGTGTAGCCTTGACTGTCCTGGATCTTGCTTTGTAGACCAGGCTGGCCTCGAACTCACAGAGATCCCCTGCCGCTGCCTTCCAAGTGCTGGGATTAAAGGTGTGAGCCACCAGTGCCCAGCCACTAGTAAGGATTTTATTCATTTTGTAGACTGCCTCTTCACTTGGATGATGGTGTCCTTTGCTGTAGAGAAGCTTTTTAGTTTCATGAGGTCCCATTTATTAATAATTCATCTGTGCAGTTGAACGCTCTTTTCTGTGCCAGTGAGTTCAAGTCTTTGAGATTCAGGGTATGAAGTCTTATGTTGACACCTGGAGTTGAATTTGTGCATGGCGAGAGCATTTTTGAATCTATGTTTATTTATTAGAAATATTGACCTGTTATCTTTGTTATTGAGTCTTTGGTTTTAGTATCAGGGTGATACTGNCTTTGTAAAAAGAATTTAGAAATGTCACTTTTTATTTTGTGAAGTAATTTGAAGAGTATTTTATGTTCTTCTTTGAAGGTCTTGTAGAATTCTTATCGGAATCCAACTGTCCTCTGGCTTTTTTTAGTTGGGAAATTTTTAATTGCAGTTTCTATTTCCTTGAATGTTATGGGTTATATAGTGTTTATTTCATCTTGATTTAACTTTGCTAAGGTATACATCCAGAGATTCACCATTTCTTTTGGGTTTTCCCGTTTTATGGTATATAGATTTTAGAAATATGTACTTAGGAGGAGTTTATGAATTTCCTCAATGTGTGTTGTAATGTCTCCCTTTTAATCTAATTTTACTAATTTGGATCCTCTCTTTGGGTTAATTTGACTAAAGATTTGTTATTCTATTTAATCTTTTCAGTGAACAAAGTCTTTGTTATTCTTTGTATTTTTTTGTTTCTATTTTATTTATTTCAGACCTTATTTTGTTTATCTTCTCATTCATTCTTTTGAGATCTCTCAAAAAATTTTTTTTAATGTATAGACATTTAGTGCTATGAACTTTCTTCTTAGGACTGCCTTCATTCTGCTTTATAGTTTTTAGTATTTTGAGTTTTCATTTTTTTCTATTCTAGAACCTTTAAATAATTTTTCTCGACTTCATCGTTGACCCGTTTGTCATTCAGTAGCTTCTTGTTTAGTTCTAATGAGTTTTTGTACTTCCTGTAGTTTCTGTTGCTCTTAATATCCAACTTTATTCCATTGTAATAAGATAGAATGCATGATATGATTTCAATTTTTGTATATGTTGAGTTTTTCTTTGTGTCCTAATGTATGGTCAGTTTGGGAGAAATTTCTATAGGCTGCTGGGTCCATACCATNTTGGAATATGGTCCAAGAATGGAGTCCTGTGAGGAAAATTTTGACTGATTGTGAGAAATTTCNAAGAAAAAGAAAGACAAGAGTCTTATGACCTTAGTTNCTTCAGAACATGGAATTGTTTTTGGAATGTAGTTTTACCCTCCTCTCAGGTGTAGGAGATAAGAGTGAGTTTACTTCAGCTGTTGTTATTCATATGCCTCTATGGAAGAAAAGTAATGTTTTTCCAACATGTGGCTTGTCCTTGCGATTGTACACTGTATTCATGGGACTCTTAACCCTCAGAGGATAAACTGTCTGATGCTCTGAATAAAGTCAGCTACTGCATGAGACTTTTGTCGTCCTCATTTGTCAGCTCCATTTCTCAGGTCTCGCCTCCTCCATAGTGGCAGATACACTTGTATTAGTCATTAGGATTGCTTTTTAATTTTTATCTGATTTTTACTTTAAGAATTTTGTGTGTGCATGGTATGTTGTGCTTTTGTGTGTGGTGTGTGTACGTGGTCGGTATGCAGATGTNTTTGTATAGTTTTTGAGGTAGAGTGGGGAATGAATGAAGGTGAAGTTCAGAGGTTGAAATTCTGTATCTTTCCTTTGTTTTCCACCTTTATTTTTTGAGACAGGGTCTCTCACTGAACCCTGAAGCTAAGTTGGTTGACCAGTGAGCTTCAGAGTTCTTCCTTTATGTACCTTCCTAGCACTGGGACTACAGGCACTTGGGCCGCTATACCTAACCTTTTACTAGAGGGCTGGGCATCTAAACTCTTGTCATGTTTGCATGGCAGGTATCCTACCAATGAAGCTATCTTTCCAGGCCCCTTTATGTTTTTGAGATAATCTCATGAAGCCGAGGCAGGTCTTGAGCTCTTGGATCTTCTCCCTCTCCCTCCCAAGTGCTGGAATAACAAGCATGTAACAACATTCCTCAATACTTGAGTGTTTTTCCACACCGTTACTTCTTGGTATATGTGAATGTTGCTGGATTTTGTTTACTAATTTCTGATTTAATTACAATTTTGTATGTTGATTTGTATTTATAGTGTCCTCTCTCTTTGAGTTTTGGCAATCCTACCAGGTTTTTGGTATAGTTCTTAGTTTTTTGTTTTTGTTTTTTGATATATATACGATTATATTACTTGCTAATGATTTAATTTGAGTCATTTTTATTTCTTTCTTGGTTGCTCTGACTAGGACTTGTTGTATTGTATTGAACAAACGTTGTCTTATGCTAGATTTAGAGAAAATGCTTTAAACTTTTTCCCATTCAATATGGTATTANCTGTTTGTTTGTCTTAATGTGGCCTTTATTTATAGTGAGGGACATTTCTTTTATAAGTAATTTGCTGAAAATTTTTATCAGGAAATCTTGAATTTTATCAAATGACTTATATCTAACCATTGAAATGGTCCTATGGTTTTTGTCCTTTGTTTACTTGATAACATGTATCAAGTTTACTGATTACCATATATCTTGCTTGTTCCTNGGAAGTAATATTTTTTTCTATGTCGTTGGATTCAATTTGTTAGTATATATTTAGAATTTTTGCTTCTTTATTTGTCAGAAATATTGGCCTATAGTTGTCATCATCTTTTCCTTCTTCCTCTTCTTCCTTTTAAAACTGTTTTATTGTGATATAAGAGTAATGTTAATGTCATACAATGAACTATAGGATTGTGTCCATTTCAGTTCTTTGGAGTAATTTGAGCAGAATTAGCATTATTTCTCTTTAAATATTCACTAGTGAAGCCNTATGGCCTTGGATCTTTTCTCTGTTGAGAGATTTTTCTTATTTTTGACATAGTCTAATTATTTGGATTTGGGTTTGTCTTTTTTTTTAAAATAAATTATGTGTTATTTTTGTTTTGTTTTGTCTTTATGATCCTGGGTTTCTCTGTGTAGCCCTGATTGCCCTAGAACTCGCTCCGTAGACCAGGCTGGCCTTTTACTCAGAGATTCACCTACCTCTGCCTGCAGAGTGCTGGGATTAAAGACATGTGCCACCACTGCCGGGTATGATACATTTATTTACTTATTTTTTATTTTCCTTTCCTTTTTTTGGGAACAAGTTCTCACATAGTTCAGGCTGGTCTTGACCTNACTGTGTAATGGAGGATGATTTTGAACTCCTGATCTTGCTGCCTCCATCTCCTAAGTACTGCAATTATAGGCTTGTGCCAACATTGTTACATTCAGTCATACTACTTGTTACTGGTCTCTTGAAGTTTTTATTTCTCCATGATTTGATTTTGGTATGTCTTATATTTCCAGAAATTTATCCAACTTTTTGAAAGCAGATAGTACAAGTACTTTTTGTTAGGAGTAGCATTGTTCACAACTTCTTACCTGTCATTTTAGGAAGTTTATCATAATAGTTTTTATAATAGGCTATTTTTTGAAAATGATTATTTTTATTAGGATATTTAAATTTGCAATTGTCCTACTTAAGTTTTTATTGTTATATCTTTGTGTTAATAATTATAGCCATATTCAGCGTTATTGTGGGTTCTTTAATACCACTTGCAATAAAATGAATCCTCCACTCAAGTGAGTTACACAAAAATTTTTATTTCCAGGTACATTATAAACATTATGTTTACACTGTGTAATAATAATAATATAGTTAAACATGTCCATACCTCAAAAAATTATTATGCCAGTGGTCACTTGAGTCATTGGTGATTGGTTTGGATTGAGGAGGTCTTTGGTTCTGTGTTGCTTGCTACTGACTAATTAGGGTAGTAGCTGCTGANTGCTTTCAGTAATTTCTTAAGTTGACAAAGATGTTTGTCACATCAATTAACTATTTTATGAATGACTTCTGTATTTTTTAAAGTTTAGTTTTTCATTGTTTTCCCCAAAGTTAGAGTTCTTTGTTCACAGCTTATATGTTTGTGGTATATGTGGGTGGGTGGGTTGGTGTGGGTGTGGGTGTGTGATGTGGGTGTGTGGTGTGGGTGTGTGGTGTGGGTGTGTGGTGTGGGTGTGTGGCAACTGCTGAGCATTTTGCCTTCCCACTTTGTAGCTTTACTGAGAGTTGATTCCATCTCTAGAAACATCTTTCTTTGCTTGTCTTTAAGAAGCAAGCCATCATCCATTAATGTTTTATTGTGGGATTATAGTAATTCAAGCTTTTAGACTTTGCTAGTTATTNATACCATGTATGCCCTATTTCTAATTCTACTTAGTATTTCTGCCTCATAAGTTCTGTTTTCCCCATTACAGTCTTGAAGGCCCCAAAGTCATTATTGACAACTGGTTTCATGTAATTTAATACTTTGGCTTATCATGATACTCTGATTTCCTAACATAAATGACAAATGTTCTTTACAATGTGAAGGTTTTCAGTGTACTTAGTCTAGATCTGGCAGCAGGATTACTGTCCGTGGTACTTTTGCCTCAGTATTTCTTAAATTGAAAGGTTCAAAAGCTAAAATATTTCCTGACTCATAGGTTGCCGAATGAATGTTACTTTAGCAGGCATAAAATTAATTTCATTATATACCTCCGTCATAGCTCTAAGATGAACAGTTAATTGTCAGCGAGCAGTACTAATTTGGAAGGAATCTTTCACTGCCACCTGAATAGTAGATGTGAACCGTGGACACAACATGCTCAGTAAACCAGATTGTAAACAGATATGCTGTCATTCCGGCATTGTTCTATTTATAGAATACAGGCAGAGTCAATTTAGTATAATTTTGAGGAACCTCAAGATTTTCAGAATGGTAATTGCGCATTGACTTTACCTTAAACTCATCATTTGTATCAGTCCTTAATAAGACAGCCAATCTTTCCTTTAACCTTTGAGTGCAGACATCGTCTCTAGCTATGAAAGTTCTAGATGGCATCTTGTTCGTATATGGAGCTGTTTAATCTGCAATACAAATTCATTATTTATTAACTGGGGCTTGGTTCAGTGGTAAAAGCAGTTGACACAAAAGCATTAGGACTGGGGGTTATTTTCTCAAAGTGTGTTAATACCAGCTGGGCTTGGAAGCGTGTTTGTAATTTCAGTTCCAGAAAACAGAGATAGGGTATTCCCAGCAGCAGGCTGGCTGTAGCCATACCTGCAAGTTCTGTGTTTTGTTNAGAGAGACCCTGCTTCAGTGAATAAGGTAGAAGAGGAATTTGGNATTTTAAGGTGGAAAGAAAGNAATAGGTTTATTTCACAGAATAAACCTGAGTAAGGCTGTCATCTGAGAAGGTGAAGGAACAAACTTCTTTTACAGGTTAGGGCTGTNAGGTTAGGAAGGGACCTGAATCTGATTTCAGTTAAGTAGTTAACTGGTTAAACAGGAATGTGCAGGAGTAGTGTTGACTTCAGGAAATTAACTCTGGGGAATTGAAATTGTTAGCCACAGGGAAAGGGGTTGCTGTTTCACAGGAATGTTGTTCAGGGAGGCTGGGGTATTCTGACTGGAATTGGGTTGCCCTGAGGCTTGGAGGATAGTTGTGTGTCTTCTTACTAGCATGATTCCCAAATCTCAGGCCTCCATGCATACACACACTAATGGGCCTCTACATGCCTATGCTCCCCCCCCCAACAAACACTAATGCATATACATTACACACACAAAAAGGAAAAATATGTATTGCTTAATATAACCATCTTCTTTAATCATTTTAGTTA
>LZPO01044423.1:43295-56805 GCA_001675575.1 Neotoma lepida | reverse complement strand
AGGCTGGCCTCGAACTCACAGAGATCCACCTGCCTCTGCCTCCCGAGTGCTGGGATTAAAGGCGTGCGCCACCACCGCCCGGCTGTATATTGAGTTCTTCAGGTAACTTTGGCAACTGAAATGGTCACAGAAATGTTTCTGAAATCTTAATTTTTTAGGGGTGACTTTAAAATTTAAAATATCAGTAAAAGTGCTCCTTTATTTTATTGTATCTTACCTTTCTTAATCCTTTAAGTAAGGATAACATGTAGACANTTTTAATTTGCTCACTTGTCTATGTGTATGTTTTAAAAGAAAGAATTCTCATAAAGTAAAAAATTTAAATCTTTCAAAACTCTATGTTAAAAGTTATTGTGGATGGGCCCGTGAGGTGGTTCAGTGGGTGAAGGCACTTGCTATTGCCAAGCTGAGATATTTAGTTCAAAATCTGGGATCCACATGGTGGAAAGAGAGAACCAACTCCTATAAGTTGCCCTCTGACCTCTGTATGTTCTCTCCACAGACACATACTAAATAAATTCAAAATATTTTTTAAAACATTGGAAATGGTTAAACTGTCAGCTGTAGTGAACAGCTCATCATTGAGCTCAGGAGGTCGGACACAGACACAAGTTTTTAAGAAGCTATTAATGTATTATCTTACAAAAAATACTTTTTAAATTACAAGATTTTAATGAGAAATCTTGAGATCCCAGCTTAAAAGAGTTATTATTAAGGGCTCTTGCTGCTGTTGTCAATGTGGCAGCANCTAGCTGCTGTTAGTTTTGCCACTTTTAGCTGCTCCAGCTCTGTTACCACTCTCCAGAATGCACATTTGCCACTCTCAGGGCCTTAAAGTTTCTCTGGCTCCTTCTCTCCCACCAATAAGACATGAAGATGCCAGTAGAGTCTTGCCTGGATGTGCCACTGTCATGTGCTTTTTCAGATCTGCTTTTGGTTTTGCCTTGGGTGTCATAACTCAGCCTTTTGCATTTGTCAGAGTAGTCTTTTCTGTGGTCACCATTGCTCCTTTTTTATGTGTTACTAGCTTGCAGAGAGAGTTAACAAGACAAGCTGAATTTTTGGGGAGCCTAATGTTATAACCTAGGGAGTGTCAGCCAAAGAAGTGTCTCCCATCCAGTTCATCAGATGTGCCACATAGCCTGAAATATGGAATTTACAATAGTTAGAGTAGGCCTTCATGTAACTGTAGGATTGCATTTACACCAGTGAGTGCACTGCTCCCTTTTGTACCTGTCATAATGGTCTGTGCTAGGCCCCTAGACAAAGTACTGCCCCTCTCGTAGAATCGAAAAGGCTGCAGTGTCATCTAGAGTTTTCTGTGACTTGTAGTGACAGAAAGTCTAGTATAAAGTGAAATGGTAATGTCAGAGACCACACCTTTAGGACAGTGTTTCTCAACTTGTGGCTCATGATCCTTTGGAGGTTGAACGACTCTTTCACATGGGTCACCTAAGACCATTGGCAAACATACTCATTACGATTCATAACAGCAGCAAAATTACAGTTATGAAGTAGTAACGAAAATAATGTTATGNTTGGGGGTTATGACAACATGAGGAACTGTTAAAGGGTCGCAGCCTTAGGAAGGTTGAGAACCACAGCTTTAGTAGCTGGAGCTGTGTTGCAGCTACAATTGTCCAGGTGCTTTCTAAAAACAGAAGGGAGTCTGTCTGGCTGTGTGACATTCTTTTATTCAAGCAGCCAGATCACCAGAGAAGAGTCCACTAGCTCCAGATTAGGGGGATTGAAGAGTCCCGTCCCTATATTATGCCTATTTATAGGAGAATTAATATCAGAAGGAATGCCTATACTAAGAGCTTCCTATTAACTAGAATTTTTAAAACCGCACTTCGAACAATGACTAACTCTATTCCAGTGCTCCAAGGGCGGTTGGTCTCATTTATGTGTTTCAGTGAGTTATAACAAATTGAGATATTATTAAATATCAACTAAAAACACTTGTCCTCTATTTGGATCATTTACCATAAAAGTTTGCCTGGAGTGGTTGGGTGGGTCTGTCTCTGTGACTTTCACAGGCTGCAGAGAGACATGAAGGCAGTTTGGTGCAACACAACTCAGTAGCCAGTGTTGGGTTAAACTTCAGGAGTCTGACCCCAATTGGTTTATTTTAGGCTTATTTAAACACAGCACTGTTTGGTGAAAACTGTTCTTGTGATGATTAACTGAATTCCACAAATACAACAATGCATTCCTAAATCTCTTTGAGGAACAAAGTAAGCTACATGTAGATCTGACATGATTACATTAAAAGTCTTTGTAAAGTACATTTGATACCTTCAGTAAAGATTGAGTCTATAGATTGTACGAGAATGGATCTGGAGAAGGGTCTGGTGCTGGATTACATAAAGGTCACCATGCTAGAAAGTGTGTCTGTTCNAATCGTCTGGGTGGAAAATGGGTTTTACATTCCTTCCATTGAAGGAACAAACTTGTGTGCTTAACATTCTAGGTTCTCCTAGTGCATGTCTGTGAGCAAAAAGACCTCTGTGCCCTCTAAAAAATTAGGATAATTGTAGAAACTTTTTTGTAATCATTGGATTAGATAGAAGAACTTAATATTAATTACCAAATTTTGATAGTTGTACACAGTATATAAAGGAATCCCTTTATTTAGGGGCTCTAATGTTAGTATTTTACTCTCAAATGATTTAAAGATGTGGGGGATGGACGGCAAGCAAGCAAACAACTGCTAGAATCTTGAAAACTGGCAAATTTCAATGAAGTGTGTAGATGGAGGCTTTATATTTATGTCCCACCCCNTCCCACAGCCACTTCCAAATAATCACTCAGAGACTTATATTAATTGTAAATGCTTGGCCAGTAGCTCAGGCTTACTACTAACTAGCTCTTACACTTAAATTAACCCATATTTCTATTTATGCTTTGCCACGTGGCTCATGGCTCATTATCTCTTTTTTTTTTTTTTTTTTTTTTTGGTTTTTTCGAGACAGGGTTTCTCTGTGTAGCTTTGGCGGCGCCTTTCCTGGAACTCACTCGGTAGCCCAGGCTGGCCTCGAACTCACAGAGATCCGCCCGCCCCTGCCTCCCAAGTGCTGGGATTAAAGGCATGAGCCACCACCGCCCGGCTCATTACCTCATTTTGACATGTCCTGTTTGCCCAGTGGCTGGCTGGCATCTCTCTGACTCTGCCATCTTTCTTCCTAATTCTCAGTTTGGCTTTCCTGCATAACTTCCTGTCCAGCTACCAGCCTGTTAGCTTTTTATTAACCAATGAAAGTAATACATATTCATAGTGTGGAAAAGAATTTTTCCATAGCAGAAGTGTATGTAGCAGTTCTTATAGTAGTTTTTAAGATTTTATATAAATTTTAGCTTTGTTTCAAGCTGAAAAATTCAGTATGAAATTTTAGAATGCATTGTTCAAAAGTGTATTACATTGCCCTGTCTGAAAGAAAAAATAAAAAATTTGACACCTTTTAAAGCAGTAAAATAGTAAACTATTCTTGTCACCAGATGTAGTTTACGTGGAAACTGAAACATAGGCCTATTCAGAGTTTAGCAGCTTGACCTTCTGCATCAGAATTGATAGTTTCATGAGAAGCAGTGCTATCACTTTTAACATTGCATTATTCTTCCAGTGCTTAGAATACTGTAAGAGATGTCTGATAGCCTCAGTTTACTGTGTGTGCATTTTGTACCAAGGCTATTTATATCCTCTTTATAATGCTGTTGTGAGAACATAGGTAGTGTTTTCATAGAATTCAAGAAAAGTAGGACTTAGAATTGTTATTTCCTGGAATTGTTAGGAAGTTGCTGAGACATCCTGAACCATAAGATTTGATTCTGGATGTTGTACGNTTGTGTTAGCTGCTGTTNGCACCAGATAGAGCGCAGGTAACAGGCCAGAGGAATGATTCTACTCTGGTGAACCAGTGAGGTTGTTGTCTTACTTAAGGTTCCTGGACTATGAATATGCAACATCAAAAAGTGTCATACTAGCATGGATAACTAGTATCCATAGCTGTGTGGATGGAGTACCCCCTTTAGTGAACTTTGTATCTTCTGTGTATTTAGCATCTTACATCATGTATAATTGCATACAGCTCAGGGCGAGGGTGGCAGTAGGAGGGAAGCATTCTTCAGGTGAGGGCATAATGTCCTTCCTGACCTTGTTGAGGGTCTCTTGCAGTAGTCATAGCTGCTCTGAAGGCTCATTCTCAGGGGATAGTGTTCCATGACAGCGTGTTTAATCTTTTCTCTATACTTTCTCGGAATAAACAAACCATAAATAAACACATTTTCTTCAGTGTATTCGTTGAAACATTCACATTTATTAGTTTTTTCTTAAGGGCTACTGCATTTGTGACAAAGATATACTTGTTAGTTTATTCTTTTTTTTTTGAGCATTCCGTCTTTTATTTTATTACTTTTTTTTTGGAAATAGATTTTCTTCATATAATATATTCTGATTATGGTTTTTCCTCCCCCAGCTTATCCCAAATCCTCCATGTTCACCACTGTCTTAGTTAGGGTTTCTTTTGCTGGTTCACAGCAACTGACCACACACTGACCACAGCAACTCTTATAAAGGAAAAACATTTCATTAGGGTGGCCTACATTTTCAGAGGTTTAGTCCATTATTGTCATGGTATGACATGGTAGTGTGCAGGCAGAAGTGGTGCTGGAGAAACAGTCAAGTGTCCTACATCTTGACTTGGCAGCAGTAGGAAGTGGTCTGAGACACTGAGTGGTATCTTGAATGTAGAAGACCTCAAGGCCTACCTTCACAGTGACACTCTTCCTCCAGCAAGGCCACAGCTTCTAATAGTGCTCCTTCCTTTGGGAGCCATTTTCTTTCAAACCACCACACCTACCCACCCAAATCCACCCCTTCTCTCTCATTAGGATATAAACTTTCATCTAGAAAAATAAAAAGAAGTTAAAATAAAAACAAGCAAACCAGAACAAGACAAACACACATATACACATGGATGCACCCCCCNAAAAAAATTAATAAAAAGAACCAAAGAAAAAGCAAAAGAAACACATGTAGATGTTGAGACACAAATTTGCACACACAGAAAACCCATAAAAACAAAATTAGAAACCATAATAAATAAACGAAAGATCTGAAAGACTCGTAAAAAAGAAAAAGTGCCCAGATAAAACATTGTGAGACCTCCTCCACTGTTGGTGGGAGTGCAAACTTGTACAACCACTGTGGAAATGAGTATGGCGGTTTCTCAGAAAATTGGGAATGAATCTTCCTCAAGACCCAGTGATACCACTCTTGGGTATATACCCAAGGAATGCTCATTCATACCGCAAAGATACATGCTCAGCTATGTTCATAGCAGCATTATTTGTAATAGCCAGAACCCGGAAACAACCTAGATGCCCATCAACTGAAGAATAGATTAAGAAAATGTGGTACATATACACAATGGAGTACTACTCAACAGAGAAAAACAATGACCATATGATATTTGCAGCCAAATGGATGGAACTAGAAAATATCATCCTGAGTGAGGTAACCCAGACTCAGAAGGA
Source organism: Neotoma lepida (assembly GCA_001675575.1). Lineage (NCBI taxonomy): Eukaryota > Metazoa > Chordata > Mammalia > Rodentia > Cricetidae > Neotoma > Neotoma lepida. Next base: position 51,270 of record LZPO01044423.1, on the reverse strand, counting down.
CAAACATGGTATGTACTCACTAATAGGTGGATACTAGATATAAACCAAAGGACAATCAGACTGCAACCCACAGCTCCAGGGAGGCTACCTAGCAGGAAGGACCCTAGGATGATTGTAGCATAAAATAAGTTTTGGTTTTGCCCAGTCACTGGGCAAGCTTTAGTGAAACATTTCACTATTAGGATAAGAATTTATACCTCTCTTTATGTTCAAGCTATCTATATATTATCTCTCCTGCAGTTGTACATCGAATGTTTTTAATTAAAAAAAAAAAACATTGTGAGACAAAACTTCCAAAAGTATCATTGAATTTGTTTTGTGTTGGGCATCTACCACTAGTCATAGGGCCTGCCCTTAAGAGTGTATGTATATCCAGTGAGACTCCATTGGTGAAAAGTAATTTTTCCTTTGCAAGCGGTTATCAATTGAAGATAGCTTCTAGGTTAGGGATGGGGGCTTCTTTTTACTTCTTCCTCGCACTGGGGCCTTCTTTGGCTTAGATCTGTGTGAGCCCTATGTATGCTACCACAGTCTCCTTCATTTCATGTGTGGGTCAGTCCTGTTGGGTCTAGAAGGCCTTGTTTTCCTTGATGTCCTCCATCCTTGCTGGCTCCTAGAGTTTTTCTGCCTCCTCTCCGGAAGACTTCTCAGAGCCCTGAGGACAGGGATTTGATAACCATTTAGGACTGGGTGTTCCAAGGTCTCTCACTCCTGTACATTGTCTAGTTGTTCCCATGTACAGCAGGAAGAAGCTTCTCTGATGGGTGAGCAAGATCCTGACCTATGAGTATAGCAGAATGACATTAGGAGTCATTTTATTGCTAAGTTCCTTTAGCAGAAGAGCAGTATTTGGCTTTTGTCAGAGGACTTGAATTTACAGGTTTTTCTAAGTTTATGTATGTATATAAATTATAAAATATGAAGAGTATATTTAATTCTAGTACTTTTATTTGTATATTCATGTAACCATAATCAAGATCACATTATAAGCTGACTCTCTTGTCTGCAGATTCTGGTTCTAAGGATTTTTATCACCTAAAGATTTTAAGTAATTTAGAAAAATCTTAATTTAAAGCCCAATGTAACCGGGCGGTGGTGGTGCACGCCTTTAATCCCAGCACTCAGGAGGCAGAGGCAGAGGCAGNTGGATCTCTGTGAGCAGAGTGAGTTCCAGGAAAGGTGCCAAAGCTACACAGAGAAACCCTGTCTCGAAAAACCAAAAAAAAAATAATAATAATAGTAATAAATAAAAAAGCCCAATGTAGAGTTCTTGCCTAATATACATAAGACCCTGGGTTCAGTCTCTAGCACTACAATGAGGCAAGGGAGATGGACATAGCTATTTATACAATATTTCCATTAAGTATTATAAGTAAGATTTNAATTAAAGTATACAGGGAAATGTACAAATAGAGACTATATTCAAGTACTCCGTTATGTAAAGGACTTGACTACCTAAACACTAAAATCCCTCACTGATTCTGATGGAGGGACACTTAGGGACCATTTTTATTATGCTAGAAAAATTTCATTGTGACCTTTTGAGCTAACTGCAATTTTGAAAATTTCAAGGTTAGCTCTTTATTTTTCAATTTTATGTAAATTCATTTATGTTATCTCGTGTATTATTTTGCCTACTCTTCTGTATAGAAAGCCCATTTATGTGATTAGTAATTCGTTCTTTTATGTTGCTGCTTAGTGTTTGATGTTATGTATATACTAATATTTATTTTGTCATTTCATTGTTTTCCAGTGTGACTATTATCTATAAATCTGTTAATATTTTTGAATACATATATTTTGTTTACTAGTGTGCATTTCTTTCNAATATACACACATACATATAGGACTGGAATTAGTAGTTCGTAGGATATATGTATAAATTTAGATTCACTAAATATTTTCCTACAATAATTATATCCATTTATAGTTTCACCATCAGCATAGAGTGAGTTCATTTGTCACATATCCAATATTTAATTTTCTAATTATTTCTATTTCAACCTCTCCAGTGAGTATATAGTTACTCCGTTATTTTGTTTTTATTTGTATTTATTTGGTGATTTTTTAAACACATTTCGCAAGTTTTATATTTATTTTTAAGTTGTCAGTTTTCTTGTTTTTCTGAAACATTTTCATTCTAAATAATTCAGCAGTGTGTTTCTGAAAAACTGTGTACATAGAAATGTAGAGTTTCTCAAAGAATACAAAAAAAGCACAAAGCTGGACTTTTACTACTAGTTATCAAATCTTATCATAAAACTNTAGAAATCAAAGCTCATTGGTGTTTGTACAATGATGGATAGAATTGTGGGATAAAATAGACTGTTTAGAGGCAGAGTCACCCCTGTATGGTGAGCTGATTTATGATTAAAAGCACCATTTTGATTTCAACAGAAGGAAGAACATTATTTTATATGCTCAACTGTTGTTTTCCTGTGTTAAAGAGTAAAAAAAAATTATAAATTTTATAATGTCTAATTTATTATTTTCTTCCATAATTCTNTTTAATAGATTAGTGTCCAATTTACNATTACTATATATTCCCCATTTGTTTACTGCTATTACAGTTATAGGTACATCCATTTTTCAGGACTTTCCACTAACCGTATATTGTATGGGCATCAAGTGAGCTCTACACACTTGAGTGCATATTTCCTAGGAACAAGGGCATTACATTAGNTATTATATAGTTTTCAAAACAAGAATATTTAAAATTGATACCATAATTTAATTAACTGGCTATACTCAAAATTTGCTAATTATTTTTATCTTTAATTTCCAGTTAGAGAGCCAACCACATACTAAGCATTCTACTTTTTCTCTGCAACATGTCCTTATTCAGCCTATGTTGAATTGTTATCTTGGTGTGTTAAAAAAAATAAAGGCAGGGACATTAGTTTGAGTATCCTTGATTTGTATTTATTTGATTCAGTGTATAAATATTTAGTAATAATGTCCCACAATTAACATCTGGTTCTTAAACATCAGTATGTTAACCTTCTTCTGGGGAGACAATCAAACATCTCTTCACTCCAGATAGGTCATCAAAGATAAAATTACACTCATCTAGCTTGGAGCACCAATGCATTTAATTAGAGTTATTTGAGGAGCTTAGAGGGGAGTTATTTACAGGCAACTTATAAGCAACTAAACTACTTAAAAGTCCCCCTCTTCCAGCAACTATTGACTGCCTATAGTATACTCAGATGGGGAGAAAGGATGTAGGGTGTAAGGGCCTCCTCACCTAGTACTTGAACTTCCACTACATCCTTGAAGAGGGGCTTACTCTTCTTTGCTAGCCGCTACCCTCCTCTGACATAAAATAAAGAAAGAGGCAAAAAGAACTGTCCATTAGCAAGTTAATGACTAAACTTTATGCACTGGAATATAACATCTGAAACGAAAAAACAATCAAGGTATTTTCTAGGTATTGCTGTAGTTGACTTATAAAATACATTAATAATGAAAATAAAATGCTCCAAATGTCTGCATAAATAACAAAATTAATAGCATGTTCTCTGTAGACCAGGTTGGCCTTGAACTCAGAAGTCCACCTGCCTCTGCCTCCTCAGTGTTTGGATTAAAGATGTGCNTCACCACTGCCTGGCTTGTTACTGCTTCTTAAGAATGGAAGTTGGTGACTATTATAGTGCTAGGAGGACTCTAAACTGTGCCAAGTTGACAAAGCTCAATCATGCAGAGAAACTTCCCACCCCCACCCCACTGTCCTGTGTAATGTTCCTACAGTGCCCTCTGTTTATAAAGGCTAATACTGCAGCAGATAGCAGATAGAATCATGTTTACAGGGGACAGCTCCAGCATCATAAAGATAAATAAGGATGTATTTGGAGACAAGAGGCAAAAAATTGCTTGTTGGAACAGGGCTCTAGTGAATTATTCCAAAAAATATAATGATTGAAAAGAAAAGATGCTTAACCAAGACCTCTGGTTAACATCAGCTGGCAATGAATATAGTATAGGAAGGGACAATGTACTTGAGAGGAAAGGAAGAAAATTGTGTGACTTTTTTAAAGAGTTTTAGGAAACTCTTTAACTACATAGTGAGTTTGAGGTTANCCTGGGCTATATGAGATTGTATCTTATAAAAACAAAAGAGAAAAATAACGGGGGGCAGGAGGTAGGGGAANTTTAGGCCTTGTCAGGGCAGAACTATTTCCACTTTACTGTATTCCTGATATCTTGAACAGTTCCAAGAATGCCCACTGAATATATATTGAAAAGACTAAGAATGTTTGAGTAATTCAGCAGAGAAAGAAATTGGAAATGCAGAATTTCCCAGGAACGTTTTAGTGACCTAGGATTCTCAGGGTGCAGGAAAGTATATTGAGGAAGGTATAAAGATAGTGAAGTCAAGAGTAGTCATGGTTAAATCATTAAACATTGTTACATAAAATATCTAATGAGATTTTAAACTTTATTTTTATATCTCTATGAACTTAAATTTGATGTTTGTACTGTAATTTTTTCATCCCAAAAATTTTAATTGTTTTGTTTTTGTTTAGCAATTGATCTTTGACCTATAGTATTTCGAAACACCTTTGTTTATATAAAACAGAAGTAAGTCTGCATTTAGTGTAATTTTTCTTTATCTTTTAATTCAGTCTACAAATAAGAAACCTCGAAAATCTCCAGGAGAAAAGAGCAGAATTGAAGCTGGAGTTAGAGGAGTAGGTCGTGGAAGAGCTAATGGACACCCTCAACAGAATGGTGAAGGGGATCCTGTCACATTATTTGAGGTGGTGAAACTGGGGAAAAGTGCAATGCAGGTAATTTTTAAATGTTTTTATTTCTCATATAAAGCATGACAATCAGTAATCTATGTAGAATCTCCTTGTGTACACATTGACACTTCATGCACATTGTGTGTGTCAGTGTCTGGCTTTGGGGATGGTTTTTGTGCCCAGGGTCTTAAATATTCTAAGCATGTGCTCCACCACTTAGTTATTCCTCTGCCCTCTGTATAACTGATATTTGTCTGCACCAAAAGGTCATTCTTTGTAGTTTTTTTCAGTTTAGCTTACAAAGAACATTTTGTTTATTTTCAGGGTATTCTTTCAATTTTACTAAACAAAATGATTAGCAGATGCCCAAGAGAATTTCTGTTGTCTTGCGATAGTTTTTGAATCTGATTTGATATGTGTAATATGGATTTCAGAGTATTTGAAAGAAGAGTGTGTGTGGGGTGGGGGGTATATGTGGGGTGGGGGCGTGGGTGTGTCTCTCGTCTGTCTGTCTCTGAGCCTCAAGTCCTCATGCTTGTACAATAAGCACTTTATGTATTGAGTCATCTCCTTAGTCCAGGGTGACCTTTTAGTAATCTGTATACTGCTTTTTCTCTTTCATTTATTCAACAAGGAATTGTTTGCTAATCTATGATTTTATTGATAACTTCATTAAAAAGATAAACCATTCCTGTAGCATATTCTTACATTATTTTTTACTATTAAAATATATTAATTATTCATACTTCTTTCTGTACATTTATCATTTAAAAATGCCACAGGTGAAATTTTTTGCTTCATGGGTATTTTTTTTAACTAATAAATACCNTATTTCTTTGCAAAAATTAAACTTTCTCCTTTCATAAGAAGTTTAGGAAGTAATAAAAGGCACAAGAAACCTGAAAGTGTGTTTAGTTGAATATGCTGAGTGTGGAACACAAATTTGAAATCCAGCATTCTGGTGGCTAAACAGGGGGCTCACGGTATTGAGGCCAGCCTGCGCTACATAGTGCCAGTCTGCCAGAAGAACATATAAATAGCCCAGTAATAAAGAGGAAGTGTAACTGGAAGGGGTGGTACATACCTTTAATCCCAGCACTCAGGAGGCAGTTAAGCCGGATTTCTGTGCTTTCAAGGCCAGCCTGGTGTACAGAGCTAGTTCCAGGACAACCAAGGCTACAAAAGTAAATCCTGTCTTGAAAAAACAAACAAAACAAAACAAAATTTATAAAAGCATGCTCAGTTTCTTTGTTTTGGTGTTTTATATTTTAAAATTATTTGATAACTTAAATCAGTATTATATTAATTTGCATTTCCTTGATAACTAGTGATTAACAATAAGTCAAATCTTTGTTTAATTTTTCATTTGCTAATTTTAAAATTTTATTTTCAATCTAAATGTGAAAAGTATTTAATTTATGAAATATAGTTACATTCAGGACCACCATAGTGTGTCATGAGTTTACTTTTTATTTTTCAATTGTATTTGATTTTGAAGCCTTTATAGGAATTTGCTTTATATTGTCTTTTTTGTATATTGATGTGTACATTGGTCTTTGAATTTGTGTGGGCGAGCAACAATGTGAATTCTACTGGTAAGATTCTTTATTGCACAACGAAGACTGAATTCCCAGTTATCCGAAGAAGTAGATGATTGTGCATTATATTGTTGTACTTTAATAACTGAGTGCCTTTTAGCCATTAAGTTTGACTGTGTAGTCATCATACTTTCAGAGAAAAATATTAACATGCTACAGAAGTACTGTTTTTAAAATACATTATTCTTAATTTTGACTAGAAAGAAAATAAGAATGGAAGTGAATTTCATATAAATTTAATAATTTCAGAATTTTGTATTTTTCATGTGAAACTTCATTTATATAAATAATATAAATATTTTAATGTGTATTACAACTGAATGTTAAACTTAATATTGACAAAGCATTTATTATCAATATCACTTTTATATCAAATTGGCTAGGTGTAGTAGTGTACACTTTCTTTAAGAGTTTTTTTTTTTTGAAGTTTTGTGTGTATATAATGTGTGTTGGTGGTAGAGTGTGCACATGTAAATACAGATGTCTGAGAATCCAGAAGACAGCATCAGATCCCTTGGAATGGAGGTTGTAATCTAGCTGAGATGGATGCTGGGAACCACGCACAACACTCTTTACTGCTGAGCCATCTCTTTAGCACTGTTTTAATACAGGTTTTGGAGACTGAACCTTGGTTCTTTTGCATATATAGCAGCCAGTTTATCAAATTATCTTCCCAGTCACAAAATACTTAATGTCATATGAGCAAAACCCTATCTATATTTTAAACAAAATATTGACCAAGGGAAGATTTTGCATATTATTCTTATATCACTTTTCTACTACATTTTCTGAATATAGATTGCTTTTCAGGACTCCACATTTTTCAGGATTTTATTTTAATAAATATTTCAAATATTTCATTGTTTTATTTTCAACTTTTATTCACTGTTTTTATCTTTATAACTTAGTACTCATATTTTTCTTTACTTTGTATGATGAGATTAATGTCACAAACTTTGGTCAATTTATTTTTCATGCTGCAACCTATTGGTGGCATTTTTACCATGGATTTGCCTTCTGATTTTCCGATTTGTTTTTCTCTCACACAACCTGGTCATGATTTATTGAGCAAGTTTAGTTTTGTTTACATATAATATTATGCTCCTAAAAGTGCTGTTTCTGATCATTTTTATTATACTTCTAAAATGTAAATGTGGGATTGTTTCATAACAAATTTTAGCGTGTGGTTCTTGAGCCAAGGTCATGCATGTTTAAATGATTGACAAGGTTTGTTGAGTATAAAAGGCATGCATAGTTTGTACTCCTATAAATCAAAAACTGAGGCTGGGTGAACATGAGGTTAGAGCTATAGTTTGTCTCAAACAAACATGTTGGGGTGAGGGAATAGACAATGTCAGTGAGTTTGGAAACAGACTAAATGTGTATTTATTTATTTTGTATAGAAGAATACTATGTATTTTGTATAGAAGAAACCACAGAATTTGAGTTATGATAGAGAAGCACTTAATGATAGTCAGGAACTTGACATTTGTGGGTTAAAAAGAACTTAAACTTGTGATTATATTATGTCCCCCAAAATATTGTGTACCCTAATAAAACTTATTTGGGGTCAGAGAACAGAACAGCCACTAGATTAAACATAGAGGTTAGGCAGTGGTAGCACATGCCTTT
>LZPO01044423.1:2600-21097 GCA_001675575.1 Neotoma lepida | reverse complement strand
AGCCATCTTCATACTTACCAGGGAAGGAATGTGTTCATATTTTTAACTAGCAGTGTTACAAAGTATAGACTGCCATCTAGAGACAGACCCAACAGTGAACGTACAATAATAACTTTTAAGACATTATATAGTATTGCCTATTTTATAAAATATTGTCATAATAATTTTTAATTTTCCCCTATTCACACATNACCCAGGTAGTTCACATGTACCCCAAGATACTTAATGAATTTTGTTTGAAATGTTTGTTGGAAAGCAGAGTATGTGCCCTTTTCTCTGCATTTCTCCCAGCTTCCCTTCTTAGTCACTGCATTACTATATAATTAGTAAGCTCTGAATTTACTATATGTGGGTATTTCTTTAGTAATCCCTGTTAGTTTTAGTAGTCTAGAACTACTTCTCTTTTTCTAAGGTTTCCTCTATCAATTCATTGATACTTGTTAGCAACCTTTTTGTTGTATTTTGATTCATCTGTGTGGGTCTAGATAAGGTAAAAATGAAAGAAACGAGAGAGAGAGAGAGAGAGAGAGATTTTCTACCAAAAGTTGGTCTTGTCATGTGATTGTAGTATCCCTTCAACATCACAATGTCAGGTAATATTTATTAAGAATCTGTAACTCTAATCTTTTTAAAACAAAAGGCTGATTTGTACATAGAAACTTGAAAGACCTTTACTGTTTGGAATGTTTTTTGCTAGTGTAGTAGACAGTGTTAGTACATTTCATCATACCTAGGGGTCAGTGGTTCTGAGTATGCAATGTTATATCATAAAAACTAGAAATTAAAATGTTATTTGAAATACTGTCAAGTAGCAAGAATTTGCCTGTTTTTAGTCTCCTATCTTTTATTTCTTTATGTACTTTTATGCACTTTCATTTNTAGTTGGACAGATACAAAGGTTAAGGTTCCTAGGGGAAGGAATGCTTAAAAAGGGCAAGAAGCATCAAAGAAGACAGTTCCAGTTCTCCAGACTATAATAAGGTTTACATACACACCTATGAGACAGTTTACTGTTTCCATGTTTCTTCTGATTACTTCTTCATTCCATTCTCTTTAATCTGGTAAATAGAAGATATTTTGGATAAGAGTATCTGGTACTGGTGAACCTAAGTAAAGTAAAGTAAAGTAAAGACTGTAGGTAGGAGTGGTTAGACAGTTGCTGAAATGACTTTCTAGTTCTGAGAGAAAAAAAGCAGGCCTCATTTTCTAAACACCACTTTAACCTGGAAACACACATAAGTAGAGATCCGGGTTCCATTAAGTTCCAGGAAGGTACTAGAGTTCTACCAAAACCAGCAACCCATGTAAATGTCCTATCACTTTATGGACTTCAAGTCAAGCATTGATAAAAATAGAGTGACTAAAGTTGGCAGCTCAGTATTCACTGAACTTTTTACGAACTGCAGACATAGTCAGACTTACTTATCTGTGTTTTGTTCTTCCTGCAAATAGTTTAAACTTCAGTGTGCTTGCTATACACCCTCCAGGTTCTAGGTATTAAAGTGCTTTGCTGTGGCCCTATCCTCACCTTCAGAGTTAGATATCTCAAACAGCCTAGTCATTTAATAGACTAATGAAATGAACACACAGCTCTCAAAAGATGGGCTACAAATGGCCCTCATAAACATACAAACAAATTTTAGTATGACTATCCATTAGGGAAATGCAAATGAAGTATGCATTGAGATTCCATCTCATTCCAGTCATAATGTCAGTCATCAAGAAAACACATAACAAATATTGACAAGATAGTAGACAAAAGGGAGCCCTTATATACTCTCTTGGAAATACAAATTAATCCTGACACTATGGAAATCAAGGCTCTTAGATAGATAGATAGATAGATAGATAGATAGATAGATAGATAGATAGATAGATAGATAGATAGATAGATGGATGGATAGATGGATGGATGGATGGATGGATGGATGGATGTAAATGATCTACTATATAACTCAACTCTACCACTGTTAAACATTACACAAAAGACTTGCAAGTCTGCGTACCACACAGCAGGATTTTAATTCAGCTAAAAAAGAATGAAGTCATGTCATTTACATGAAAAAACAAAAAGGCAGTTAACTAAAAAAAAGTTGAGTTTCCTAGAGATTATGTACATTTTGCAGTGTCCCATGGCTAATAACTAGTGGAGCTGAAAAATGCAACCATGTANTATTTCAAAGATGTTGTAACCAAATTGTATTCCAAAGAAATGTAACTTCTTTTTCCTCTATGTTGTGATTGTTACTGTTACCACTAACCTTTATTATTGTACATAGTGATAATTATCAAAGGATATGTTTTACTTTGTTTTGAGCTTTTTTTAAATTCATCTTTTTTTTTAATATAATGGTAAGAAACCATAAAATTTTGTATTCTGGTAAATTTGTGTTTAGTTTTTGTGCTTCTATCCTTCAATGTGCACACATTAATGAAGACTTCACTGGTGCCTTTTTAGACATTTTGTTAGTGTTACTTTCCTTGCTGTGAAATGAAAGTGAGGAAAGATTTTATTTTTGTTCATGGTTTAGTTCATTGTTTTAGTTCATGGTTGGGAGATTACTTCTTTGAACTCTAAGAAAGGCAGAATGATAATTATATGTCAGTGGACAATTGTAGCAAAGGCTACTTATACTTAGTCCATGGAGGCCAGAAATTAGATAGGAGTGTTAACAGAAAGGGTCCAGAGCAAGATGTAACTCCAAAGTTAACACCCTCAGTGATGTACTTTCTCCAGGTAGCCAGCACCTGCTGGAATTTCTAAAGAAAGTAGCTCCCCAAGCTGTAGATCAAGGTTTCAATATGTGAGGGACATTTCATATTCAAACCGTATCCTTCTACCCTCCCCCCACATATGGTGATTTCATAATGTGGTTAGTCTTATTTCTAAAGAGCCACTGTGGTGTTACCAGTTACATTGTTGCTCAAATATCCAAGTTGTACCTCTTAGTTTCCTCTTAGTACCCCTAATATCAAAAATAAATTTCTGTTCTTAAAACATTTAGTGGCATAGAGCAAAAAATTCCATTCTAAAAGATAGGTATAGGAGCCTAAAAAGTAGGTGGGACTAAAGTAAACCTGAAACCTAGCTGGGCAAATGCTAAATCTTGTAGATCCATATCTGACTTCCAAGGACATAATGGCATAATATGAGGTTCATTGTGCTTGGGAAGCTCCACTCCTGCAGCCTTGCATTTTGGTAGCTCACAGTTTCCTCCCATTCTTCCTCCTTTTTCCTCCTCTCTCTTCCCTGTCCTCTCTTCCTCTCTATCTTTACTCCCTTCTCCTGCCTCTCCCCACCTTTTTCTGATTCAACTTTACTTGCAGTTTTCCTAGAACAACATTCCATATCCTGGTATCTTGATTGCATCTTATGATTCTCCTAGCTTTGTACATCCCTTCTTAGGTGCTGCTACATGTAGGAGTTACAAACTTCTCACAAATTGCCCAACCTTCCTGAATTTTCTTTGAAATGTGGATGGATGTGTCTATGATTCTGTATTCTTCCTTTCTGCATCCTGGAAGAACCAGCATTGTGTTCTTCCAATGGATCTTTGCTGTTCTACAGCTTGAGTCAGAGCCAGGCTTAGACCGTGGTTGTAGCAGTCTCTTGAATTCGTGGGCAACTGAACATGGTAAAGTAATCTTGAGTAAACAACTTCTAGGTGGTTCTTTGTGAGCAATGTTCCCTTGCAAAGCTTTTAAGGGAGAGCCTTTGAGATGGAGTTTATATTATCCCTGAGTTTGCCTTATGTGAGAACTGGCTTATTCTGGAAATGCCTTCAAGGTATTCCTATTGTCCAGGTGCAGAGTGTTTGTCTAATCTCTCCTGAAGGGGCATTGTTAATCCCAATTTACAGGGTTTTTATTTTTTTCATGTACGAAGTTTTCCAAGACATTTCTGTTGTTCCCTCCCCCGATTTTCATCAACTACTAAACACAGCTAGCAAAACCTATGCAACCACCTGAATTCTGAGTTCCCTTGAACTTCTCTACACCAAATTATTATTCTGTCATTTTTAAATTCACCCTCTAAGTTATAAAATGTATACAGGGATTTGTGTGTGTGTGGCACCTATTTATTTATTTATTTATTCATTCATTCATTCATTCTTTTATTTATTTATATTTATGTGATATGAATGGCCTAGTCTAATTCACAAATAGAGTCCTGTTTCCTCATTAGCAGTCATTTTTCTCCACATTCCACTCAGTACGTTGGTGTTCTCAGTTTCTACTAAAATTTCCCACTTTGTATTTCTTACAGCATTTTAGGCTTCTGGCCTAAAACCTTCCAGATTTCTTCCACAAACCTGTTCTAAATGGTTCTAAACTCAATAATGAGCTTTTGCTACAGTCATAACCCTTCGTTCTTATTTTTCATTATGGTCAGGAAAAATTTATTTTGACATAAACGTTCAGAATTTTCAGTTCATGGTTTGTTTGTCTCTGTTACTTTTAGGTAAGGCATCGAATGTGTAATGGCCGTAGAAATGTATGATATAGGCTGTTGACAGTGCGGCATTCAAGAAGGAGAAAAAGAGAAAATGTATATCCCCCCAAGATCAATTGTTTGCTTATGTTAGACCTCACTTTCTAAAATTTCTTGTGCTTTCCAAAACAGCACAAGTAACAGTAGACCAAAGTTTCTACACATGGCCTGTGACAAACATTGTATTTTTATAATTAGTAAGAATTTCCTTATTTTTTTTTTTTTGTTTTGATTTTCCGAGACAGGTTTTCTCTGTGTAACAACCCTGGCTGCTCTGGAACTCGTTCTGTAGACCAGGCTGGCCTCCAACTCACAGAGATCCTCCTGCCTCTGCCTCCTGAGTGCTGGGATTAAAGTCGTGTGCTACCACTGCCTAGCAAATTTTCTTAATCTTTTAAAAATAAATAAAAGTGGAGCCAGGAGCAGCACTGTAGAGATAGATAGGTCAGTGGTTAAATGCAGAGGACCCTAGTTCAGTTCTCCCAAGCCCACTTGGTGGCTCACAACCATTTGTAACTCTAGTTCTAGGGGATTTGTCGTCCTCTTGTGGCCCCTGCAGGTACCAGGCATGCACCTAGTGTACATGTAGACACTCATNTTTTTAAAAAAAATCTTTTTAAAAAAAATTTATTCTACTGATTGGTATTTAATTTTTCTTTTATGTATTCATGCATATTTTGTCTTGAGAAATACATTCTTAGAGTTGTTTCAAAAACATATGTTATATATTTCTTACCTCCTTAAATGTCAATCACATTTTCTTATTCCTGAAGGTAACCAGATTTTTCAGCTTACTACATAAACTTTTAGTAATATTTTAATATATAATATATATTTCAGTATCTTTTGGAGTATATAAAGATATTCTGCACATTATTCTCTATCGATCCTAGATGGCATTAATGTATTTTGACAGTTTAATAGAGCCCTTAATAATTAAGAACAAGTAGAAGTTAGTCATAGCCAGTCTGCTAGAGTAGATCAATTGCTAGCAAAATCTGTTTGAAAATTGCTATAAGAGGTCTTAGTTTTCTCCTCTGTACATTGAGAGAAAGAATAGTACATTCTCATCAGACTGTGGGCAAATTAAATGTATTGACGTGGAAGCTTGTCAGATAGTAAGCACTCAGATGCTGACTGCTGGTGCCACCGTCAGCATTGTTACTTGTCCCTAATCTGATCTTTATAAATGAGATTTTCTTCAGTTGTGCTATCATAGTGAGTCACAGAGTACTTGTAAATTATTTTATACATTTAAAAATTTTATGAATGCTTTGCTATAAGTATAGTCTCAGTATAAAAGAATTTGTGAATTTATAGTTTTGTTATATATTTGAAAAATTACATACCACAGAGGTTGCACTAAGCCTTGCTCTCACAATCATTTTTAATCGTTTTTATTTGGAGATAAGGTTTTGCTCTATAGCTTGAGATGACCTCAATCTAAGAAACCTCCTATGTAAGCCCGAGTGCTGGGATTACAGGTACACGCCACCAAGCCTATCCTAAATTATTGTGAACTCGTTAGATTTCTGCTATTATTTATAATTTGAGAATTATTTATTGTTAAAAATAGAAATTTTAGATTCTTTATTAGAAATATTACCTTACTGGAAAGACGTTATCAAATAATCTTTTATGGTTTTCTTATGTGTGTGTGTGTGTGTGTGTGTGTGTTTAAATCACTTGTGTATATTGGTGACAAGGTAATTAGTTCAAGATTTTCTCATAAGTTTTTAATGTTTAAAAGAATAGTATTTAATCTCAATATTTCTCTTTGTTTTCAATATTTATGTTTCTATGAATGTAGAACACTATAAGTACATTACAAATGTGTTGTTGTTCACTACCTCTTATCTCCTTGTTATGGTCTGATCACGTAGACAGGTTGGTCTGAGATTATAGGCATGTATGACCATGTCAAAGCAGACACATTTTCATAAACCAAAACATAAGGCCCAGGAGGTTGCTCATCAGGTAAAGGTGCTTGGTGTCAAGTCTGGCAAACCATATTTGATCCTTGGGACCTATATGGTGAAAAGAAAGAACTGACTTTTGCAAGTGGTCCTCTNATTCCCGCCCACAGGCACACATGTAGCTGGAAATTTTCCTATGTCCCGCTCAGTCCTGCAGCCGCTCAGACCCAAGTAAACAACAGAGGCTTATATTATTTATAACTGTATGGCAGNCCTCTTGCTAACTAGCTCTTATATCATTAAATTAACACATTTTCTATATGTCGCCATGTGGTCCGTGGCTTTACATGTGTGCTGCTTTACATTACATGCTGCTCTCTGGACGGTGGAATGGCGACGCTCNACCTCTCCTTTCTCTTTCTGTCTNTCTGCTTGGATTTCCGCTTGCCTCTAAGCTCCCTTGCCATAAAGTCCAAATGGCTTTATTTATCAACCAATCAGAGCAACACATATTCACAACATACAGAAAGACATCCCACATCACACACACATATTTACATATACATATTTATACAAAGAAAGATATGAATGGGAAAATTAAAGAGCCTAAAGCAAATGTCTTAAGATCACTTCTTTAATTTTGGTGCCAGTGTTCAGTTATGCATTTTTTTTTCCTTTTCAAAGAAACTTTCAATACGTAAAAGCTCAGGATGTTAGGTATTTTTGAAGCAACTAATGGAATGAACATTTTCATAAGTCATGGTNTCTGCAGTATTCTTTATAAGTGAGTTACAAGGGGTATAGAATATATATTTCCATATTAGAAAATGCAAAATTCTGTAGTATATTGAATAGAACTTTGAAAAATACTTAAATCTACTCAGATAAATTACACAATGAAAGAAATCAGAAAATTGTCTCTAAGTGCAATATAGAGCTGCTATAACAACTAGTATATATATATATTTTAAATGTTAAAGTATTAGTTAAGGAAAGAAAAGGCTGTTGTGACAATCTGGAGATAATGTTATCAAAGGCATTTATTTAGTCGCGTTGTGGAGAAGAATGAGAGTTAAAAAGTAAGGCTAATCTTTGGAATATTATCCATGTGGGAGTATGCATGGGGGTTTTCCCTGCTAAAAAAGATACTACCTTAGCATCATGGCATTTGGGTTATTAATAAGTTATTTCCATTTGATAGTCCCTGCAAAGATATGAAGCATGAGGTTCTCTTCATAGTTGTTTCATTGCTAGTTACCATTTTCCTTTCTCTCTTAATGTTAGCAGTTGAAATAATGTTTCTTTCTGAGCTACTGTATTTCATGGAAAATACAGGTAAAAGTACTGTGCTTGAACTTGGGGTATCAGTCATGGAAATAGAGAAGAGCATCATTTACAGTGCTCAGGATCTTAATAGCAATAAATAAAAGTCAGTATTGAAATAGTGTTGCTAACATTATCTATACTTTTTTTTTCTTGCCCGAGGCTATAAACAACCAGTGACAGGCAAGGTTAGGTTTATAAGGTTTTAGGTTTTTCATATTTTTAAACTTCTGAGTTACAGAGTTGGATGGAGAACCACAGGGGGTGGGTATTCTAAGGGAATATGATTTTTTTCCCAGTTCCTGAACCTACCATAAGTGATTTGACCATATTCTTAAAATTAGAAAAATCAATGGAACAAAAATAAAATTTACATTAAGATTGACAAATTTCAATGTTTAGCTGTATAGCTTTGGATAAATGCATATAACTACCTAATGCCTCTTCAGTTAAAATATATAATATTTTTTTATCTCTGAGTTTTTATTTTATACCAAATATCTTAGCTCTCCTACTCTTCATGTACACTTGGTCATGCTAGGTGACTTTCAACTTAATCAGTATAGTTTGTTTGTCTTAGAGGTGTTTTGTATTATTTTGTTTTTTAGAAGATGGGATTTCACTATGTCAATACAGGTGGTCTAGAAATCCCTAAGTAGACCAGTCTGGCCTTAAATTCATAGAGATATTCTTCTGCCTCCTGAGTGCTAGGATTAAAGGTGTGTTCTATCGGGCCCGTTTTGGAACTTTGTATGAATGGAATGATGCTGTATCTTTTAAAATAATTTTATTACCTATTCATTTACTTATTTTATGTGCATGTGCATCTGTGTATATATGTGTGGANCTGCACTTGCCACAACAAATGTATGGAAGTCAGTGGACAACTTGTGGGAGTCAGTTTTCATCACACCGATTCAGATATCAAACTCATTTCATCAGTCCTGGCAGCAGGCACCTTTACCTACTGAGACATCTTGCTGGTCCATCCTTTCCTGTTTTGATGCTCTTTTTTTCAACCTTTTATATTGAAAAACCATCAATATTACTATGGGCATCAGTTGTTTCCTTTCATTAATACATAACTTGTTCACATGTTGGATCTTTATATGCTTTTTAAAATTTATTCATCTGGGATTTATCACCTGTGGCCGTTTAAGTATGAGTCTTCTCATCAGTGTTTGCATTTTTGTTGAATAAAATAGATAGAAGTAAAATTCTTGAATCATTTATAAAAATCACCTGAAGTTAAGATGCTGATGTCATATTTTTCCTTCCAAGAACATGGGAGATGGCTCATTGGAGAAAACGCTTGCTATACAAACATGAGAAGTGAATTTCAGCTCCCCAGAATCTACTTAAAANCCTGAGTGTGCAGGAAATCTCACCTGTCTATCATCCCAGCAGCAAGAAACGAAGACAGGGAATCCCTGGACCAAGCTGGCTAGCCAGACTGCTCAAAATCTTGAGTTCTAGATTCAGTGAGGTTCTGCCTCAATTAAAGGTGGAGAGTGATTGATGGAGACAACTGATGTCAGTATCAGGCCTCCATACAACTGCACCTGCCCATATTCATGTGCACATATTTACACACACCCCACATACGTACACACAAAAGAGAATACTTTAAATTCTTTTAAATATGCATTTTCTGGTGATTGTACATTAAATCCCTGAGCAATCTACACTACATGTTTATTGCTTTTTGATAAGTTATTCTGTAATTCATTGATTAATAACAGAATTGTTTATCATTATCACTGTTTCTGTGGTTCAGGAATTTTATAGCACCTCAAATGGAATAGTTCTGATTCTCAAGGTCTGATAGTGTTGTGTTCAATTTGTTGCTCAGGGTCATCGTCATTGTAAGTCTTGTCTAGGGAAGGAATTTCTTTTTTCCAAGAAGACTTATTCTTTTGTTATTGACTAGAGTCCTTACTTCATCTTATGGGAGTCTCTGTAGTCTTAAGTCCTTTGGTGATCTCTACAACTNGTAGAAAAAGTGAAACTATGTTGCTTTTATAATCTAGTTTTCAGGTCACATATGGAGTAATTTTTTCCCTAGTATGTTTCTTCTGTGAGAACCACTACTTTCATAGTTATTGGGCGATTTCCTAAGAGCTTGAATTGTTGGGGGTTGCTGAGGAGGGACATCAACCTGAAGGTTGGTTTTTAAAGACTTTAATCCTTTTTAAAACCTTAATCTTGAGACTAAAAAAAGTATCACAATTATTTATTTATTTGNTTATTTATTTATGTGTGTGTGAGCATTCCCAATGGCATATGTGGAGGTCAGACGACAACTTATAAAAGTTGATTCTCTCTTTTCACCATGTGAGTCCAGGGAATGAAACTGGGATCAGGCTTGGAAGCAAGTGCCCTTTCCACTGAGCCACCTACCCAGCCCCCCCAACCCCCAAAAAAAGAAACAATAAAAATTTTGAGTATGTTACATTTACACAAATAAAAGCAAACCTTTTAAAAAAATATTAGGTCAAGATTCTCTGCTTCAGTGTTCATTATAAGCTTTTAATTTCTTTAAATTATGGGTATTTGTCTTGTGTTTGATTTTAGAGATGGCATCTTATGCAGTCTAGTTTGTCCTGGAACTTGCTATGTACCTGAGAATGATCTAGAACTTGATACCCCTCCTCTCCTTTCCTAAGTGCTGGGGTTATAGGCATGTGCCACTGTGCTTTGTTTATGCTTTGTTTATGCTTTGTTTATGCATCGCTAGAGCTCAAATCTAGGGTGTCTCACGGATACTAGACAAACATTCTACCATCATTCCTGTCTCACAATTACATTGATGGTTTTTGGAGTGGCAGGGGGTTAGATGGCACACGGGGAGCTGTACTGTGGCCACACGTATGCTGTGCTAAGCAAGTGCTCTCTCACTGATCTATATTACCTATATATACTGATCTATATTACCATCCCTAAATTACATTGATTTTTTAAAAAATACACAGTTTTCAAAATTAACAAAGAATACATATCAGTACATTAATAAATTATATAACCATATTTGGGGTAAAATTAAGCTATCAAGTAACACAAAAGAATTAGAATAGTAAAAAAATTAACTTTTGCTTTCATCTTTAATCATATGGAACTTAATAGCTTGGTTTTAGAAAACCTTAATTGAAATGTGTTATATTTCTGCATAAAATGTTCTTTTAAAGTAAATAGTATGAAAGGAATTTGAAGAGCTGGAAAATGGCTCAGCAGTTAAGAGCATTGGCTACTTTTCCAGAGGACCTGGGTTTGGCTTCCAGCATCCACTTGGTGGTGTACAACAATCTGTAATTCCCGTTCTAGGGAACCTGACACCCCCTTCTGGCCTCTGCAGGCATCACATACACATATGGTTCACAGATATATACACTCATACTCATAATTTTTTTTAACTAATGGAAAAATTTGAGATGAACAGGAAACCCAAATAAGTTTATGTAACTTTTCAAACAGTGATCAAATTAGGCTTAATGTTTAGTATAAGATAAAGATTAACTATAAAATCTATTTTTTCACAGGTACTGTCAGAATAGAGATGTTTCGAAATATGCAGAATGCAGAAATCATCAGAAAAATGACTGAAGAATTTGATGAGGTATAACATTCTAATATCTGTACAAATTGATTCCATATACTTACAAATCTTTAGTAAATGTTGATTATTCCAAAAGAATTTTTTGCTTAGTGTTTAAAAGAAGACAATAGCATTTATAAAGCCATGAAAGTTTACATTTTGCATTAAGTCTGGCAATTTCCAGTTCCCAACTTCATTTATTTATTTTCAACATGAAATGCTAACTTTGTTAAATGCTTTAGAGGGAAAATGGTTTAGAGGTTGGATAAGTTTGAGCAGTGTTGTATATAAACCTATCTTAAGAGATTATTAAGACATTATTTAAGGTTGTTAGAAATTCTAGTGCAGAAAATTCTACATAACTGTATTTAATCAAGAAATTCTCAAAACTTACGTGGTACAGANTCCTCTCACCTTCCAGACTTTCCACATACTTATGTGTGTGCTTCTACTTGGAACATGCTACTTGAGTGTTCTAATTTCCATTTAGTGTGTATGTTTCTATTTTTATTCTTTACAAACTAATCACATTTACTAGTTCTGATGTATTATAAGATTCAGAAACACCTTCACAGTTTAATTTTTATATTGTAGTTATGATAAAGTTAATTTGTGTACTCTCTTAAATCCATCACTTATTCTTCTAATATATCCTTTTGATTTACAGAAGAATTCTATTTCCTGGAAGATGTTCTTTTTTCAGCATTAACAGGATTGTATTCTGTAGATTATTTTTTGTGATTAGTTCTGTCTTTTTATTATTATCAACTTCCATTTGAATAAAGCAATACAAATATGTGATATGACAAACATTCCAATATGTATAATTTAATTAATGTCCTTTCCATCAGATGGCCACATTTTCTCTTGCATTTCACACCAAAAGTATTTTGCATTTCTCAATTACAGAAATACTCTGCCAAGATCTTTTAGGCTGATTTAGTCATATTCTGTAGGAATTAAGTGAGTTGTTATTCATGCATTTCTATGTCTTCAATTTCTCTTCTTTTTTTTTAATTTTTAGTGATTTATTTTTATTTTATGTACATTTGTGTTTTGCTTATATGTGTGTCTGTGTTAGGGTGTTAGACCCCCTGGAACTGGATCTACAGATAGTTGTGAGCTGTCATGTGGGTGCTGGGAATTGAACTCCGGTCCTCTGAAAGAGCAACTAGTGCTTTTAACCNTTAAGCCATCTCCAGCCCCAATTTCTCTTTAATTTTGTGTCCATAACCCCTCTTAAATTCCCAGGGTTTTTTAATCCTTCAATTTATTTGATCATAAATACTGATTTCAACTTAGATGACATTGTTTATAGTTTATTTTTTCCCAGTTAATATGAATATGTATATATGTTTTATATGAAATACTATATTGTTCAGATTCCTAAGACTAGTATCTATGTTAATTATGAAGAGAAGCCTTTTATTTTGGCTGATAGTTTTTGTTTTGTTTTGTTTTGTTGGAAGTCTGATAAAGACCTTTCTTTTTTTATTAATTTCTTTAATTTATTTTATATATCAACCACAGTTTACCCTTCCTCTTCTCCTCCTGGTCCCTCCCCTCACTTTTTTTTATCTGTCTCTTATACACATCTAGATGTGTATAAGAGACAGCCTCTATAGTGATAGACTATAAGGAGTGTATGCTATTTTAACTTAAAAGCTAATAAACTTTGTAATTTTGAAATATTTCTATAGAGATACTTCTCATTCAATTAAAGTCATTACGTTAGAAGTTCATATCTAGCCAGGTGGCAGTGATGCATACCTTTAATCCCAGCACTTGGGGATGCAGAGGCAGGCGGATCTCTGAATTCTAGGCTACAGAGCTAGTTCCAGGACAGCCAAGGCTACACCCAGAAACCCTGTCTTGAAAAACAAACTAGGAGTAAACTAGTGTATTCAAAATCTAGTGTATTCAAGAATTTAATTATGGCAGAAGAAGATGAAATCATGTGATATGTTAGCTGATAGATTTATTCCTCAGCTGGGCGGTGGTGGCGCACGCCTTTAATCCCAGCACTCGGGAGGCAGAGGCAGGCGGATCTCTGTGAGTTCGAGGCCAGCCTGGGCTACCGAGTGAGTTCCAGGAAAGGCGCCAAAGCTACACAGAGAGACCCTGTCTCGAAAAAAAATGAAACAAACAAANAAAAAGATTTATTCCTCAGCCTTTCACAACTACCTTGATGATGCCAAGATGATAACACAGATGATTGAAATCACAGATTTCCTTCAATCTTTAGTGCACTAACATTTGTTCTAAGCAATACTGTGAATTTATGACAGGAGCTGCCATACTTTGCTGCCACTAATATCACCTTGAGAAGTATAGGTGCTTAGTTGTCACCTACGTTGACGTTCTTATTAATTTCGAAAGTTTTTGATTTGTATGTAAAATTTTTTGGAAGTGTTTTTGATAACTCTAATCAACAATAAAGATTTGACAGGTACTTCTTTAAGAACAAACAGTAAACCAGAAAACTAAGTTATTAATTCTATTTAGATATGAGTATTAAAACTGAAGGAACTACAGAGATAAATGAAGCATTTATTACAAAGAGAGTCATTCCATTGTAAACGCATTTTGGATAACTAGAGGATGGCTAAAAATTTAGGGAAATTAANGTCATGGTATACACAAAATTATTCTTAAAAATATTGTTAACTAACAGTAAGCAGTTATGAATAAGATGAGTCACAGAGAATAAAATTGTTCAAAAAGCATTTAGTTTACATTATTAAATATTTTTCCAAAATTTGATGTAGTATCCTAGAGAATATGTTTTTAAATGAATGTTTTTAAATGAACTTTTCTCCATTTCACAGTACAAATAACAGTTTGATGAGAGGAATGTATAAAGTAGAATTTTTATTAGGTGTTGAAGATTATCCATTTGTTTGACAGTCACTTAAAGAAAATCTTACTTTTTTGCTACAATATATACACCTATAAGTAAGATGTAGATAAGGGTGAGTTACACTGAAAATTCTTTAATTTTGGAGAAGATGCTCTGAATCCTCTCAAATACCCAAGTATTCTTTAACTTCAATTCTTTATTACAGATTATTATGTTCACTCATAAAGCTTGTTTTGTTTTACTTTGTGTTTTTTTGGTGGGGGGACAGGGTCTTGTTATGTAGCCTAGGCTATCTTAGAATTCCTATTCAATTAAGGTTATTTTTGAACTTGTAGTCATACTGCTCTAACCTCCCAAATGCTGGGATTATAGGTGCATACAGCATATAGTGAATAAGGCCAGGAATGCCTTTCATCTCAGCACTTTGGAGGCAGACTGTGGCATGCTGATCTCTGTGAGTTCTAGGCCAACCAGACCACACAGTGAGATCTTATCAAACTTTAGCTACGCAGTAGTTCTTCACAGTTGTAACAACCTTATTTAGACATAAACTAGTGCCCACAGTAGTTTGTGGTTTATCACAGTCATTAGGTTTATTAGGTTCTTGTTTATAATCAACCACTAGACTATAAGTCAATATATAACGTTTAATCACCTTATTATTAGTTTAAATCTCTGTATTTAAACTCTCAGTGTGTTTCTTTAAGGTCAGGTGACAAAGTTTCCATACATTTGTTAACTTCAAGTAGGAAACNTTTTATAGCCTGCCTCCCTTTATATATTCACTTGGTCCTAGTCTAAGTTGTGAGATTCTATTCTGTTCTCCTAAAATGTTTGTAACTTAACACAAACTTTTATTTCTTTAGTTGGGGGTGGGTGTTAGCTAGCTATTAAA
Source organism: Neotoma lepida (assembly GCA_001675575.1). NCBI lineage: Eukaryota > Metazoa > Chordata > Mammalia > Rodentia > Cricetidae > Neotoma > Neotoma lepida. The sequence continues at coordinate 6,019 of LZPO01044423.1, read as the reverse complement.
TCTAGGACTTTCAACTTGTTAAGCGTGCTGTCACTGAGCTATATCCATCCCCCTTCTGTGTGTGTGTGTGTGTGTGTGTGTGTGTGTGTGTGTGTGTGTGTGTGTGTGTGTGTGTGGTGCATATCTGTCTGTGTGCCTGTCTCTGTCTTTGAGTCCCTGTGTCTTTACGTTCATTGTTCAGTATTGTCTCAGTAAGTTGCCAAGTTTGGCCTTGAACTGGTCCTGTATCCCAAGCAGGTCTTGAACTTAGGCTCCTTTTTCCTTGAGTCCTTTGGTAGCTCTAGGTTACAGGGCTGTGCCATCCAGCATTTCTTCTCTTTTCTAATTATATGTGCTTCCCTGAACTATTTTGTTTAAATTTAAGTATTGAACTTTCATTTCTGTATCTCTTCATGTCATCAGAGATTTCATTTTTATCAAGTGTAAAGATGATTGAGTGGAAACATTGAGAAAACATCAATAAAATGCTGCATATTATTTCTGGAAACCCAAATTACCTCCTATTTCAAATTAAAGTTTCNATTTTTCCTGTTGTACATTACATTGTGAAAACATTTTATGCCTTTCTAATGAAAACATTAAATAACATAAATTTACATATAGAGATACTCTCTTTCTACCCCATCTTTCTCAAAATCTTTAAAGGACTTGCTCAAGTTCTCATAGGAAGTATTGTTAAGTAATTGCCTAGCAATTTGCCAAACTTNGTATTTTTAAGTGAGTCTATTTTTAAAGTATCTGATGAATAAAAACATTGGTGAAAGTATTCTGTTCCTTCTACTCCTACTCCTTTTAATCAGAAGACTTGAGTCCAGAGTCTTCATTTACTGTGGTAAAAGTCTACTTTGTGTAATAAATGTCTGTACTACTGTACTAATAGATTTTTCACATGAAAGTAATTTTTGAAGTAAAAAGGTATTTTAGAAACTCTGAAATGAGAGCTTCGATGATGGCTCAGTGCGTAAGAGTCCTTGCTGTGCATGCATGGGGTCCTGAGTTTGAATACCAAGCACCCACTTAAAAGCTGAGTGAGAGGGGNAGAGCCAGGAGGATTACTAGGACTTCTTGACCTCCAGGTTCNATGGGAGGCAGTACCCCAAGAGAATCAGATGGATGGACATAGAGTAAGACCCCCAAGGTCCTCCTCTGAGGAATAATTAAAACNGTTTCTGTCACGATTATTAGAAAACTTTATATATGTGATTTTACATGTTAAGCAGTGGTTGCAACAATGTAAGAATTTAGAGAATGCCAATCTAGAATTTGGAGATCCTTTAAAGGATTTCTGAAACATGGTATCCTAAAAGATGTCATTGTGCAGACATTCAAGCACTATGATGTACTTTGCTTGATTTTTTCTTTCTTTTTTTTTTAAGACTGATTTATGTTTTTTTATGTACATGAGTGTTCTGTCTTCATGCACACTAGAGGCATCAGATCCCATTACAGATGGTTGTGAGCCACCGTGTGATTGCTGGGATTGAACTCAGGACTTCTGGAAGAGCAGCTAGTGCTCTTAACTGCTAAGCCACCTCTCCAGCCCCACTTTGTTTGCTTTTAAGTATNTGTCATTTTTATACAGTCTCTGTCTCCTTGTCTCTCCCTCTCTCTTGTACACACAATAAATATGTCTGTACCATTCTAAACCCTAGTAGTGAAAAATCATAAATACTTCTCAGGTACTTGTACGTTTCTCTACTTTTCTGTTTTCTTTCTTTGGGAGTGAAGTCTTTAATAGTTGGGCCTTTGGGATATGCTTAAAATCCAAGGTATATTGCAACCAAGCACAGTGGTACATGCCTGTTGTTTGAACTACTTGGAGGACTGAGTCAGGAAGATAAATTACACCCAGAAGTTGGAGACCATCCTGTCAAGACAGCATATGAGAACTCTTGTGGTTCTTAGTGGGTTTCCTCCAAGAATGATGGAGGATAACAAATTGTGATCCATAGGCCAGACAGAGTACCATGTATAAAACCTCCAGATCTTAGTCCTCAGAGAACAGCAAAGCTTCATTAGTGCAAAGCTAGAGCCTTAAGTCTTTGAGTTTTTAAGGTTCAAGTGCTCTCGGGGTAGCGTGGCTCTATACAAGTTTGTGTGTCAGATTCTTCTCTTTGTCACTTTCTGTAGTCCAGTTGTGTTTTTGTGTATTAAGAAATCAGACTTTGATATTTCCTTAACTACTTTTACTCCAGCCGCTGCCTGTATTCTCACAGTTTTCTTCGTCATGTATTTGCTGCATTCAGTCCTTCCCTCTTCTTTCCTTTCCATCCTTGCTTTAGGCAGTTTTTGCTCACCTGGTACTTACTATGTATCTTAGTAAGAAATACCATGTNTAACATTTTACACTGTGTGCTTCATGTTGTGTTACACATAATAGGTAGTAAAATCAGCTTGTATGTATTATCAGTGTTGCAGAGATTGATTCATTTAAAGTAGTAACCACTGAATATTTTTGTGTAAATACATTTTTTGTTGTAATTACCAAGTAATGATTTTACTAACATTTCTAACTTGCCACATAGTGGTTTTAGCACATGTTGTTAATTTAAAGCTTAAACTTTGGATTTAGTGATTTGTTTGGGGAGTGTATATGTATCTGCACATGCATGCAGTTCACTTGTGTGTACAGGCCAGAGGATAGTGTTGGGTTTAGTTACTTAAACATTATCCATTTGTTTGGAAATAGCATCTCTGACTGGCTTGAAACTTTCCTAATAAGTTAGATTGGCACCCCTATAATCCTCAGGGATTTGCCTATTTCACTTCCCAAGATCTGGAGTTACAAGAGTATGACACCATCACCAGCTTTAATTTGAGTTTTGGGGATGAACTCAAATCTTCATGCTTGATAGGCAGGTGCNTNACCAACTAAGCTCTTCTCCCAGTTACTAGATATAATTTGAATTTAAATCAATATGCTTTGGATTGTAGTTATCATTGTGACCTAAAGTCCAAAAATTGGATTTTCCATATAAATTATTTTGAGTTAGAGTGTGACCATTTCCTTATATGTTGCAGATGAATGAGGCATTCCTAAGCCTAAAATTTGGCTCTTGGTGGACATGGTGACAAAAATCTTTAGTCTCAGTTCTTGGGAAGTGGAGACAGTCTGATCTTCATAAATTGATGGCCATTCTGCTTTNTATAGAGAGTTCCTGGCCAGCCAGGGCTATATAAGTAAGGCCCTGTCTCAAAGAACAAAACAAAAACCACAAATTGCCTTTTAGGGCAGACAATTACTTTTTTGTTTTCTGTCAATAGATAAACCCATCTAGTCAATCATACTGAAATCAAAATGGTTTTGATTTTTGTTGCTTAATGGTAGCTTATATTAGTAATTTTCTTACTTCACCATTTGGGTGCTTTTCATGTCCTCCTTGTTTTGGGTATCTTAGAGTCGTACTGTTTTCCTTCTC
>LZPO01044422.1:453800-478922 GCA_001675575.1 Neotoma lepida | reverse complement strand
CATAGTTTGAGGTCTCAATTGCTGTGAAGAGACGCCCTGACCACAGCAACTCTTGTAAAGGAAAACATTTAATTGGGGCTAGTTTACAGTTTCAGAGGTTTAGTCCGTTATCATCATTGCAGTGTTCAGGCAAACATGGTGCTGGAGAAGGAGCTGATTCACATCTTGATCCACAGGCAGCAGAAGCAACTGGGTATCTCACTGAGCATAGCTTGAGCAAAGGAGACCTCAAAGCCCACCCCACAGTGATACATTTCATCCAACAAGGCCACACCTAGTCCAACAAAGCCACACCGCCTAATAGTGCCACTCCCTATGGGGCCCATTTTCTTTCAAACCACCACGCTTGCTGACCCCTCTGGACAGACCTGCTCCTCAATTAATCCCAGCCTTCTCTCAGACCAGTCACAGCTGTCAAGTCTCCAGTTCTGCTGTACTTGTACTACTCCCCTCCTCTGTCTTCCCCACTTCTTCATCACATATTCATTCATCATAGTGACATTGGGAACTGCAGTAGACCCTTTTGCCCAAACAGCTTTACTTGCAAATATTCATTGCAATGAGATGTTGGTCTGGTTCAGAGCCTCTGACTTCTGCTACACCATTAATATCGGACCCATTCAGATATCCTGCTGCTGTCCTGAGTCATGGATATCCTGTGGCTATGGTTCTGCAGGACTGGCCTCCTTCACATGCTCCAGTAGCTCATAGATGGGGTAGGTGTTAGGGTGGGTCAACTCAATGCCCTGGATCTGGGACTGGGTGGTAGCTGAGTTGATCAGCCCAAGTATCCTCTGGGCCTCCCCTCTCCATGAGGGGTAGGACTAGCTTTCCCTCATCCCATATCATTGCTGGTCCTGAGTCAGTGAGGGTTAGAACCAGCCCTCCCACAGCCAATGAGGGGCAGGGCCAGCTCAACACAGTACTCAGACATCAACATGGCTTCAGGCGGCAGCCCAGACCACAGACATCCAAATGGCCCTTGATGGCAATATGGGCCACGGACATCAACACAGACCCCTGATGTGGTAGGGCCATGGACCCAGACATGGCTCACAGTGGCAGCCAAGGCCTGGACATCACCATGGCCTCAGGTGGCTGCCCAGGCACCTCATATCGGTCTGTTCTTCTCTGCTGTCATATCTCCAGTTCCATTTGTCTACACAGCAAACTAACCACTTCACTTCTTCCTCTCCCATCTCTCCACAGTGTACTCTATCTTTCCCATCTCTCCATCACATATTTGCTCATTTTAGTGACGGGTGTCCTCCGGCTGCCCTGGGACACCNCAGGGGTGAGTGCTATTTTCTATACTCAAGGTCCATCACAGTAACTAGCCCCTTCATCTTACACCATCGATGAAAAGATTTCTGCTAAGGTTATTTGTGTCTAATACATTCTTCTATTGTCAGGTTATGCTTCCTTTTCTCTAAGAATTCTATTAAGATTTATATTATTAATATTATTATATCAACTTTTATGGTTAATATAGTATATATGCTGTTTTAAATTACTCTGTATAAGTTTATGTATAGAAGCAATACAAACTATATTTTACTTCTCAATGCCATTAGAGGTTTCTGTAACCAGTAGTTACAAAAATTAGTAACTAGTAGCTTAACCCTTCCTTATTCATTTTCATAATTATTACTATCTACCCTCTTAGTATTTTATTCTCTGCTTTTGTTTCTTTTTGCTAACGAGCATTAGACAGATCCATTTCTTAACCTTCTTTCTTTTCCCAATGTAGAAATTATGCAACTGACTTTATTTTTAGCATATAGTCTTAGCTTTCTAATAAACTGACAGAGTCGAGTTAATCAGCATCTCCTTTCTTCACTGAGAAAGGCAGGGCCTTTAGCACCTGTAATTCTTCCCCACCTCTACTGCATGACTCTCCTGTATTGCAGAGTATTTTGTTTCCAGTTTCTTATGAAACATAAACAGTTCTGAAGGGACTCCAGCCAGCCCAGGCATGGCAAGCATGGCTCTGGCAGGCCTTGCCTCTCTCCCCCATTCCCTCTGCCTTGCTAAAAAACAGTTAGATTACATTTCTGAAGCTAGCCTCTCAAGTCTATTCCCTTATTTGGCCACTTCCTCCTCCTGAGCCTGACTACCAAGGTCCAGCTCTCAAAGTATTGAAGTCTAGAGATCAGAAGCCCCCTTCGGCTCCCCTAATTAACATGTCCAATTAAATTAAACACCTCATCTAACTTGGGGTTTCCCACTTTACCTTTATAAACCTCCATTTTCCTATGGGTCACATCTGTCTCCTCTCTATATACAGGCAGTTCTTTCCCTCCAGGACAAACACCCCTTCTCCCTTGTCCTCTGTCTCCTGCCTTTGTCTCTTAGTCACTGCTCTGTCCCTCTGTCCCTCCTCTGAGGTGAGAACTTGGTCTAGGGGGTCCTGAGCCGAGACTTCCCCTTTCACGTTCTGCCATTATGTTAGGATGATAACTTGTTAAATCTGTGTTCTCTCTTTTACTCCTCCTTTTGTTCATCATTGTTTCACTTCATGACTTTGCTCGGCAATCATTTTCATTCCTACTCAAGAGTAGTCCTCATGGTGACGCAGCATGCCGTTCTCGGGCCTCGGCTATGACCCGGCACTTAAATGATAATCTTGGCCAGCCATCTATCATCTATCTGTAATACGAACAATCAGCCCTAGGCCCTTGCACATGCTAGGCACGTGCTTGGAGTAGTATTTCTCAGCGTGTTATAGGATCTAAGCACAGCGCCTGCTCCCAGGAATCAAGAAATCTGGGCTTCCTAGAAGACATCCCAGCTACACGTGGACCTTTTTCTTAGTACATTCCAAGATCTAGGACTCTGGGTGCTTCCTGCCCGGATGGCAAATGCTATGGAAAGGCTTTTGGTAAAGTTTCCTGGTTCCCATGGAGCGTTAGCTCCTCATTATTACTTGGTAGTGGTTCTGTCCTACACTCTAATATGTACAAATTTTCCTTCGCTCATTCTGAAGTCAGCTCTGTGGAAGTGTGGGTATATGTGTTAATGTGAAAAATATCATAGCTAATAAATCTAAACCCTAGACTGAACAACAGAAGGGTTGTTGAGAAGGGAAAGTGATCTTTGAATTCACAGTCTTAATTTAACATGTCAATTAAATGAAATAAAAGTATTTGAGTCACACTAATTTTCAAATTATATTAAGATTAAAATTATCTAATTATAGATGAAGTAATTCTTCTATGGTCCAAACCATATCTTGGACTATGATTAACTCTGACCTGGGACAGATCACTATTGTTCTACAATAAAATTACTCCTTTATAAAGGAGATTGGTATGAGTTGCACACAGTGATTTCCTTCCAAAAACTTTAGCATGGGAGAGGAAGGAGGGTTGTGAAAACAGTGGTGTTGCCAGTGAGACCTGACAGGGGATCCTCCACTCGCTGGTCAAAGGTGACAGCAACAGGATGTCATGTTAACAATATGTACACTCTGCCATGTGACGAGACTGGCACTTTACATTTACATATTTCCTCCTCAAACCCATTGTAAACACAAGAAAACTATCAATCAGATTGAGGAACATCTACAGAATAACAAAATAAACTGTCAAAGTCATAAAGAAGCAAAATGAATATAAAAAATAACCCAAAGGAAAGCCAGGCAGATTATTACAATTGCGAAGCTCCTAAAAGACAGAAGTCAGAAGTCAGATGTGATATCCTAGATGGAATCTAAGGCCTAGAAGTAAAAATCCATTAAACACACACAGTGGGGCAGCAGGGGTGTCTCAGGTGGTAAAGCGCTTATGTGGCATGTGTGAGGCTCTGGGTCCCATTCTCAGAACTACACAAATCAGTGTGTTGGTACCACCAGCCTCTAATCCCAGCAGGAGGACCAGGAGTTCAAAGCCATCCTCAACTACATAACACCCAACCTGAGTTGGTGGTGCTGATTCAAAATTCAAAATCAATGATTCAAATCCAGCCTAGGATAGATATGAGATTTTGTCTCAAAAGCAAACAAAAAATTATGACTAAAGTATAGACCTTAATTTATTATGTGAGCACAATTTTATTATTTATAACAAACTAACATCCCATATTGATGTAAGCTATTAAAAACAGAAGGAATTAAGTGTGACTAAAGCAGAATCCTCTGTAATATCTTTATAGACTTTCTGTACATCTAAAACTACTCCAAAATTAATGTCCATTTAAAAACAACAACAACATATAGCAGAGGGGCCAGAGAGATGGCTCAACAGGAAAAGCACTTGCCCTGCAAGCCCAAGGACCTGTGTTCAATCCCCTGAACCCATGTAAAGGTGGAAGGAGAGAACTGACTTCCCAAACTTGTTCTGGATGCCACACAGATGCTTGGCATGTGTGCCCACACATACATAGTAATAATGAAATTTTCAAAAAATTATAGGGGAAATTGTATGAGATAGTGTCTAAGAGATGTTTTAGCCTCAGCATTCTGAGATATAAAATAATGAATCTCCATATTTAACAAAAGTAGAAAGAAATTCTCTTATTAATGATATAAAATTGGGTCATGAGTTCTCAACCGTAAGTATGCATTCATAAGTATCTTGTTATCATTTCATATATATATATTTGTCACCTTCCTTTTTAACGTTATGTTTTCTAAATTCACCCATAAGGAAATTCACCCCTAGTTACTACAACATGGCAGTCCAGTGCATGAGTATACGACAATGTGTTTGTGTAGCCCCACACTGATGGCAATCATCTTCTAATTTTAGAGTTTTCAACCCAGCAATGAATGTATCTCTATGTTTACTTGTTCCCATGAGCCAGAACTTCACACATACAAACGTAATCAGCATAACAATTAGCATGTATATGCATGTCCCTGGATTCAATCTCCAGCACCACAATGGAAAATAAATCAATAGCTGGGTGGTGGTGGTACACACCTTTAATTCCAGCACTCAGGAGGCAGAAGCAGGAGGATCTCTGTGAGTTTGAGGCCAGCCTGGTCTATAAAGCGAGTCCCAGGACAACCAGGGCTGTTACATAGAGAAACCCTATCTAAAAACAAACAAACAAACAAATAACTAAATAAATAAATAAAAATAAAAGCTTTTAATTGCTACCAATTGGACTTTGTTCTCAAAGTATTTCAACTTACTTTCCAGCCAACACTGTATCTCAGAGTTTCATCTTATATATACATATCTTTTGAATGTCATCTCATTTCTAATTATATTTTCTATGACTATTAACAAAGTTAAACATTTTATGTGTATGTTCCATTCAGATTTCCTGTATTTTGTGTTATAATGTTTTCCCTTTTTTTCCTTAATCTACCTAATTTTTTTTCATATTCTTTACATTAACCACTGACTGATTGTACTCATAAATGCCTCACCCAATTATGTGGTGTGTCTATTGGCTTTCTTCATGATCTCTTTTGTCAGGCAGATGTATTAAATTTTGCTGTGACCTGAATGCTTGTCTCCTGAAGTTTTACTTATTGAAGCCTAACCCCCAAACTGATGATGGTAGGTAGTCTCGGGAGGTGACAAGGGATGAGGGTGGAAGCCTCATACTGAGAGTAGTGTTGTTCTCAAAGGAGTCCAAGAGCTTCCCTGGGCCTGTCATCATGTGAGAATGCAGGAAGGAGCTGCTGTCTATGTATTATAATGTGAACCCTCACCAGACACTAAACCTATCAATACCTTGAACTCAGATTTCCCAGCCCCAGAACTGTGAAAAATGAACTTCTCTTCCTTTTAAGTTACCCAGGGTATTGTATGTTATAGGAACACTGAGACAGACTGTACTGTAGTAGAATTGCCATGTGTACACTTGATTGTTTTGTCTAAAATTAATTTTTATTTTTTATGTATGTATGTCTGTGTGGGTATGTTTATGTAAATGCAGTGCCCAGGGAGGCCAAACAAGACACTGGATTTCTCAAGGCTCCCAATGGTACTGGGAATCTAACTCAGGTCCTCTGCCAGAGCGGTACACTCTCTCAATTTCTGGACCATGTCTTCAGCCCCTCTGATTTGTTTTTGACATATTGAAAATACCCTTCTCTGTTTCAATGCCCCAATAATATTCTCCTACATTTTCTCCTGAAAGTTTTAGAGTTCTCAATTTAATCTGTATAGAGGTTGTTTTCCTTTGTGGTTTGAGTAAGGATTCACTTGTAAGAGTCCGATTGTTCTTACAGCATTTACTGAATCATTTGTCCTCTATCCACTCATTTGTAACATCACCCTTGTTACATCTGAGAGGTTCTGTGAAGACTTCACTAGTTAGGTTGCTTGTAGGAATGCAGATGTATGAGTTTTAACCCAAGATGCTAATACAATCCATCTAGAATATAGACCATGAATCTACAATTCCAGCTATAAGCCTATGGTTCAGGTGGAAATGGCCCATAAACCTTACTTTGAGAAACATAATCCTGGCTCTGTGAGATTACTCAGCAGGAAAAGCACTTGCCATGCAAACATGAAGACCAGAATTCAGATCCCCAGTAGTCATGTAAATGCCAGGCAGGTTGATCTCAGCACTCAGGAAGCAGAGATGAGATCCCTGGAACAAACCAAGGCTAGGGAGACAAGCTCAATCAGAGAGCTCTGGGTTCAAGTGAGAGACCCTGTCTCAGTACATAAGGTGAACAGTGACACATCGACCTCTGGCCTCCATACACGTGATCACATGCATGTTCAAACACACATACACATGTGCGTACCACATACATGAAAGAAACATGGTCCCAGGCATTGGTAAACATGCTGTTAAGAGTCCAGAGGAAAATATTCTAGAATACAGAGGTTCCTACTTTTCACAGCCCATTCTCAACCATGTGGTACCTGACAATTTAACACCCCCTAGGCAGCAGCTCATTTCAAGACAATTTGACTCAGAGAAATCTAATCAGCGAAGCTAAACTATCCTTCATGCTAAACTTAGAAGTTTACACTAAGCAGGTGGGTATATCTGAACAGCTGACTTTAGCCGAGTAATTAGCAGGAGACCTGACTCTGCCCTTGAACAGCGCTATCTCCCCCACACAATAGTGTAACATTACTCTGTCCTCCTCAACAAGTTAATGACATTGGCACAAGAAATAAATTATTAGACATATGAGTACCACACACACACGCACACACACACATTCACACACATACACGAGGGGGTGATTACAACGAGCAGAATTTGCTTTTGAAAGTCTCCTATCACACCCAGAGCAAACTCAGAAATTAAGCAATTAGTCCATGGGGCTCCCACTTGCTAATTTAAAAGTAAAAATAACAACTACTTAGAAACTGCTTTTGCTAAAAAGCACTGACTCACTTGGGCCCACAGGTGACTAAAACCTGAGTACAATCTTGGCATCCCTATCTTCATTTTGCAACTCTCCTTTGTCATAAAACTGGGTCAGATTCTTGCTCAACTCTGCACATAGACACGTCAATCACTCCAGGAATCTCTATCTAAGCTGCCGACATCTTACCTATCTCATACCTCTTCCAGGCTAAAGGCACAAAGATAAAAGTAACTGAAGTATGTTACTATTACCTTCTACAATGTCCTGTCCTAGATATCCAAAAGGTATCTGAAGGTCTCTAGTCATTGTCCTAGTTGTCACCTTGGATTCCAGGAAGAGCAAATCCTTGCAGACTGGTCACCCCTGTGCTGGAGCAAAGGTCTCATGCAAACCAGTTTGTCCTCAGAAAACAATGATTTCTTCCAACTACCTTTCAAAACCAGAACTGAGATAATTCTCAACCACAGCACACCTTGACCAAGCTGACTTAAGTATGCCCCCATGCCCAGCCCAGTTCTTTCTTCCTCCATCTAAAACCTCAAGCTCCTGTCACTGTCAGGAAAACTGGCTGAGACCCTGAGCCTTGTGCTCCCAATACAGCTTTGTCGGTTTAAATCCTTTTCCTACAATTCATCATTACTTTCAGTTGCGTTTAAGAATTATCTTTTAGTATGCGTGCGCATGTGTGTCTGTGTATAGGTATGTGCACCTGAATGCAGGTGTTCAGAAGAGCCTGTTGGAATGCCTGCAGCTGGAGTTACAGGCAGTTGTGAGTCCTCCTCTGCCCACCCTCACAGGACATATGGACTCTGGGAACTGAACTTGGGTCCTCTGCAAGAGCAGCAAGTGACCTTAACCATTAACCACATCTCTAGCCCCTCTGTTCGCTTTCTTTGCGGGCAGGTGGGACCCAAGCTCCCTCTCTCCCAGCAGAAGTCAGTCATCCATTGTTCTTTCATGTTATTCTTTACTCCAGTTTTCTTGTTGGACTGGAGAGATGGCTCTGAGGGGAAAGCATTTGCTGTTCAAGCATGAAGACCAGAGTTCTGATCCCTGGAGCCCATGTTAAACTGGGTGGATTGAAGCCTACTATTTCAGTGCTTCTAGAATGAGACAGGGGTAGGGGTGGGGTAGGGGGACAGAGATGGGATAATCCCTGGAATCCTCCAGGGCAACTAGCCTGGAGTACACGCTACAATTTCAAACAACAAAGAGATCCTCAATTGCTCTCGCTCTCTCTCTCTCTTTCACACACACACACACACACACACACACACACACAGAGAGAGAGAGAGAGAGAGAGAGAGAGAGAGAGAGAGAGAAAGAGAGAGAAAGAGAGAGAGAGAGAGAATGAATGAAAGTTCCAATGTTATTATCCACTAAATCTCTAATTGGCTAGCTTTGCATTTCCCAATAACCATGACAAGGGACCAATATAAAAGAAAATAATCCTGTGTCATTTCCAAACAGGTCACGACATATGCATTGAAGGGATGACTTAGAAGATGACTACCTGGTATGTCCAATAGTTATCCAGATATTCTGGATTCAACTATTTGAGATACTATATTTTTAATTGAGATAAAATCAACCAGTTCCAAGGAGTTCACAAGAGCTAGAAATTAGAGAGCAGTAAAAGAACCCCTCCTCTGAAATCATTCATGTTTGTAACTGATGCCCCCCCGCATGGGTAAACTGCACAGAAGAAACTCCCTGCTCCTTCTCAGTCTCATCTTGCTTGTGTGGCATCTCCCTACTTGAATCCTTACCTAGCCTTGCTGCCCTGTGTTTCCAGTATGGAGCTGTAACCGGGAAAATTTGTAATTACCAAATCTCTTCCTTTCAGCTATTGAAATAAAGTGACTTACAGAAATGCAAGACACTACAAACAAAGAGCACTTCCAGAAATATGTCGGGGTAAATATGCTTTCTTGTGGTGAAATCCCTGGGTTCAAATTCAAAGCGACTGGAAGATTCAGAGCCTGTCAGTGTTTTTCATCTGGTCTGTGTTCTTGGACCATTACTTGAAACAGGAGGAAAATCGTCTATCATCTACAACACGCCTGGTCAACAGAATGACCCCTTTCAAACCCAAGCGCTCACATGCTGTTGCTGGTATTGACTGAATTCCTCAGTGACTCATTCTCCAAGCTGTGTCTCTTCCAGGTTTATAATTCTCCCCACACTTAGATGGCTGCACTTCTGCATTTAGGTCAATATGTGGGAGGGCAAATTGCCTTACAAATCAACCAGATTAGATAATTAAAACTTTCAGGTACACGTTACTTTTAGGACTGTAGGTATTGTGGGCAGATATTTAAATGGAATTACTGCCCAAATGAGAATGCATTTGAGACATGGAACCCATTTCTGAATTAGTTTAGCAAGGACTGAAAAATCCTGAGTGTTGAACAGGGAACTCATAAACAGGATGAAGGGTTACAAAAGAAGTCTGGGAATTCAGTCTTGCCAACAACATACACACACCACTGCCACCGCCACCGCCGCCACCGCCGCCACCACCACCACCCCACACCTCTTGGAACCTTGAACAGAGGGCAAGAGGTGTTGATATGATATGACCAAGAAGAAATGGAAGGCAGGTTTGTTGCCAACAGCATTCCTTCCCAAGTCTGCAATTTAGTTTCAGCTTCTTACGTAAAGCTTAACTCAAAACCATTATGCTGAATGCTAGCGATTTCTCCTCTTGGGTAGGAAGTAAAAACATGGGTGATTGGAAAGCTGAGATGATCACCATGAGTTGTTTTCATTCCGTTACTTTATGGTAAAGGGGGTTGGAAGAGACAAACTATTAGCTAGACTCAAGTTTCCCCTCACAAGAATGGCAAGAGCAGAATGCTACACAGCCCAGCTGTGGAATGGGTGCAGGCACATGTTTTCACTGTAGAAGAGTCATTTCCACATTTCATAGCTCTGCTCTGTAACATCTGGGTTACTGAGTTGCGGCACCCTCAAAACCACCAGCATAAATGCAATCCTCCTATGGGTGTTCAAACCAGTCCCCTAAACAAGCACTGCCTGCCTCCAGGTGCTGCTGTCCAGATACAATTAAGACAAGGGCAGAGGCTCAGAACAGGGTAGCCTCAGTGTGTCCCCACCATCTTGCAAACTTGCTTTACTGCTATCAAATACTAAAGAATTTACCAGTATCGGGAACTCTGACATAGACCTTTAAACGACCCACCAGGTGTTTCAGATTGCCAGCTGTTTGTGAGCCAAAGCCATTCTCATTTAGTGCCTCTTGTGATTACACAAAGCGTTTATAGTCCCACTTGCTATTTGGTCAGAAGTAGGATGCTGCTCCCAGTAACACCGCTAAATGCTTTCACTGGCATCAGACCTAAGTAGCTTACCAAACCAAAACATCCATCATAGCAGTGGCAAATAGCTACCAAGTTTTACTGCCTCCAGCCCTTAACTACTAAAGCTGTCTTCCTTAAGCTGTCTTTAGAAGTGTGTGTGTGTGTGTGTATGTGTGTGTGTACACACATATAATTTTTAAGGAACCTACAAGGTTTCTCCTCTAATGTCTTCTTTACCATTAGAACTTACTTCTCTTTCCGAGGTTGGGAGGTACTCAGGTTCCTTACCTTCTGAGACACATTCTCCTCCTTCAGAAGCCTTCTTGGCCTAGGTGCCGCCCCCTGGAAGTAGTTGCTGATGAGCTGATGGAGAAGAGAAACTGGACGTGCCCACCCAAGGCCCCACCCTTTACCCCAGACAAGGACCAACTTCGTTATCCCCAAGTCCATCCAACCACTTCTTGCTAACTTCCATAAAGGTCTTGTATTAAAAGGCATTTGCTTACAAAGAAAATGCTTGAATTTGATCATTCATCTACCTTAAGATAACACATTTCTATTAACAGAGCTTTGATATATACAAGATAACTCTCTCTATATCCAAAGTCAGGACACCTGTGCCTGTTATTCTGCATTCTAATCATAACTGCATATTTTTCTTTCAACTCCTTACAAAAACTAAAAAGAATTGCAAAATCCAAAGGATGCCTGAAATTTCTAAGCAGGAATAACCATAGCCAAAGGAATAATTTAAACAGCAAGAATTTCAGACATCATTAACGGGAAACCTGATCATGGGCTTCATATAAAAGCTTGCCTCAGTAACTGCCATAGACTTTGGTGTGCATCAGAGCTGGCTGGCAGTAATCAAAGCAAATTCTGGGAGAGACGTAGAAAGATGGAACCAGCGAGCTAAGAATGTGCAGTACTGCATGTGTTTCCACTGTAGGAGTGAGGGGAAAAAATGAGGGGCTTACTAGGTCCTATGGGGTTTTCAAACCACAGCCTTCTGAAGCAACTCCTGAGAGCCTGTGATGCAATTTCATAACCAGCTCCACCTGCTGGGGAGGCCAGCGGGGTGGGGGAAGGGCAGAGCCTGTGCTCTCAAGAGCCTTACGTGACTCTGTTGCAGGTTTTTTTTTTTCCCTCACTAATTTTTAAGTTCTCTAAATGTTGACAAGTACCAAGGAAAAAACATGGTGCCTGACCAGTAGGCCCTTCTCCAAGATCAAGGCTCAGCAAACTTTTCCAGGAATGAATTTAATAGTAGGAATTTGGGGGCCCTGTGGGCAAAAGCCTCCTTCAACATTACCAAGTCACCATAAAATTAGCAGTAGTCAATATAATTTGCATATAATTTTCACATAGTAAAAGGCCTTCCTTTTCATGACATACCTCAAACCAAAAACCATTCTTAGCTCTCAGCAGAGCCACAGAACACCGGAACTCACTCCTCCATCAACAATAACATATTAAATAATTCAAAATGATGAAAAGTTTGAATGTATGACGACCCATCTAGTGATAGATATGGCCATTACCCAAAGCAGATCGTTATCTAATGTATACATATCAAAACTTTATAATGTACCTTGCATGTGCAATTATGACATTCAAACCACTCTTAAATAAAAAAGCAAAAATTCACCACTCTTAAATGCGGAGGGAGGAACTACCAGGTTAGTTTGGCAGCTCCAATTATGGAACCATGATCATAGCTCCTGACCTTTTCAGGGGGAAGCCTTTAAACATGTCACTTATCTTATATAAGACAATCATTTTGCCTACTTAAGTAAATTTAAAAAAATAATCTATGAATATACTTCCCAACTTTCATAGTATTTTCAACTAAAACATTTTCATCTTTAGGCTAATGTTTTTGGGGCTCCTCTGGGGCAGAGCTGCTCATTCAGAAAGCAAAGTTCAGTCACCCGGTCTCCAGTTATACCATCTAACAATAAAATGTGTTCCAGTTAGACCCTAAATTAACCTATAAGCCCCACCTGCCCAAGGACTAGGTAACTTCCTGGGATTCTGGGAGTTGTAGTTCTTGGAAAATAACAACAAAGCCTCATGGGAAGGTACAGTGGTCTATGGGTTTTGTTCATATAAGGCCCGCCTGTGTATTTCAAGGACACACAGCTGGAAAGTTTCCAGATAGTAGTTCTGACCAAGTTCCATCTTGGTCAGTATTTAACACTGTAGTAAAAGCTTGCTTAAATTCAACCAAAATAGTGGAACTGGTCTTTCTCCGGTGGATTTTAGGATTAACTTCAGGACCCGAGTGAGTATTTTTAAATCAGCTAGCTTCTTCACCTTGAAGCTAAATAAAAGTGAAAAACCTTCTTTTCCAAACGGCTTGAATCATCCACCCAACAAACTGTGAGTAACATCTTGTCTCTTGTAAACAAGGAACCGGATGGGCTCTCAAAGGACTTTTTCATGGTTGAAAAGGGTTGGGGTCTAGATCGGCAGTTAGAGCATTTGACTAGCATATGTAAGGCCCTGTATTCAACCCCAGTACTGGGGGCATTGGGGGGGAAGATAAGNTGTGGTAAGAGGGAAACAGAAGGGAGAGGGAGGGAAAGGAGTGAGAGAGAGTAAGAGAAGGGATGAGGGGGAGAGAGAGAACACAGACTAGCTCCAGTCCAGTGTCTACTCCCATGTGCAGCAGCCTTAGGTAGGTCACCAGCAAGTCAGAGGAACAGTAAAGATACAATCTGTTACCCTATTGAAGATCTTCACTCTGGAATTCTTCAGGTTATTAAACGTGGCTAAATAAGGACCTAAAACCTCAACAAGGATTCCAGAGGCCTGGCTTGTACCAGGCCCTAGACAAAACTGAGTGTTGGAACTACCAGTATCTCCAGTACTCAGAAGGCTGAGGAGCAAAGAACTCCTTGAGCAAGAGGCTAGCCTGAGCTACATAGGCAGAGCCTACCTTAAAACAGTAAATCGAAAGAATTGCAGAGAATAAACTCCAATTCTGCAGAACAGAGCTGATATGTATTCTCAGTGGGATCCAAGCACTTGTCTGTCAGAGGAGAATGTGGGCATGCCTTCCTAAGGAGTGCTTTTCCACTGGGCTGCTTCAAACATTCCTTCACCCAGTAAGGAAGAAAACCCTGTTATCAGGAGCACTCAACCCTTGCCCATCGCCATTGCCTCCGTGCCCTCCCCTCCTCCACACAAAGTAACCTGCTTAATGGCATAGATATGAGAAGGGTGTGGTTAAGTTAGAAAACAGAGGAGCCCTGAGCCTGTTTCTACCCCAGGCTGTGTAAACACCAGCCTGGAGGCNGCTTGAGAGGTACTGCCCGCCAGGCCATGCACCTGCCTTTCATCTTCTCAGACAGTCTTCACTTTTCAAAATAATCTGTGCAGCGCTGGCTCAGGTGAACCCTCTGTCAAAGACATAAAAACAACCATCGGTTGACATCTGAAAGCCACTATGTTTCTCCTCAGTCAGCTGATTTGTGGACAGCCTCATTTCTGGAACCCAGAGAAGCCCCTTGCCTGATAGAAAATGCCCACCAAGTTGTAAACCACCTTAGGATACAATTTCTCTGCACAAAAAGAACACAATGAAACCTCGGCGGTAGTTNGTATGACTAATAAGCAAAGACTATTGCTGCAGACTGAAAACTACTTTTAAAGAAGCGCTTCAAATCCACGCCCACCTGATGCAATTCCACTTATCAGACAGGACTAGCCAGCCGGGATCCTCAAGGCCCTGGCTGTCGGGAAGACATCCATGGGGAGCAGGGGGGCCTCATTATGATAAACAAATATGTGGTGGAGAAATGAGAGAAAGAGAAGCCAAGTGGCTCGTGCACTGTGGAGAGAGGCAGAGAGAAGGAATCAAGGAGGTGTGGGGCAGGCAGATATTGGAGGTCTGGCTTGCCATCTGGGGCCATGGTGAAGGCGATGAGGAGCAGACTGAGTGGGGTAGTCTGCTTCTCACCCGGGGCCATGTTGATGTCTGGGTCCCTGTTCCTACAGTAGCCAGAGTCTGTGTTGCTGTCCATGGCTCCTGTCGCCATCGAGTGCCATCCTGATTCCAGTGGTCAGGGCCGCCTCCTGGGACCATGTTTGGGTCTAGAGGCCACACTGCCGCATGCCGATCTGGGGCCAGAGTGACAACCAGACCCAGGCTGCTTCGGAGGGCAATGTCTGGGTCTGTGGCCCTATAGTGGCCAGGACCCAGGGTATGGATTGACATATGTGGCTTCTGCTGCCGCCAAGGACCATGAGGATGCTCACTGTCAGCCACCTGAGTCCAGGTTGGTGTCCGAGGGACCGATTGCATGCAGATATTAGTGGCCTGCGCTGTTTCTCAATGTCATGGTGATGTATAGGTCAGAACAGCAGCTGAGGGCCATGTCAGGNTACGTGGCCCTACTGCAGCCTGGGTCTGCGCTGTTGTCTGAGGCTTCTGTTACCAGGAATGCCTTGCAGACACCCTAGATTGAGGGCCATTTAGCCTCTGAGGGCCATACTGCCACTGGGGGGGCACGCGTGGGCGGGGGACGCCTGTGCTGACCTGAGTGGCCTGCACTGCTATCTGGGGCAGTGGTGACATCCAGGCCCAGCTGCTGCCAAGGAACTTGTCTGGGTCCGTGGCCCTACTGAGGTTGGAGTCTGTGCTGAAGTCCGAGTCCCATATTGCCATCAAAGGTCACATAGAAGCCCAGGGTTGGGGCTGCAACCTGAGGCCTTGATGGTGTTCCGCGGACATGTGGACACCAGAACCATCCTAACCTGAGCGGCTATTGCTTCCACCCAGGGCGGATGTCGTCTGGGCCCAAGTTGCTACCAAGGGCCATGTCTGGGTCCATGGTCCAGCTGCAGCTGGGGTCTGTGTTGATGTCTGTGGCCCCTGAGGCCTTAGGAACCATGTGAGATGAAATCCGGGGCCACGCCGAACCGTCCCCATCCTTCGCTGGCCCAGGGAAAGCTGACCTTGCCTCTCGCTGGGCACTACAGCAGGAGAGATAGCCCCTGCACTTGGGAGAGATGNNTCCACCGCTCACCACAGGCAAGAGTGGACCAAATCTGAGAGCCTGGANNTAGGGGAGCTGAATCCACCCCCTCGCCTGAAGGGGCTGGCCCCAGTTGTTTGGACNGACTAGCTCAGCTACTACCCAGGCCCACAACTGGGCTTTGGGTTGGCCCACCCTAGTNTCTACCCCATCTAGGACCTGCTGGAACTCGAGAAGGGACTGGTGGAACAATACCCGAAGGATCTCCAAGACTCAGCGTGACACCAGGATATCCTAGAGGAGTTCTGGTGAGGGNCCAGGGATAATGGTGTACCAGAAACCAGAGGCCGTGAATCAGACCAGTGACTCATTGCAATGAACATTTGGTAGTAAAGCTAGTGGAATAAAAGGGTATATATACTATGTGACACACTGAGGCCCCCAATGCCACGAGGACAAATGAAGAGGTGTTGGAGAAGCGGGAAAGGAGGAGAAGCAAAGAGGTTTTTGTTATTGTTTTGTTTTGTGTGTGTGTTGTTTGTTTGCTTTGTTCCCTTTTGTGAGGGGGGTGCTGCAGGGGTGAGGGAAGGATATGGGGGAACGGGAGGTGAGTGGAATTGGGGTGCATGATGTGAAACTCTTAAAAAATAAANAAGTTTAAAAACAAAAAGGCTTTTAAGCTGGGTGTGGTGGTGCATGCCTTTAATCCCAGCACCTGGGGGGCAGAGGCAGGTGGATCTCTGTGAGTTCGAGGCCAGCCTGGNCTACAGAGCAAGCTCCAGGACAGGCAGTGCTGTTACACAGAGAAAACCTGTCTTGAGGGGGAAAAAGCCTTTCAAAAAGTAACAACAGTAAAATACTTTAGGATTGAGACTCCTGAGAGCAACATAGGGATCTCAAAATAACATACAGATACATGCAATTGTTTTTTAAAAATAGTTTATTTAGCTTTATTTTATGTGCATTGGTGTGAAGGTGTCAGAACCCCTGGAATTGGAGTTACAGACAGTTATGAGCTGTCAGGTGGTTACTGGGAATTGAACCCAGGTCCTCTAGAAGAGCAGCCAGTGCTCTTAACCGTTGAACCATCTCTCCAGTCCCATGCAATTGTTTTTTAATCATAACAATTTTGCAGATGGAAGCTGAACAGTGAGGTTGTAAGTGGTATTTCNAACATTTTGCATGTTAGAATGACCAGGGAGCTTAAAAAATCAAAACAAAAACACCTCACATGCCCCAGCTACACCTCAAATCAGTTAACTCATTAACTCCCATCTGGGAGTAAGACAGCGGGGTCTAAGGCTCTCCAGGGGATCTCAACACAGCTGAGACTGCGATCCTCCTCATGGTAAAACTTGTTCCCTGACCTTTCAACTCAGTCTTGCAAATCTGTGTGGATGGTCATCCTCTATTTCTCCCAATAACTTCTTTATAGCTGGAATCTGAGGTCTCAACAACTGCAGAGATTCACAAATACACATACACAAAATACATGCACACGTATTTTTATTTATTTAACTTAGGCCCTAATTATTAGTACATAAATCAGAAAAACTGAGTGCCTTGAAACTTGCATACCCACTCCAAATATTTTTTTTAAAAACCTGAACTCTAAAAAAGCACACATCAAATATATTTAAGTCATACTATAACACACACACACACACATCGCCACACATAATTCAATCACCTTCAGGAACCATTACCCAGTAATATATTTAATAGGTAAGATCTCGCTGTACAAAAAAAGAAACAAAAAACCCACATCTGAAAAACCCCAAACAAACAAATAACCAGACTTTGATTAAGACACGTGCCCTTCCTGTGAGCACTTACAGTCGGCATGGTTTATCACAGCACTTTGAGGTAGCATGTTCTGNAAAGAAACAAGTCACAGAGATGCAGAGTATGGCATCAGCCACGGCCCTTCACACAGGAAGATGGGCTTGTCTGTATTCATTGCTGATGTTAGCCCGGACATGCCTGGCTATTCATATCCACCCACCTTCATGCTGCACAGCAGCATTTTGAAGCATCTTCCTTCTTGTCTGCAAAGCCAGCTTCCTTTGCCACGTGTGTCCTCCACTGGCTGGAGAAAAGCCCAGTAGAAGGGGCACTGGGATCATGCCATTCTTTCTTCTTGTGTTTGACAACTACATTCACTAATAGAGAGACTCCTCTTTTTAAGGCTACAAAGAGATTCATGTCTCCATNATTCTGACCTAAAAAGGTGCCTCCTTCCTCCCCTTGGCTACAGTATTTATGGAGAAGCAGTAAGCTCTCTGGGATTTCCTGGTAGGATGATAAGCAGAGATACTTTGAAAAATATCCACACACCAAAACAACAAAACACAGGTACAAGATCAAAACCAAGGACAGGTTTCTTTTTGCAAGCTAATTTTTTTGGCGGGGAGGGGAGGTTGGGTTTTGTTTTGTTTTGTTTTGTTTTAGACAGGGTTTCTCTGTGTAGCCTTGGCTGTCCTGGAACTCCATACAGACCAGGCTGGCCTCAAACTCAAGAGATCTGCTTGCCTCTAGAAAGCTGGGGATAAAGGCATGCGTCACCATGCCCAGCTCCCTTTTGCAAGTTAAAATGACAGGAGTTTACAGTTTGGGAAGTGGCTTGCTTCTTTTAAAGAAAAGTCAGTTGCTGTCTCTTATACACATCTAGATGTGTATAAGAGACAGCAGTCAAGACAGGATAAGGATTAAAGCTGCAGAAGGTCCACCAACTTCAGACCTGGGTGCAAGTAACAGGGTATGTTTTTTTGTTTTTTTTTTTTTTGTTTTTTTGTTTTTTGCTCAACAGATCGAAAAGATTTCAAAAGCCCTTTTGTCCCAATATGGTTCCCTCTTTGAAAGGTGAACCCTCAATAGTAACCAATATACAACTGAATAAAAAGAGTACATGTCCAGGCAAGAAGGGCATGTGCTGGGCCTGAGTTGCCACTTCAAACGGTATCTGGCATCAAATAGAACCCTCACAGGCTGTCCAGAATTGAGCCCCAGGCATCACTGAACAGGTCAGCCACTGGAGTCGCCCCGCAATAAGCATTAGACTTCAAGTATCAATGTGCTACAGCAGCTGCTCGGAAGCTCTCCCCGCACCCCGCCATACAAAAAGGAAAGCACTGCTGACTGGCTTATCGATGCGAAGGACAAGAGAACTACTCTCCGAACTCAGCAGCCTCAGGAAGACAAAGGGTTCTTTACCGTCGGCGCAATGCCAAGGTGCACGAGCTGGCACTCGAGCGATTGCTTTGAGTTCTTTCTCTCTCTCCCTTTTGTATCAAACAGGAAAATGGTTCCGTTGGGTTAACAGTGTCATCTTAAAATGCCATAAATTAAATAAGTTAGTTCACATTTTTTTTTCCTTTCCCAGCACTTAAATTACAGTCAGTCTCTAAAGCACTTTCAAAGCCTGCTGTAACAGTTCGAGGTCTCTTCTGTGGACACTGCTGGTCCTGGAGCACCCATAGTCTTCCATCTGCAAAGGGAGGTACTGCTCGAGCACCCCGAGGCCCTGCTCAGCAGGACTGGTGAACAGCTTAGTCCATGACGGTTTAAAGTTTCCGCTGAATCCCAAAAATACAATACTACCTATAAAAAGAGGGAGAGAAAAGTTGAAGCGTATAGCTACCAGTTCCAGCAAGATAATGAGGGAGGTGAGTCAGAGTTGAGCAAAACAAAGACACACACACACACACACACACACACACACACACACACGTGTATATGTATTGAAAAAACAGCTGCACTTCCTTACGTCAGCAACGAATTCTTGCCAAATGACAGACCATATCCCAACACACTTCCTCTGACACTGTCCTTTATGAAGGAATTATTTCAGTGATGCTCACTCCCGGGAGAGCTCATGAAAACAGGCTAGCAGATAAGCAGCACCATAAAAATATTTTCACTGCCACATCATAAGAACGTCATAGGATAGGGCAAATACAAACCTTTGCTATAAAGATGTGCTGGTTTGACCAATCCCAGAAGTACTAATGAGTCAGAGATATTCATCTGCTTTATTTCTCCTCTTGTGCTCAACAGAACGATAGACCTGTGGGTCAAAGTCACAAGGTCAGAACTGATGCCAACCATTCAGCATGGATTTGCTGAGACTCTGTCTGGACTGAGAGCAGGAGAGGAGTACTAGATAAAAGCAAATTAAGAAAGGAAAACAGGCCAGATGATTTTCATCCCTGCTGATGCAAGTCCCAACTCCCTGTTGCAAAGGAAACTTCTCACGTTCTTAGGAGGGAAACCAAGAGTCACATAGGCGTGAGAGCAGACTGGAACCCAGCCTTTCAAGGATTGGTCTATTCAGAGAGGGTGATTTGGGTTTCTCTCAGGTGCTCTATTACTCCGTATGTCATTACCTCTTTACTACAAATGGGTAAACAAACTTAAAACGTAAAGACAAGGGTTGGAGTGCAGATCACTGATTCAGTGTTGGTCTAGCAGGAGGGAGTTCCTAGAGTCACTCCCCGGTACTACAAATAACAGCAAGAAACAAATAAAAACAAATGCAAGCTGTTCTCCATGGTTTGAAAAAGTGTTTTTAATTTGTTTGTTTTAATTGCTATCTTTAGGGCTGCTGAGGTGGCTCAGCCGTTGANAGCAGTTGCTGTTCTACCAGAGGACTAGGTTATGATTCCCAGCACCTACATGAAAGCTCACAACCACCTGCAACTCCAGTTCTAATAGATCTGATGCCCTCTTCTGGTCTCTGCAGGTACTAGACACACATACACATAAAACAGCAAAAATTAAAAAAAAAATTGTATCTTCAACAGTGCCAAAGCTGTTTGTGGATTCCTGCTTTTCCTCCTGGTATAGTTGCTATGGCTTCATGGTTTATTTTAATATCTGGTCAACAAGCTCTTTGTATTGGTATAATTTCTTTAAAAAAAAAAAAGCTCATCGTTNTTCAAAGTGGACTACAATACCAGCTGCCAAGCACAACAGGAAAGTAAGCTGTTTGCTCCCACGAACATAAAGTGTGCTACTTGTATAATTTAATTTAGTTAGGGCATCTTGTAATATTAATTTCCATTCAGGAAAAGAATCCTTTAAACTCTGGCTGCAACTCCTTTAGCAATGCAGATACTTTCTTAATTCGGGCTTTGACAAGTGCTTAAGACTGACCTATGGTGTAGGCTCTTGGTTGTAGTCTTCCTAAAGCAGTGGTGATGGGATTCAGTATTACTGCAGAGGACTGGCCACAGAAGTAATGCAGATTTGAACTTCAACAGGATGGAATTATCAGGCCAGTCTGGAGAGATCCTTACCAGACGCACACACGCATACAGTCCACTAACAGGCTCTCAAAAAGTCACTGTCAGTTGCACTATAACTTCATTCTGAAGCCCTGGCTGGCTGGATCTTGCTAAGTAGACCAGGTTGGCCTCAACCTTATGGTGACCCTCCTGTCTCTGCTTCTAGAATGCAAGATTCCCACTGCTTCTGGCCTTTGCCCTCTAACTTCTTGACATTGTATTAAAATGTAATATACACACAGTAGCAATCCTAGGGTCTAATGCATAAGCTTCTGTAAACTAAACACAGTAAAATAACCAACAGCCAGCTGGAGAAATAGCTCAGTCTAAAACGTCTCTCCTTAGGTGGTCGCTTTTAAATCTTCAGTGTGTAGGGGACCTTGCAAATCTATGTTTTCTATTTGGTGAGACTTACATTCTGGATTGTTTGAGGAAAAGTGAGTATATGGGTTTTTAAACACTGAGAAAAATCTTTAAATACTGAAATCTCAGAAAGGAATCCTCTAAAATTATCCTGAACAATAAGATAGCTCTATAGCTGATCCTCTTATCCACAGGTTCTGCATACATAAATTCAATAAGACATTCATCAAAGTTACTTGGGAAAAAGCACCACCCAGATGGCAGTGGGTAAAGGTACTTGTTGTGAGAGCCTGATTACCAGAGTTCGATTCCCAGAACCGACATGGTGGAAAGACGAAAAACTGCAATATATTCTCTGATCTCTGTATGTGCACCTTGGCATGCATGGGCCCATCATACACAAAGGAAACATAATGAAAAATTGGGGGGGAATGTGTACTGGATACAAACACACTTCTTCCCTGTCACTGTTCCCTAAACAATACAATAGAACAAGTATTTATGTGGCATTTACATGGGTCTTNCCATTATTCAGAGTATTTAAAGTGTACAGAAGGACTGTGAAGGTTATATGCAAATATTACACCATCTTAAATAAGAGAGAAAGGCATCTGAAGATTTTGGTATTTGCAGAGGGAACTAAAACCAAACTTCTCTGGATACTGAGGGAAGACTACTTCCTCCACACACACACAAACAGCACGAACATATGAACACAAATCTTACACCAAAATATTCTAAAGACATTATGGGACTTAATGGGAGCTAGTTCTGCAGGCTACCAGAACAGGTATCATCAGAAGAATGGAAATGACTAGAAAGTCAGGCAAGCCTCACTCTACAGGAAACTTAAGCTCTTTCTGTAAATGGCTGCACTTAATATCTACCACAGAGCAGCAAGGATATTAGATTCATCTCCTTGTCCTCATGCACAGGCTGGTCAATCCAGAAAAAAACAGAAAAACAATGTTCTCCAGTGCTCTTTTTTTCAGAGATGAAGGACAACAACAAAAACCAGACCCTGCTCTTAAAGAGAGCTGGGACACACAACCTCTTAAAAATTAAGTTACTCTTTTCCAGATACCANGTGACCTGGGCGATAACTTCCTGTATCCCAGTCACTGTACAANGCTGTGTGTGAGTCCATCAATGGGACCAATGGCCACTGAAGAAAAACATACCTCACAGAGCCTGAAATGCTCATGGAGTAAACAGAGCCCAGAGTCACACCTTAAGATAGCTTTTCTCTGGTGCAGGGCAAGCTTGACCTACCTTGGAGGGATGCTAGCCTTTAAATACTCTTCCATGTGACTGACATCCGCAGGAAGGAACATCTTTTTCTCCGTCAACCGGAAGGGAANGCTGCAGGCATCCACAACAAGGAGGAGAACACCCGCACTCCGGAAGGTAAAGTCTGTACCATTGACCTGAGGATACAAAAACATCTCATGTTGTCATCTCCATTTCAGAAAATCCCTAAGATGCTTGAATTTTCTCTAGCTCCTTCTAAGCCCAGGATTGAAAATACATCATGTTTGGTCTACTGTTAACCTGAAATGTCTAAAACTCTATCCATAGTCCTCCAGATTTCAGCTTCTTCAACTGTAGGTCATAATCCCATGTAGAGTCCCATGACTGGAAGGTTTCTGGATGCACAGAAGACAAAAATCCATTAAAATATAAAACCCATAATGCATCTGGGGTATTTTTGTCTATGCTCAGTCATGTAGCATCTTGTGACTTTACTGGAGCCTTGGTTCTGAACACACACCATGTATACTTTATTTTACACTGTGCGTACTCTCATCCACACAGTCCCAGCAAATGCTGCTTCAAACACCTCAGCTGAATGAAGGACACTGCATACCACCACCTGCAGTCTGTTAAATGCACAAAGTTTTCTGCTCAGGTAGAAAAATAATGGTTGAATTATGGAAAACAAAANCCTTTAATATTTTCTTGCCATCATTCCTCTGTTTATAAGCATCAACTTGCTATTATCTTTGGATTGGACTATGTTAGAATGTTTGATTTTTAAAAACTTGTTTGAGGTGCTGACTTGTGTCTTATTAAAAAANTTTTTTTAAATCATCAAATAATTCTGCCCTGGGATTAGGGTAGAATTCCCAACAATTTCTAAAATGGCCCTAAAGATTCTTTTGCCATTTTGTACTATGTATTTATGTGAGGTGGCATTCTCAGCATTGAGGACTGTAACATCAAAATAGTGATAAACTCCAAAAAACACTGAATATGTTCTATATCTTAAAGTATTAGAAATGCAGCCAAAATTTCATTCTTTTTGTGAAAATGAACAAACCCATCCATCTCACTATTCAAATTCACCTTAATCTTTCANAATAGTCAGTAAAATTAAGTGCAGACCACAGAATTGTTTTGAAATACATTTCTTTTAGTGTTTGATTTGTGTTGTTATTTTATGTATTTATACACCCAAGTTTTTACAAAAATTCTTCTGTAAAAAGAAGGCTATGAGTGGGAAAAAGTTAAGAGGTCCTGCTAGAGTCTGCCCTGGGGAATCATTGCTGGCCACGTAACATGCTCTAAGCAAGATAGGNTAGGCCCCATTTAGCCACACAGGGGATTATGAAGTGTTCCGACCTCAGCCATAAACACTTGTGGTGTCACTGAGGTGAGGGGTCTGGAAGTCAGAGCTCAAGTGCTGGCGCCCATCACAAAACCCTTCAGCATCTNGGCCTGGAGTACCAAAGCCGCTGAATTCCTCCTTCTTCCTCCAAATACAGCTCTTCTCCTCTGACATCAAAATGGCAAAGTGGGACTTGTACTGACACTTACGCTATGAAGTATTAAAGCAAAATAGAATGAGNGAACAGAGCAAACATGGGGAGAGAAAGGAGCCCTCCTCCTGGAACCTGGCTGAGAGTCAAGACACTGCAAGACAACTGATAAATCAAAACTGCCCACTAAGATAGCACATGTCTTCCTCAAGATATTTTAAAGAAGTTAAAACAAGCCACGTAGGGTCAGAATGTGTGTGACTGTGAGTTTTACCATATTAGCGCNCTACCAACCCTAAACCCCNAAAACACATCTCACAAAACCCCCTTACAGGTTCATTTACAAAAAGAATAAGGATGCCAACTTGTGTGTTTCCTTCCATTTTTATGTTTAACCTTTGAACACTGCTGCAAATGATATTTCTTGAGCAATGTAAGTTAGAAAGCCACAGAACTGAAAAAACAAGTCCAGCTCTCCTCGGAAGCCTACACCGTCTTGGAGTGTGCCCCCTCCTTTTCAGCTTGTTTCCTCTGCCCTCCACTGCGCCCCTTGCTCTCTTGCTTTCCTGTGCTCATCTTACATTTAAGGCATAGATTCTTCCTGCCTCTGAGGTAGTTTGAATGAGAATGGCCTCTGATGCCTGGTCCCCATTTGGCAGAATTCTTTGGTGAGGACTAGGAGACTGGGTCTTGTTGAAGGAGGTGTGTCACTGGCAGTTGGGCTTGAGGTTTTAAAAGCCCATGCCATTACCAGCTAGTTCTCTCTCTCTCTCCCCCCCCTCCTCTCTCTCTCCCTCTCCCTCCCTCCCTCCCTCTCTGCCTTTTGGTTGTTGTCTCACAATGTAAGCTCTCAACTACCTCTCTGGTGCCATGCCTGCCTGCCTGCTTCCATGTTCTGGACCATGATAGTCATATGGTCATGGACTCACCCTCTGAAACTATAAGTCCCAATAAACTCTTCTATAAGTTGCCTTGGTCATGGTCTCTTCACAGCCACAAAAAAGTAACTCAGACACTGTACTTAATAAATCCATTAAGTTTGACTTCTTGTCCTGAAATTATTTTCTGTGGCAGTCAAGGATCCAGGTTTGCTGAGAGACGGCCTCTGAGGCCTCC
>LZPO01044422.1:328131-339410 GCA_001675575.1 Neotoma lepida | reverse complement strand
CAAAATGACAGTAGAAGATTCTCGAGAGAGTTATATTATAGTTTGAGCATAAGCTAGAATAACTGCAGCTGCTGAATGCTTTGTTACTGAGATTTAGTGGCACATGCAAATGTATAGAATGCATTCCATGGAGAAAGATTGCACCATAGAAAATCCTCATAAATATTTATCATTTGGGGGATGGGGAAAGTTTAGTCTACCACTGAGGTATAACCCAGCCTCTGTGTGTGTGTGTGTGTGTACACTTTAAAAATTACAAACAATAAGAAAAGCTTCCCAGTGACTCTCCCTGGTAACAGGATAAAATGGTATTTATTTCTTATTCTGTATTCCTTTGTGCTTTGTAGAATTTCTACAATAGACATGCAGTATGTTGGTCAAAGGATGCCTACTAACATGGAAATAGCTTTATGAAGCCTGTGACTTCACACAGGTTTATGAGTATAGCCAATAAACATACACACTTTACACTTGATCTTAGCCAAAAAGCCAATAAGTAGATTAAAAAAAAAATCAAGCCTTTCTAAATTGGGTCTCCAAATGTGATGAGGACATGTATCGGAGAAAGTGTACTGTGAAGGCAATACAGACTCCATCTTAGGGGAGGACCACCATCTTAGACCACCTGCTGTACTCAGTTCCAGGAAGGACCTCAGGAATGTGCCATGACAACTTGAACAGATACAGGGCAGTATGAACCTGCAGACATTCTGTCTGTGTTTTATGGCCTTTGAAGATATACAGATAATCTTGCTGAGCAGTCCAGATAATCCTGCTGAGCAAGTTGTGGTTCCCCGCCAAAAGTACAATCCAATAGTTTCAAACGTGTTTTCATGCCCAAAGTCTAGACCAATGGTTTCAAAAAATCACCTTGTCTCATATCCCTTCTACCCAATCCCAAGTTGTCAATTCCTGGCTTGTGGGTTTTCCCTATAAAAACTCTTTACACCTGGGCTCGTGGCTGCCGTAGCATTTCCCTCCATCTGCCTGGCAGTGGCCCAGGTTGAACCTGACAATAAAAGAACACTTATGTACTTGCATCGGACACCGGCTCCTTGGTGGTCTCTGGGGGTTTCAAGAAACGGATACAACAGTACAACAGTGCAAAGGGGTGTTCCAGCCATACTTACTGCTGCCGTTGTATCTGAAGCCTGTGCCAGCCTCAAGCACATGCACCGTTAACTCTGGGCCGAGCATAGTCTTTCTTCTAGCCCACAGCAATCCAAGCAGAAGCACTTTGGTGGACTGGCCTAGAGCCAAGATGTCTTCCACCACTCTGTGAGAGCCACAGAAAGGCCAACTCCTCTCAGAACAGGCAGATGGAGGAACACCCTCTTAGCTCCTGTACATCCAGCCATATTGGTACAGACACAACTGAAAAAGGCAAGTGGATTCCCCAGGGCCGAACGACATGAGTTTTCTCTCAGGGGGTGCTGGGCAAGGTCAGCTGGTATTGCCAGCAAAGCCCTGGCCTTTTTCAAGGAAGATAATGGGCAAAAAAGGGAGAGAACTGAAACTGAAGGCCTGAGTGTGGTGATGGGGGAAGAGCTGGGCTGTGAGCACTGTGGAGACACTGTCAGGAAACGCCCACTGTTCAAAANGCAAAGGCCTCCATTTGAAGCAGATGCTTCCTATCCCACTGTCAGTGAGCAGCAAGGGTTTTTATACTCAGACACATGTAAGTTTGGTTAAAAGCTCTGGGCTGAGAGGAGCCTGGTGCCTAATTCTAGTCACTTCTATAATAGAATTGAGGGTAGAGTGGGGAACACATAAATGAGCTGTGGAGTTGCTTCTAGCCCTCACAATGTACACAGAGATTTATAATGAAGACAAATGGTAATCATTTTTTAATGAAAAGTTTACTCAATACCCATTACACAAAGAGAAACCAGTTAAATAAACCACTGTGCCTCTTCACGGTACTTTGAAATTTCTAATACAGCAATTCTCAACCTGTGGGTCAAGACACCTTTGGGGGTTGAATGACCCTTCCAAAGGGTCTCCTAAGACCATCAGAAAACTCAGATATTTACATTATAATCCATAACAGTAGCAAAATTACAGTCATGAAGTAGCAATGGAAATAATTTTATGGTGGAGGTCACCACAGTGTGAGGAACTGTATTAAAGGGTCGAAGCATTAGGNAGGCTGAGAACTTCTGTCCTAATAGGTACAATGATCNACTATACCACTTATTTAAGAGGATGTTTTCCACTAAGGTTTGATTTTTCTCTGTTGCCAGAGACGCTTCCTATCCCACTGTCAGTGAACAGCAAGGGTTTTTATACTCAGACACATATAAGTTTGGTTAAAAGCATGAATCCAGTAAGCCTGCACTGTATTTCCTAACTGGCTTTAAAGATCACCTAAGGTCTCTCAGCTTCAGTTTCTTTGTCTTGGAAATAGGAATAATAAGAGCACCCGCTTCCCTGGCACTACTGTAGGGAGAAAANACCTACAGTACCTCTCAGTATGGCATTGGTATTTATCTTAGTGAAGGAGATACTAAAATGCCAGCTTAAACAAAGCACGGGAACTCTAAAATGTTAGATTTGAAAGACACCTTAAACATAATCAATTTCATTTAAATCATTTCATTTTTCATAAAGAAATTCTTACTCAAAGACGTTGAGTAGGGCTCAGAGACTCATAACAGCCTCTCCTTCTCCCCCTCCCCTACTCTCTCTGGGTTATTTATATTGATTCTCTTTGTATGATTACTGTTGGTTAATTAGAAAATATACCTTTCTAAAATGAAAAAATATTCACACATGGTTTGGAAATTATTTCTCACCATTTCCCATGACTTTGAATACTTGATTTGCTGCTTACAAGCTTGTAAAACTGTCATTCCAGAGAATCTTTCCACAACCATACTTGGCATTTGACTAAACAGCCCAATTTGACTAAACCCTTGCCACAGTTCAGCCAACCCATCCTGACTTAGCCAGGAGACTCAGCCTTTGCTCCTTCGCACATAGCCTGCCCAGCCTGCTTTGGTACTCTTGGTTTCTCTTGTCACTTTAAGCTAGTCTGAAAAAAACAATNATAAGTTTAGACAAGCCATATGTGTTTCATTCATTCTAGTGACACCAAACATCTTTTCTAGAAATCAAAACTGGATGTGCAAGAGTGTCTGGCAGGCAGCAAGAAAACTCAAGAACACAGAGAGCCAGGTACTGTGTGGTCTCACACATGAGNAATCTAAGGCCTCTATCCCATAGAGGTCGCAAGTGGAAATAAATAATGGGTACTAAAGNCAAAGCAGGGAGGGGCAAGGGGGATGGTAGACATGGGTCAATTATGCACAATGTAGAAAGCCTAGTGATTGCTGTATAGTGGGATGACAATGGTGACTATAACTGACATGTGTATATATGTATTTTAAAGTAACTCCAGGGGTGGCGGTGCATGCCTTTAATCCTAGCACTCCAGAAGCAGAGGCAGGTGGATCTCCTTAAGGTTGAGGGGGGCCTGGTCTACATAGTGAGGTCTGGGCTAGTCAGAGCTACATAGAAAGACACTATCTCAAAAAAATATTTTTAATTGAAAACAAAAACCAAACTAACTACAAAGATTTTGTAGTAAGCCATGAAGAAATAAAAATATTTAAAGTGACAGATATGATTTGATCATTTCAATATGGTTACATGTATCATGTTATACTGAATAAATAAGTTCCATTATTTGTGTCAATGAAAAAATGAAGTAAAATAAGCCAGACTTGGTGGTGTGGGCTTAGAAAGACTATCTTTTAAGGAGACTGAGGCAGGAAGATGACAAGTCAAGGCCAGCCTGGGCTAGAGACTGGGTTCAAAGCTAGCTGGATAACTGAATGAAACTGTTGCAAAATCAAAAGTAAAAAGAGGACTGGAGATACAGCTCAGTGGTGGAAGGCTCNGTTAGTGTACACAAACCCCTTAGTTAAATCCCTGTTTCCACAAAAATTAATGAAATAAAACTTTAATAATAATGATGATGATAAAAAGAAACTAAACAAATAAGAGAAAAGGGAGCTAATGTCTTTCCTGTGGTTTCTAGGTGGCTAGGGACACATCAGTCCTCCCAATAACCTGGTTAGTCACATGTTATGATCCCCATTTCAGGTAAAAAACACTGAAGGTTAGAGGGCAACTTGCCTGAAGTCATNCAGCCAGGAAATGATGGATTTGGAATTTGAACCCAGGCCATTGCGTTTCCAGACTACATCCTTTAAGCACTCTTGCTCCAATTCATGCTACTCATGCCATTCAGCTGATGGAGAGCCTCTTCACATAAAAAGTGA
Source organism: Neotoma lepida (assembly GCA_001675575.1). NCBI lineage: Eukaryota > Metazoa > Chordata > Mammalia > Rodentia > Cricetidae > Neotoma > Neotoma lepida. The sequence continues at coordinate 335,124 of LZPO01044422.1, read as the reverse complement.
AAAACNGTTTTATAGTGTTCCTACAGTACAGTNCAGTCACATATTCGGAGACAAGAAATCCTNTATGAGATTCANTNAAACATGTCCAGCCTCTAGTACACATTACCGAAACACTCATGCTGAATCGTAGACTCCTCCCAAGTAGTGAGAGGCATAAAGCTTTAGTCCTACCTGGCATTGTTTTCTGTGTTTTAGGCANGGTCTCACTACGTCTTCCACGCTGGCCTCNGCGTTCATTCCTTCCATCCCTCCCTCCAAGTGCAGGGATCACCGTTAAGTACCACCAAACCCTACTGCTAACATGGCTTTCATGTATGATGAATTCGGACACATACTGTCAGAAATGAGAGTGACTCTNCACAGTTAGAGCAAGAATTGTCCACTTTTTATTTCCACAAAGGCTTGTCTCTAAATTCTGCGTCTTTGTGATGGATCCATTCCTCTTTCCTGGCCTTTCCGGGAGAAGGGGATTCTGTGTTCCCTTCACTGGCTTTTGCTCAAAGTGTTTTTTCCAGGCCACTTACAGTTGAGAACAGATGTAGATGCTGGCCTGCTACCAAAATCATGCAGCTAACTCCTGCCTCCACCATTCCCCACAGACTGAGTAGTGCCGAAGTAGAAAATGACTTCAACCCATGGCTGAATCTGCATTGCTGCCAAGCCAGTGTCAGCTCAAAGGAGCCAATCCTATTTGCAGCTTTTTTTTTCTCCTCAGTTCATGCTGAGCATGTACAGGGTACACCACATTTCGGTGATTTAAGGTTTCTTTCTCCCTCCTCTGGCCCAGCACCATCATTTGTCAGTTCCCTGGACTCTAACAGCAGAAGGAACAAAGTCTTTGGAAAACCTGAGACACACAATATATCAAGATTATCTGGCCTTGGCTACCATGCAAATGACCATGAGCTCAGACAGAGAATAAAGTGGATCTTTAAGAAAGTAACTGCTTCGGGCTGGAGAGATGGTTCAGCAATTAAGAATGCATACTGCTCTTGCAGAGGACCCAAGTTCTGTTCCCAGTACCCACATCAGGCGGACCCAAGTTCTGTTCCCAGTACCCACATCAGGCAGGTCATAACTGCCTATAACTCAACTCCAGAGGATCCTACACCCTCTGCTGACCTCCTCGGGCACTTCCACTCGTGGGCACACACATATACAAAGTTAAAATTAAAAATAAATCCTAAAAAAGAAAAAAAAGAGAGTAGCTGAGCATCATTTAAAACATGAATAAGGTTAGAGAATAGGGGTAGAGAATCAATACCACAGAACTTTGGGGCACTCGTGCGTGCAATTGTCAGCTGTGTCATTTCCGTATCACTGACAAATACAGGAAACTGTCCTGTGTTGATAAAAAGCAGAAGAGAGGACNGCCATCACTAACACGATCTTTTATTCCAGTAAAGCTACTGCAGAAAACCCCTGCTGCAGCAGGGACATAAAGGGACAGGATGACATCTTCACAGCCCTCAGTTCTGGGAACAGCTCATGATGCTCACAGTCCTTCAGTTGGTAGAGCTGAGCATCTTCATGCATATTAAACAGACAGAGGCATCATTGCTGTCCTCTGGGCAAATCTGGGGGCTCAAGAATTTACCCAGGGTCTTCTTTTCTACTTTTTTCAAAAAACTGAGACTCTGGCATTCCTTTAAACAACCATACTGGCCTCATTCATTTATTCACTCTCTAAATATTTGATTTCCAGTCGTGAATCAATTACTGAGACGCAGGGAAGAAAGCTGAACTGGAAAGACCAGGGCCTTGCTCTTAGGAAGCATTGGACCAGTCCGACTCCATTCTCTAAGGGCAGATTGTAAGCACCTTCATCAGCCTAGGAAATATGTGGTTCTTGGGAGTGATATTTCAAAATGACTGTGGCTTTCTGCTGATATTCATAGCTTTTTCTTCTCCAAGGATTTTTTTTTAAGCTACAAAATGTAAGTAAGCCCTGCATGATAAGCAAGCAATAAAAACCTGGAGACTTGAAAAGTCATTTACTGCTCCCCTAAGGTGTCAACAAAATGATGTTAAGACTTGGGGGGGGGGTACTTTCTCCAAGGCACTCAGGTCACTGATCTTTGAGACATATAAGGCTATAGAGGTACTTTGTTAGTTTTTGTTAATAATATTTGAAGAACTTCTACAAGTTAGCACAAAGGATTAGGCCAAGTAAATTCTCTGAGAAGGTGCTGTAAACAAAACAAATGATAATTACTCTCTTCGAAGAGCCACTGGACTGACACACTATTTTTATAGAGAAGGAAACAACCTTGCAAGAGGTAGAGTAAAGAGCCTGAAAGGCAGAATCCGGTCAAGGGAAGGACCTGGGAGGTGAGGGACCACAGCAAAATGCTGCTTGCATTTCAGCCTCTTGCCAGTGAAGGTTCACTTCCTCCACAAGAAAATATTAGGGGAAAACAAAGAGGGGGATAAGGAGGGGTGAGGCCTCAGCTAGGAACAACAGGAAGCCTGGACAAAATTGTCAAGTGGCAGCCTCCTGCCGCAGAAGTGGGGGCACCAGAGCCAGCCAATGGAAACCTGCACTCAAAGAAGGAGTCACAAATTGGGATTCAATTGGCATTTAAATAGTGAAGGTGGCCAGAGTTCCTCTGTTCTGCAGAAGTCAAGGCTTTAGGACAAGACTGCAAAGTGATTAATTACAGAATATGAGAAAGTTGGGGGGAGGTGGGTCAAGAAGAACACTGTGAGCCCCAGGGGAAACAGCAGGTTGTTTTNGGCANATAGCACAGACATCTTANCNGAGAGGTTATGCTCTGGGGATTGAAGTATAGGAGTTTTCATCTTGGTGTGGTAGCACATACCTATAAACCTAGCATGCTGGAGGCTGAGGCAGGAGAAACAGGGGTTTGAGGCCAGTCTGTGCTACATAGTGAGGTCCCATCTCAAAACCAGAACTAAACAGGAATTTTCCAGGGAGACAAATACAGAAGGCAGAGTTTCAACTTCAAGAACAGCACGTGCAAAGATAATGAATTAAAATCTCTCTCTTTCTCTTTCTCTCNGATAGGATCTTACTGTGTACTCAGGATGGTCTTGAACTCACTATGATCAGGTTGTCTTGCTCAACCTCATCTTGAAAATCATTTTAAACTTACAGAAAAATTGCAACAATGAAAGAAATTACATGGTGGTGCATTTGGAGGATGAGGCAGGAGAATTATAAATTCAAAGCCACCTTGGGTACATAGTAAGAGCCTGTCTCAAAAAACCAAACCAAAATAAACAGAAACAGATTTCACAGAGAACCGTTTCAATTGTCAACGCTTGCCAAGATCATTCTCTCTTTGTCTCCACGCCCTACACACGTAATGGTTTAACATACAGAGAGTAAAGCACNGCAGGCACTGAAGGGAGTTCAGCAGTGGTAAGAACAATCAGGCCTGTGGTTTATTCTGGTTTTGGAACTTGGTATCTGAGTGGTCGAGACTGTGACAACACAAAAGTTAATGATAAAAACAATAGAACATGGGCTGGAGAGATGGCTCAGGGGTTAAGAATTCAGACTGCTCTTCCTGAGGTCCTGAGTTCAATTCCCAGCAACCACATGGTNGCTCAAAACCATCTGTAATGAGATCTGGTGCCCTCCTCTGGCCTNCAGGCACACATGCAGACAGAATACTGTATACATAATAAATAAATAAATCTTAAAAAAAAAAAAACAAAAAAATCCAATAGAACATGAATGTATAGATATATAAATATTGCCTATGTATACATGTATAATTCTGTTTATATGGTAAGCATTACTTCAAATAAATTAATTCATTTAAATCTTGTAACAATCCCTCAAAGTTAATAACTTTATTTTACAGATGTTTTAAAGGCAAAGATGATGGAGTCTGCTTCTGAAACTTAGTATAGTGTATTCTATCTGGAAGCTCCCAACTAGGAAAGGGAGAAGAGAAATATAGGGCCATAGAATTCTCTTTAAAACTTTGTAATATTTGGTTAAAAGCACTTGCCACTCTTGCAAAGATCCTGGTTTTGATTCCCAGTACCTACATGGTGGCTCATAACCATCTGCAACTCCAATTCTAGAGGCTCCAGCACCCTTTTCTAATTTCCCCAGGCACTAGGCTCATCATGCATGCGTGCATGCAAGCAAAACTCATACACATGCAATAAATAGATATAAAACATTTGTAAAAGAAATTTAGAACATTTCACCTTCATTTACACCAAGAGATAACTTGCTACTCTTCAGACCTCCAATCTTGGCNGAAGCTTGTATTCATCTTATATGTAAATTTGTGTCTGTAAATGCTTTAGGTTATATATTATATTAATATCACCCACATTAACAAAACTAATCTAAAATGTGAAGAGTAGGAGGCACTTTTGATTACAAATTGCTTTTAAATTAGATGAACCAAGATTAGGTACAAAAATGGCAAATCATTTTAATTTNTTTTTAAATATTTTAAACGCTTTAAATAATCACTGGAACGAAAATCAGCATTTCCCAAGCGCCCCCTTGTGGCATGGACTAATGATCCCCAAATTCCTGATAGNTGGGAAGTGGAGAATGTGACAAAAAGCCAAGACAGGGGAGCAGATTTTCTTTTTCTGGGCTGGGCATTGAGCCCAGGGTCTTGCACTTCCTAGGCAAATGCCTGAGCACGACAGTGCACACCTGGCTGTACACATGCAATCCTGAAAGCGGTCCAGAGTGATTTCCATTGAGTAGCTGCTGTGGAAGCCTGCCCCCANAATCCTGGAAACAANCCTTTCAGAGGCACGAGGAAACAGAGGTCATTTCTCATATTCTATGTGAAAAATGGGAAACAGATGGCCAAAGGTCCCCGAGAATGTAAACGTCAACTTGAAGAGCAGAGCCCAGTGCCTCCTTGACCCTACTGCTGCATGATTAACTGGAAGAACACTGTCTAACTCAATTCCTCGCAGCGTGCTGATCTGGGACCTCACTGAGTTCCGCAATGTTCCCTGCACTGCTATCACCTCTGACCGAGGACAGCGCAGGTAAAGCTGCCAAGAGATATTCTTTAAAGAACTCTTCCCTTTGCAGTATGTGGCGTACACCAAAGATTGCCTTTAAGGGGATGAAGCGAAATAAACAGGAGAAAGCAGTCCTTACAGGACGCTGAGTTTCTTCTCATGAACTAGTCTGTAGCTGGAGAACCCTGGGCAGGAGCCCCCGCCCCTCAAACACCACAGCACTGCCTGTCATTCTACATTAAACTTCTATTCTTTGGGTCTTGTTACTCAAAAGTGCAGTGAAGGCCAGGCAGAGTGATAGGTGGCTGGTGTCACAGCTACTTCCAGAGTTGAGGCAGAAGAATCATTTGATTTTAGTTCTGGGCCAGACCGCGCAACAGATCTAGACCATTTTTCTTACAAGTAAAACNGAGCAAACAAACAAAGAAACCAAAACAATAGGAAAAGAAGAGAAAGTGCGGGNGCTGGGGAGATGCTCAGTTGGTAAAGCCCTTGCCCTACAGGCATGAGGACGTGAGTTCNGATTTCCCATATCCGTGTAAAAATACTGTCATAGTGGCACGCACCTGCAATTTTACCTTAGCACTGGGAAGGCAGAGACAGGAGGATGCAAAGGCTCAGTGGCCNGCTAGTTTTGCTGAGTCAGTGAGGTACAGCTTCAGTGACGTACACAGTCTTTTTAAGTGGAAGATTGCCTTGAGTATCGGGAGAAACTTTGAACTCTTGAGAAGTGTTGGAACTGTTAAAGACTATGGTGACCTTCTGAAGTTGGATTTAACATGCATCAATAGATAGCCATGAGCCTATAGGAGCCAAGGGGAGGGAGGATGTGGTTTGAATGTGCAGGGTCCTCCACGGACTCCCATGTTGGAAAACTTGGTGCTCAACTTGTGGTGCTTGCTGTTTGGGAAGGTTGCGGAATGTTTAGGAGGTGGAGCCCTGCTGAAGGAAGTGGGACACGGAAGCTCGACTTTGTAGACTGCCCCTATTTCCTGTTCCTTCTCTGCTTACTGAGTGTGGCTGTCATGTGTCCATCCGGACCCTATTCATATCATCAAGCCTTCCCTGCCTCCCGCCATGTCTTTCCCGCCTTGATGGACTGTATTTCTTTGGGACTAGAAGCCAAAAGCAAATTCTTTCTCCTTTAAGTCATTTTTGTTAGGGCATTTTATCACAGCACCAGGACATGCTCCAAGTGAGGACTGCGTGTTGCCCACCCTTTAGGTGATATTTAACGAGTTTCACAGCAGGAAAAAAATGAAGATCAAGGAATCTTTATTGGGATTGGTCATTTGTCAGTGCATCCTGGACTGAGTCAGTAAGGAGGCCCAATCAGGTAATCATGTGTAGCTATCCAATCGGAGAAGTGCATAGGAGGCCAACTCTCACCTTTTACAGGGTTCCTATGAGGAGGAGAGAGGAATAAGGAATTTGTAGATAGAAAGATANTGGAGATAAGACAGATAGAAACACAGGATAGCTTCAGAAGGACCTGAATCAAAATCTACCAGCCCCTTCTGTCTCTTCAAAAGGGCTTTTTATAACAATGCCAAGGAGTGGGGCAAAAGACCTCCCCCTTGCTAAATCAAAGCATACGGCAAAGCCAAGTGCAGACCCTTCCAAACACCTGGTAACCACACCCATGGTCAAGCCATCCCCTTATGCAGCCCCGCTGGGTAAAGCAAGCTCAGATCTCACTAGGAAACCTCTGTGGGCCTCCAGGGGAGTGATTACATATACTACATGCCTAGCTCATGCTCCACCATGGGCCATGCCCTTACTTTCAAGGAGAGCTAACTCCTGTATCACCTCCATAATTTAATTTCTCTCAGATGGTTTTTGGGTCCTTCACCTCTGGTTTCTCTCTCTCTGTCTGTCTCTGTCTCTACACATACACACACACATACACACACACACACACACACACACATGCCCAAATTTACTTTATAAAGTTCTGAGCTGCTCTGGCATTCAGAGCTGGCCTTGGGGGTTTGGGAGGCAGAGGCAATTTTCTTC
>LZPO01044422.1:288869-312078 GCA_001675575.1 Neotoma lepida | reverse complement strand
AAGAGGAATACCATCTGCAAACATGACTATTACAGGGTAGCCCCACAAAGAAAGTACAATAATAATCAAACAAAAAAATTAATCACCTCAAAGCACAATTATTTTAGGAAATAAAGGGGTGCTGATAGTAGTATGCATATTAATATATTAGTTACTGTGGGTATGGGTGGGAAGGAAAAGAGGAAAAATAAAACAAACAAAAAAACCTCGGGACTCAGAGCAAGACTAGTGATTCGTATTGAATTGATGGAGAAAAGCTTGGAAGAGGGACATGCATTTAGAAGAAGGAACAAACCGAGCAGTGGTGGCTCACGCCTTTAATCCCAGCACTCGGGAGGCAGAGGCAGGTGGATCTCTGTGAGTTGGAGGCCAGCCCGGGCTACCGAGTGAGTTCCAGGAAAGGCGCAAAGCTACACAGAGAAACCCTGTCTCGAAAAGAAAAAATAGAAGAGGGAACAATAGCGTGGGAGAAAAGTGTGGTCAGGCAGTTTGGGTAGAAGGTTGGCAGAAAAGGGAGAGTAATATAAAAATACTATCAAATNACAAAAGTCATTCCCAGCTTTCAGGGGGCTAAGGCATAAAGACTCATAACCTGGTTAGCCTGAGGATTTGGGAAACAGACAATGAAAAGGGAAAGAGTAGGGAGGGAGAGGGGCTGGGATGGGGGTGGGGAAGAACAGAACAGCATAGGGCTGTTCTGCCTGCTAAATTGGCACTGAGTTATTAAACAAAGGAAGAATAAATTGGAAGGGGAGAGAGTTCGATGGAGTGAAGGGTACCGAAGCAAGATGGCCTTTGTCAACACAAAAACACAACTCTTATCTCAAAGGGAATAAGAGCTAGTTTATTCTGGTGACCATGNCCCAGGAACACAGATTTAGGTCTCCACTAAATAACATGTTCCAGTGTGGAAGGAGTTTCATGAAGTTTTTACAGCCACAAAACAAAGGAAAGTTATAAATCAAGGAAGTTTTCAAATACATTGGTGGAAACATTAAGTAGGTAGTTAAAGCACAGTGGAGAAATCTCAGCTAAGGCCTCAGATGTTATCTTAGCCCTTTGATTTGTAGAGAATAGGGTTTTGTTAATACATTCCAAAGGGTTTTATCTGCTTATCAGGGTTTTAGATCCAACACAGAGGTGGCCAAGGAATGGCTCTTAGANCAAGAAAAAGTGTAATTAGCCCCTAGACCCGCAACATTCCAAACTCTCCACAGTCCTTGAAGTTTTAATCAGTCAGTTGGCCTTTGTGGGNACAGCTCCTTTCCAGGGTTTTTTTGTTTACAGCCTGTTTCTTGCTTTGCTGGACTCCACCTCAAGTCTGAGTCTCTGGGCATCCTATCCCTGGCTCCCAGGAGTCTGCAAACATTCCTACTTTCATTTTAGGGTCTCCCTCTGGGGGATCTGTTTCCAACTGTGGCCTGGTCACTAGTCAGGTGGCTTCACAGCAAAAAGATGCTGGCCACGTGCCTAGGTGTCTGTCAGACCACTGGTTGCCAGTGATGATCCTATTCTTATGTGATCTTTTGTTCGTTCAGTGTTGCAATCCCTTTTGCCTGAGAATTTTACACAACCATGGGTATACAGTATATGAAGTATGTGTGTAAATCAAACTTTTACTGATAACAAATCATAAAGTTATGTATATTATATGTTAATTTTTCTTTATTCTTGAGAATTTCATACAATGAAACATAGTCATATTCATCCCGAGACCCTCCAATACAGCTCCTTTCAGTTTCATGTCCTATTTTTTTTCTTTCTTTGTAGTTTTTTATTTTTTNGATAATTCACTAAGTTCAGTTAGTGTTTCCAATGTGAATATTGATGTGGGGCCATTTATATTAAAGCAATTCTTTGGTATGCATATAATTTTACCTCGTATTAAAGATGGAATCAAATTTGCATGGTAATAAGCTGNATGTGTTTGTTATTTCTATATAAAAAATGAAATCATGGCTGAACATTTGATACTGAAGGATGTAGAGTAATATCAGTGTTTTTCATAGTTGACCTGTATTTTTACTTTACAATTGTCAGTGCTGAAAACCACACTTCCTGTAAACACAAAACACAAAATGGCAGTAGTATGTTTGGTGCCATTTCAGAAACTGTTGAAAATTTTGTTCTAATCCCAAGTAAAATTTACTTGATGTCTTGTTTATGAAACTTCTGTCAGCAACGCCAACAGCATCCCCACATAAAATTAATCTTCTACATGCTGAGTATTGATGACAGGAAAGGATTAAGTACTTTGATTTTCTGTAGTTAAGCCATCGTGTTTCTATAAGAGTGGGAAACTGTATGAACAGTAAAAATGCTGCTATTCATAACATAAGCATCTCAAATCCAAGCTGAGGTGCTTCAGGCAGGCCCAGCTCATTGGAGCTGTGTTGCCTGATGGCATGCACAATGCAAAGTGCACATGTTGTATGCTTAGAAACAGGCTCCAGTGAAGTCACATGATAAACCTCGGGCAAGCAAATTCATTACATATTTGGTTTTGAATTCATTTTTAGCTGCACATTCAAAATCTTTTGCCAGTGCCAAATTTGTTACAAGCCCTACATTCTGTTACACAATGCCATATGGGGTCATGACCCACAGCTTAAGAAGCTGGGTTTCAGGGTATNGGTGGTTTTCTCTTTGCTGTTCTCTATTCTAGCTCTAGAGATCAAACTCAGAGTCTCATCAGTGTTAGCTGCCACTGAGCCAAACCTCAGTTCTAGTCCATGCATTTTATGTTCAGGTTGCGGAAGCCATGTGCTCATCTTTGCAATAAGGGGGGCTTTTTCTCCAATAGGCCTGCTGAGAGGGGAGGGTTTCACTGGGGAAGCATGGGCTTTCCTATCAAATAGATCTGGAACAGGATCGGATAACCCATAGGTTGGCCTTGAGATTGTAGGTAAATTACTTAATTTAAGTCGTGCTTTCTTCATCTATAAATTAGGAATCGTTGAGTCTGAAGATCTGAGGCTGCTGAAGCATAATGCAAAAACTACTTGACACTGAGACTCTAAACATCTAATTAATGAAACATCTCATTTAGCATCTTTGTTTTCACATATGGAAACAAAGGTCCAGGGAAAGTGTCTTTCATGGCCAAGCTCTTGTGGCATATAGCAAAGTGTGGACCAGAACTTGGTCCTTTACACAGGTGCTGGGAAGAGAATCCTGCAAATGCCAAACATGCACTCTACTGCTGTGTTCCATCTCCACCAGAACCTGCTATTTTTCTTTTCTGTTCTGGGGGATCGAACACAGGGCTCACAGGCAAGTAGTCCACCCTAAGATTCAACCATAATTTCTCAGAGTCTGTTTAATTGTTCTTCGTTTTTATTTTTGTTTTTCCTCAAATGACACTTGTTCTATTTTAATCNCTTATATTGGGGTTTATAGATCTCTAAACATGATGTTTCAAAACTCAACATTTNAGTACTGAAAACTGATTTCTACAGCAATATAGAAATAGAGGTTTGTGACAAGCATTTCAAAGGGTCATTTTAGTCAAATGTGATTTAATCTACCTTTCAAAATAACCAGGACCCAGGAGGCTGAGGCAGAAAAATGAAAAGTCCCAATCCAGTTTGGGTTGCAAAACGAAGTCTCTCAAAAAACAAAGTATTAAGCAATCAACCATCCATTTTGGCACAGTGGGGCCTGCCTGTCATTCCAGCACTTGGGAGGCTGAAGCAGGAGACACCAGAGTTTCAGGCCAGCCTGGGCAACATAGCATGACTGTATCCAAAAACAAAAACAACAAAATGAGGCTGGAGAGATTTCTCAGTGCTTAAGAGTGCTTATTGCTTTTGCAGGGGACCTAGGTTGAGTTCTTAGCACCCATATGACAGCTCCCATCTGTAACTCCAGTTTCAGAGGAACTGATGCTTTCTTCTGGTCTTCATAGGCTTCTGCATGCTCATGGGTACCATAAACTCTCACAAGAACACGTGAGTACACGTAAAAATAAATAAATAAATCTAAAAAAAAAANACAGCTCCTTTCCAGGGTTTTTTTGTTTACAGCCTGTTTCTTGCTTTGCTGGACTCCACCTCAAGTCTGAGTCTCTGGGCATCCTATCCCTGGCTCCCAGGAGTCTGCAAACATTCCTACTTTCATTTTAGGGTCTCCCTCTGGGGGATCTGTTTCCAACTGTGGCCTGGTCACTAGTCAGGTGGCTTCACAGCAAAAAGATGCTGGCCACGTGCCTAGGTGTCTGTCAGACCACTGGTTGCCAGTGATGATCCTATTCTTATGTGATCTTTTGTTCGTTCAGTGTTGCAATCCCTTTTGCCTGAGAATTTTACACAACCATGGGTATACAGTATATGAAGTATGTGTGTAAATCAAACTTTTACTGATAACAAATCATAAAGTTATGTATATTATATGTTAATTTTTCTTTATTCTTGAGAATTTCATACAATGAAACATAGTCATATTCATCCCGAGACCCTCCAATACAGCTCCTTTCAGTTTCATGTCCTATTTTTTTTCTTTCTTTGTAGTTTTTTATTTTTTNGATAATTCACTAAGTTCAGTTAGTGTTTCCAATGTGAATATTGATGTGGGGCCATTTATATTAAAGCAATTCTTTGGTATGCATATAATTTTACCTCGTATTAAAGATGGAATCAAATTTGCATGGTAATAAGCTGNATGTGTTTGTTATTTCTATATAAAAAATGAAATCATGGCTGAACATTTGATACTGAAGGATGTAGAGTAATATCAGTGTTTTTCATAGTTGACCTGTATTTTTACTTTACAATTGTCAGTGCTGAAAACCACACTTCCTGTAAACACAAAACACAAAATGGCAGTAGTATGTTTGGTGCCATTTCAGAAACTGTTGAAAATTTTGTTCTAATCCCAAGTAAAATTTACTTGATGTCTTGTTTATGAAACTTCTGTCAGCAACGCCAACAGCATCCCCACATAAAATTAATCTTCTACATGCTGAGTATTGATGACAGGAAAGGATTAAGTACTTTGATTTTCTGTAGTTAAGCCATCGTGTTTCTATAAGAGTGGGAAACTGTATGAACAGTAAAAATGCTGCTATTCATAACATAAGCATCTCAAATCCAAGCTGAGGTGCTTCAGGCAGGCCCAGCTCATTGGAGCTGTGTTGCCTGATGGCATGCACAATGCAAAGTGCACATGTTGTATGCTTAGAAACAGGCTCCAGTGAAGTCACATGATAAACCTCGGGCAAGCAAATTCATTACATATTTGGTTTTGAATTCATTTTTAGCTGCACATTCAAAATCTTTTGCCAGTGCCAAATTTGTTACAAGCCCTACATTCTGTTACACAATGCCATATGGGGTCATGACCCACAGCTTAAGAAGCTGGGTTTCAGGGTATNGGTGGTTTTCTCTTTGCTGTTCTCTATTCTAGCTCTAGAGATCAAACTCAGAGTCTCATCAGTGTTAGCTGCCACTGAGCCAAACCTCAGTTCTAGTCCATGCATTTTATGTTCAGGTTGCGGAAGCCATGTGCTCATCTTTGCAATAAGGGGGGCTTTTTCTCCAATAGGCCTGCTGAGAGGGGAGGGTTTCACTGGGGAAGCATGGGCTTTCCTATCAAATAGATCTGGAACAGGATCGGATAACCCATAGGTTGGCCTTGAGATTGTAGGTAAATTACTTAATTTAAGTCGTGCTTTCTTCATCTATAAATTAGGAATCGTTGAGTCTGAAGATCTGAGGCTGCTGAAGCATAATGCAAAAACTACTTGACACTGAGACTCTAAACATCTAATTAATGAAACATCTCATTTAGCATCTTTGTTTTCACATATGGAAACAAAGGTCCAGGGAAAGTGTCTTTCATGGCCAAGCTCTTGTGGCATATAGCAAAGTGTGGACCAGAACTTGGTCCTTTACACAGGTGCTGGGAAGAGAATCCTGCAAATGCCAAACATGCACTCTACTGCTGTGTTCCATCTCCACCAGAACCTGCTATTTTTCTTTTCTGTTCTGGGGGATCGAACACAGGGCTCACAGGCAAGTAGTCCACCCTAAGATTCAACCATAATTTCTCAGAGTCTGTTTAATTGTTCTTCGTTTTTATTTTTGTTTTTCCTCAAATGACACTTGTTCTATTTTAATCNCTTATATTGGGGTTTATAGATCTCTAAACATGATGTTTCAAAACTCAACATTTNAGTACTGAAAACTGATTTCTACAGCAATATAGAAATAGAGGTTTGTGACAAGCATTTCAAAGGGTCATTTTAGTCAAATGTGATTTAATCTACCTTTCAAAATAACCAGGACCCAGGAGGCTGAGGCAGAAAAATGAAAAGTCCCAATCCAGTTTGGGTTGCAAAACGAAGTCTCTCAAAAAACAAAGTATTAAGCAATCAACCATCCATTTTGGCACAGTGGGGCCTGCCTGTCATTCCAGCACTTGGGAGGCTGAAGCAGGAGACACCAGAGTTTCAGGCCAGCCTGGGCAACATAGCATGACTGTATCCAAAAACAAAAACAACAAAATGAGGCTGGAGAGATTTCTCAGTGCTTAAGAGTGCTTATTGCTTTTGCAGGGGACCTAGGTTGAGTTCTTAGCACCCATATGACAGCTCCCATCTGTAACTCCAGTTTCAGAGGAACTGATGCTTTCTTCTGGTCTTCATAGGCTTCTGCATGCTCATGGGTACCATAAACTCTCACAAGAACACGTGAGTACACGTAAAAATAAATAAATAAATCTAAAAAAAAAAACCAAACAAACAAAATACAAAGCCTCTAGGCATGGTGGCGCATACCTTTAATCCTACTACCCAGAAGGCAAAGGCGGGTGGATCTCCATGAGTTTGAGGCCAGTATGGTCTACATAGGGAGTTCTAGAACTTTCAGAGCTATGTAATGAGACCCTATTTCAAAACAAGCAAAGCTACTCCTTATATAATGTTGGGAAGCATGGTAAGAGGAATCAAAGTATAAAATTACAACCACTTAGCTTTAAGACAAGATCCCCACTGGGACTCCTTTTTGTTCTAGAATTGAATGACACTGGTAAGTAGGGTGGGCTTAGCAAAGGAGGTTGAAGAAAGCCGAAACAAAGAGTAAAAAGTGGCCACATCCAGGGGAAGGGCTGTGGTCCTGGCTACTTGTAGCTCTGGCTCTGGGGAGACTGAGGCAAGAGGGATTCTGTGTAGGCGGTTGAACCCAGCCTGGGCTGTATACCAAGACCCTGCCTCAAAACGAAAGTGTAGGGATCACTTTCNAGTTACTTTCCTTGTAACAAAAGGAAAAATAACTGATTGGTTAACACAGAGCTGCTTTGGGTGACTTTTCTATGTAAAGATAAAGGCAGAGGGAACTTCATAAGCATTCTGTTTGAGTCTGTCCTGTAGGAGAAACTTGCCGCCTCTCAGTTCTCCCACTTTTTAAAATCAAATGACAAGGTTATTATGCATTTAGATAGATGTCTTCTCACAACTCTTTAGCTACTGTTTGAAGCTTAAGTACCCAAATTTCATCAATGATGCTGAAAGTCATCCCACACAGCAGAGATTTTCACTTGCCTTGTAAGGACTTACTGAAATGTAATGAGTCCGTGTGGTAAAGAGGATTTATTTACAGTCACTGGGGAGAGCGCTGAATGAATCAGAAAGCTGATGGTACCTACCCAGTTGCTGATAATCTACAGGCCTCATAGATGGGAAGGTGTCTTCTCAGGAGGACAATGGGAAGTCCCCTTGACAAGCCATCTTGACTGTGGCTCCGGCTTGTAATGTATTCTACCTCTGATGATTTGGAGCTCACTTTTAGTAGGCCTGAACACTCCAAAAACAAATGATTTTGACACGATGACATAAATTATGTATGAGTATCAATTGAATATTCAAGCATAATGAGTTTATGGAATCCAAGAGAATGTTTCCTTTGAGATGCTGCAATACTGCTATTGTTAGGTTCAGGGCCCAGCTGATCCCTCATAGGGAGCCTTTGTGCGAATCTGAAAGAGGCACCCCCTCTGGGTGATGCAGTCCTGTGGGTACATGACTTGGCAAGCAGAGCTTGGGCCGAATCTTAGCTCCCTTTTGTCCCACGGCTGGATGCCTTTGTGCAATGCACAAACTGCGCCCCTCTAAGTGGCCGTCCTGATTGCTGTTGGAATCCTGTGCCAGCAGAAGAGATTTACAGGCTTAAAAGTGCCTGTGTTGCTCGTCCCAGAGGACATTTGAAAACTGCAGAAGTGACAGGCATTTTCCCTTACCCTAACCCTGAATTCATTTGCAAGGGCTAAAGTTGGTGAAGCCTTCATGATGGAGAACCGGGTTAGCATCCTTTACCTAGTCTTGGTGGACTGAACGTGGGGGTTGTGCATGGCGGACGTAAAAAGAATATGGGCTTCAGTGCCCGCTGTCGCCCCTAGAATTGCTGTTTCACGGTGCCACAGCAGTGAGAAGAAAAAACTTGCACAGGGTTGGGGGTGGGGCAAAGAAAGAAAAGTGATGGTAAAAATCATAGAAATCGGACAGCTCTTCTGGTTCCAAGACACAGAGGAGTAGGTATACATCTTCCCATGTCTCCTGGTCATTTTGTGTAGAACAGTGCTAGAGAAAAGATGAGTTTGATTAAAGGGAAGCCTGGGACGCCCCCACCCTACCCTCCCCCTCCCCCGCCTTTACCTTATAAAATCTAGACTGGGTGCTAGGAAGGAGGCAGTCTGAGAATGCTAACAGGAGCAGACAAACAGCCCTGAGACAAGTCGGTTCTTTCTAGCTACAGGACAAGGAAAGGGGTGGCCTTGCAGAACACCTCAGTTTGCATTGCTCTCTACTCTAGTTAAATATCATGGCATTAAATGTGCCCTAGCACTACTCACAACAGCAAAATTGAGTGAAGAGCCTAAGCTTATGTCCTTGCCCAGCTGCTGCAGGGTCTTCTCCCCATCTCACCCCGGGAGATTAAGGAAGACCCAGTACGGGGTCAGGATTTTTATAGGCGCTTGGCAGAAATGAGTCTCCAGCAACTCCTACCCTAGATGTTAATATGTGGGGAGCCAGGTCTTGTGCACTCAGCATGGAGTAGGTGCTGTTCCCAATGGTGTGATATCAGAGAGGACAGGGTGGGAAGCTAGTAAATCCTGACTATATAAATGTCTTGGTTGTTGTTTTCATCAACTGGACAAAAGCTCGAGTTGTCTAAGTAGAGGAACCTTAATTGAGAAAATGTCTCTTTACAGATTGTCCGTAGGCGAGTCTGTCTGACATTTTCTTGATTAATGATTGATGTGGAAGGATCCAGCCCACTGTGGGTGGTTCCAGCCCTGGGCAGATGATCCTAAAGCAAGCCATGGAGAGCAAGCCAATAAGCAATGTTCCTTCACGGTCCCCTGCTTCTTTCAGTTCCTGCCTCAAGTTTCTGCTCTGACTCCCTTCAGTGATGGAGTGTGACCTGAGCCTTGTAAGATGAAATAAAACCTCTCCTCTCCAAGCTGCTTTTGGCCATGGTGTTTTATCACAGTAATAGAAACTCTAAGGCAATGTCCCATACTGTACTATACTACATCACTACACTGTACTATGCTGTGCTGTCTTATCCTATCCTGTATAGTACTATACTATGCTATAATCCAGTGGCAGAGGCTTCAGGGTGGGGACTTGAACTTACTCCACCCAGCAACAATGTGATATTCCTCAGCTTTTATGCTTCAATGGAAGCCAAACAAGTAAACCATGTTCCACATCACCTAACAATAATAACGTGTCACCATCCTCCAGGATCTCAGCATAATAGCAAGGGTGCTCAAGATACAGTTGAGAATCACTGATATGAGTCAGGAAAAGCAAGACATGGTGGCACTTCCTTGTAATCCTAGTACTTGCAAGGCTGAGGAATAATGACCAGTTTCAGGCCAGTCTGAGCTACATAGCAAGACAAAATACTGTCTCAAAAAACAAAACAAAACAAAACAAAAAACAAAAAACCTAAAGAAACCTGGTAAGTATTTTGAAAATCCTGGTAGTGGGTAACTCCACCGATGCAATAAGCCAAATCAAACCAAATTAAAAGTCCAGATTGGATGAGCAAAGCATTCCTAGGAGAGCTCAGGGGAAGAGGAGAAACCACGTGGAAGGTCTAAGGACCAGACTTTAAATACCCTGTAGGCGGTCTTGAGGAGCTCAGGGGGAGGAGCTGCTGCTTAGAGGATTTTCTGAGGACAGGGTTTGGAATGGGAGGAGTGAGGCCAGGTTCCCAACCAAACATCTGGGCGGGGTTTGGAATAGGGCCAGAGCTGGAGATTCCCAACACAATCAACAACAAGCAAAACAAAGAACCAGGAAAACTAGAAGAAACAACTAACAGAGATGTGTGGTGATATTTTATCTGTGTTCCCCAATAAAATTTATCTGAGGATCGGAGGAAAAACGGGGCAGCCAGCCACTAGTAGTAAAACAATAGTCATGCAAGTTAGCACATGCCCTTAATCCGTTTGTTTCTCGGTGACTCCAAGGTCACATTGGGAACTAGGGGAAGGGGGCGGTGGCACACGCCTTTAATCCTAGCGTCAGCCATAGAGTTCTAGAGGTCCATGCAGACAAGACAGGAAGTGATGTAGCTTGGTGAGGATAGGATATGAGTTAACAGACTGGACAGGCATAAAAAGCTGGGTTAGACCGGANGTCGCTCTCNTCTCTTCGCTTCGCTCCTTGGAAGTAGTGGCAGCGTTGGTGAGGTGAGGCTAGTGGTGGCTTGCTCCTAATTCCTCTAATCTTTGTCAGATTTTCACCCCCATTTCTAGTTCTGTGTGTTTATTAATAAGACTGGTTAGAAGTTCGTCTTACAGAGATGAATTCCAAGATGATACAAATACTAGAATTATCTAACAAGGATTTAAGAGCTGTCATCATAAAAAATACTTTCACGTAACCAAAACCCACTTAAAGCAAACAAAAAAGCTACCACTTCAGACAAAGGTAGTTGATATAGAAAGGAGCCAAATAGAGGTTAGAGAGAAGGCTCAGCAATTAAGAGTATTGCTGCTCTTGCAAAGGACCTAAGCTGGACTCCCAGCACACATAGTGGCTTACAATCATCTGTAACAACAGTTCCAAGGGTTCAATGCCCCTCTGTCTTTGGAGGGCACCAGTCATGCACATGGTCTCATGGTGCACATATACATGCAGGCAAAGCACTCAGACATATAAAATAAATAAAAAAGAAAAAATTAAGAAAGCCAAATAGAGCCAGGCAGTGGTGGTGCAGGCCTTTAGTCCCAGCACTCAGGAGGCAGAGGCAAGATGATCTCTGAGTCTGGCCAGCCTGGTCTACAGAGTGAGTTCCAGGACAGCCAGGGCTACACAGAGAATCCCTGTCTTGAAAAAAACAAAAAACAAACAAACAAAAAACAAAAACAAACAAAAAAAGCCAAATAGAAATTGAAAATAAAACAATCAGAATAAAACTTTCATCAAATGCTGGGGCTCATGCCTTTAGTTCCAGCACTCAGGAGGCAGAGATAGGCAGTAAGATCTCTGTGAGTTTAAGGCCAGCCTTTTCTGCAAAGAGTTCCAGGACAGCCAACACTGATATACAGAAAAACCCTGTCTCAAAACAAACAAACAAAACAAAACAAAACAAAACAAAACAAAACAAATACTTCCATCAATGCGATCATGAGCAGAATGTAGAGGTCATAGAAAACAAAATCAATGAACCTGAAGATAGAACATCAGAAATTAAATTGTGCGATCTGAACAATAGAAAAAAAGAAGCTGGAAAAATAATGAACAGAACCTCAGGATGTATGAGACTATAAAACAGGTACAATATTCATGAAGGTTGGGCTTAATTAAAAGGTGTTTAAGGAAATTATTGTCAAGTGGGCATGGTGATGTAGTCTGAACTCTTGGGAGATGGAAACAACAGGATTGTGAGTTTCAGGACAGCCTAGCCTACATAGTGAAGTCTTGTCTGAAAAATAAAAATGGAAAATTTGCCTAAATTTCCCAAAATACATAAATATTTAAGAAACAGAGGCTAAAACCCCAAACAGAAGAATGAGCTTTCTCTCTCTTTAGAAGGAGCTGAACACCAAGATCAACCATGAAGTCAGGTGAGTCACATTAAAAACAAACAAAACGTGGTAACACTGTATTACAGGTCAGTGTCATAGTACGTTAGGTCACACTCACACCCTACTCGGGCATTCACAGGTGAGTGTCAGGGAAGTTTATATACTACTGTAGTTTAGATCTTGGATGTCCCCAAAGGCTTACTTATTAAAGGTTTGGTCTCCACCCTGTGCCACTCTTGGGAGGTTGTGGAACCTTTAAGAAGTGGGCCCGTGGCCGGGTGGTGGTGTCGCACACCTTTAATCCCAGCACTCGGAGGCAGAGGCAGGCGGATCCCTGAGTTTGAAGTCAGCCTGGTCTACAAAGCAAGTTCCAGGCTAGCCAGAGCTGCCCAGAGAACCCTTGTCTCAAAAAGAAGAAGAGGAGGAAGAGGAGAAGGAGGAGAAGGAGGAGGAGGAGGGGCACAGAGGCTGGAGAGATGGCTCAGCACTGGCTCCTCTTCCAGAGGACATGTGTTCAATTCCCACATGACAACACACAACCATCTGTAACTTCAGTTCCAGGGAATCCAACACCCTCTTCTAGCATCCACAGGCACCAGGCATGTAAGTGGTACACAGACATAGAAGCAAAACACTCATAACATATCGTGCAGTAAGGGAACTCCCAACATGATCGCTCTATTACTGGGAAGGTTTTTATTGTGGGTAAGAGAGAGAAACGATCCAGAGGACCCTGGAGGAGTCCAGAGCAGAGAGCAAAGTAGACTGGGCATGGCCAGGGCTAGGGAAAGTGTAGTGGAGACAGGAAGAGATAGAGTGGTGGAGAGCACAAGGAACAGAAAGGAGTGAATATCAAGACAGCCTGAGCGTGAGCGGGGTGGACAAATCATGGCCATTATAGGAGGACGAGTAGCTGGGAAGGGGGGGAGACTACTTTTGGGGATGGTTTTACAAGTTCCCGAGGAATGCTCGCTTTTATCTAACTGTCAGAAATCCTATGGTTCAGCTTGAGCTCATTTCTAGACATAGAGGGCCTGCGACCTAACACATGAAATAAAATACGATGAAAGAGAATTTAATTTAAAAAAAAATGGAGTGAGCCTAGAGAAAGAAAATTTTGTAAGTGGAAATGTGTCCTTCAAGGGGCTATTTGGGTCTCTGTCCTTATCTGTTCTTTCTACTTCCTGGTAATTATAAGATATACAGGCCTTCTCTACCACAGGCTACCACCATGACATTCTATGAGAACACAGGCTCAAAGCAGCAGGACAAAGTAAGCAAGGGCTGAAACTGTGAGTCAGAACAAACCTTTCTTCCTTAAAAGGTGATCATCTCAGGTACCTTTGTCACAGTGATGAAAAACAACACACATATGCCAATCAAATGCACGGTTATATAATTCATTCAACTGTCTCATCACTGAAGTTGTTTGGGGAGATGAACTTTGTATGGATGAACTTTGTGTGGGTATTTTGTCTGCATGTATGTTTGTGCACCACGTATGTGCCTAGTGTCTTGCAGAGGCCAGAAGATGGCATCAGATCCCCAGTGGTTGGGGTTACAGACACTTGTTAGTGGCCATGTGGTTGCTGGAACTTGAAACTGTGTCCTCTGGAAGAGCAGCCAGTGCTCTTAACCTCTGCATCATCTCTCCAGCCCAGGAGATGAACATTAAGAAGAATCTTTGATTTTCATAGTCTAACAACATGCCTATTCACAAGCCTCACATGTATACATTTTTCCCCTCTGAGAAGCTTGGCAGCAAAATTAGGATGTGGGCGTTTAAAAATAAAGTCATTGTTTTAATGTGTGTGTTATTTAAAGTTATTTAAATTAGCATTCTAGTGAGAGTAACATCCAGAAGTATTTTCAACAAAATACAATAACCACACAAATCACAATTTCCAACTGGAGGTGGGCCAGTTCCTTTATCAGCTGGTGGAACCAAATAACCCAAATGGATGAGATTCCGTGGACAAGCTATTTGAATATTTTTTCTGTATAGCGAGGAATGTTGCTAACTTTCTCATTCAAATT
The DNA here is from genome assembly GCA_001675575.1 of Neotoma lepida. Classification (NCBI taxonomy): domain Eukaryota; kingdom Metazoa; phylum Chordata; class Mammalia; order Rodentia; family Cricetidae; genus Neotoma; species Neotoma lepida. The sequence continues at coordinate 298,002 of LZPO01044422.1, read as the reverse complement.
GGTAAGTATTTTTGGATCTCCAGTAGTAGGTTTCTACACTGACGCAATAAGCCAGGTCAAGCCAAATCAAAAAGACCAGATTTAATGAGCAAAGCACCCCCAGCTGACTCTTAAGCCCCTCAGAAGTGAGGTGGGGAAGGGGAAGGAGAAATCACAGGGCAGGTCTAGGAACCAGAGCTTAAATACTCATAGACAAGGTCTTGAGCAGCTCTTGAGGAGAAGCCACCACTTGGTGAGCTTTCTGAGAGGGGCAGGGTTTGGAGAGGGAGGAGGTAGGGCTGAAGCCGAGCTCCCAACCAGATGGAAATGACATGTGAAAAGCTCTTTCTTTATTGAAGTATTTATTCAGTTATCCCTTGTAGTCCTTGGAACAAATGGGAAGATATTAGCCTCCGTACAGAGAATAACAAAGGAGTCATGAGGAGAGGGGTTTATGTTGGAGATCCCCAACCTAGGGCAAGAGCCAACACAAATCTGATTACAATTCTGTTCTGGTCTTTTAAAGAGTGTACAGACTATTTTATTCTGGTCATAGCTGTAGATTTATGATGAAGAATGTCATTTATTTTAACTAAAATAAAATACTTTGTTCAGTGGCAAATCTATGTCTTTGACAGAGTTTAATAGTTTTAAAATTTGTACTTCTTGGTTATTTTTACTCATTTTAACAAATATTTGTGCCCCTATGTGCCAAGCACAAGGTTGCTTCCTACTTTTGAGGGGAATGGGAGAGTTGTGAAATATTATTTGTTGTATTTTTGTACACAAGTCTATTATCAGTTTAATCTCATTAATCAGAGCTCTACTCCACTTTCTAGGTCTTTGGATGATGTTCTTTAATTATTTTCCAGTTTAAGCCACAGAAATAAACTATTCATATTCGATTCTCACCTTAGTATTCAGAATACTCCTAAATACTTAGAGCAGGAAGTTAAAAACGCCAAGTACCCTTTGTTCTTACACTGTATAACCTTCTGGGAAAGTACTTAAATTCCCTACCTTTCCATCCTGGTGAGATACAATGATACGGCTGGAAACTGTCAGAGCACAAATATATCAATATGTCAGTAAGGAGAGATGACTCAGCAATTAAGAGTACTGGCTGCTCTTGCAGATGACCTGGTTCTGTTCCCAGAACCCACAAGGCAGCTCACAACCAACTGTGATTCCAGTTCCAGGGGAACTTCTGGCCTCTGTAGGCACCAGGTACACATGTATACATACAGACATGTGGACCAAATACTCATACACATAAAATAAAAATAAATATTTTTTCTTTCAAAAAAGAATATATTTATTAATTTCCTCTCCCTTTCCCCTCCCCGAAAATCACAAAAACCAAAACAACCCCTTCTCTAATTCGTTTTCTTCATCCTTTTCTCTTTACATTTTTCTACAGTCTGAACATGTTTTACATTTAGTGTCTTTCTGCCCCACACCTACACTCCATTTGGTTACAGGAATTTAAAGAACAAGCTACAATCCCAGGGGTATGTTCAGTTTAGTTTTCTGTTTTGTTCACAAGATACAATCTAGGACAGCCGTTAGTCCCTTCTGACACACTTTAGCCTGAACCTGATCAGGCCTTAGCAAACAGTTTGACTGGAATGTCATTTGATGTTCTGGCATCTTCCTCAGAGACTATTAGTTGTCTATTTCAAAATGCTAAGGCTTGTGCATAGCTAATTGTGTTTGAATGAGAAACATGATGTCATGAATGATGTCGATGGCAGTGGAAAGGGGCTGTCCTTGCATGCCCTCTTACTTTACTTGTAGAAAGAGTTGAAGTTTGGCACTAAAAGAAAATTTATTCTCTTGGGACTGTGCCTAGTACATGCTTCCAGTGAGTGTTCTGCGGTGGGGAGCAAATGCAGGCAGTTAATTTAAACCAACAAAACCCGATGAGCCCATCTCACCCAACTGTGTCTGAGCAGGTCAGGTTCTGCTCATTTCCACGATGAATCCACAATCAATGCTTTCCTGACACCAGAGATTTTACACTTTATCCTAAAAGAGTGACACTGGTTGCTTACTGGTGTGCTGGTTCGTTTTTTGCTTGTTTGTTTTTGTCAACTGGACACAAACCTGGACATACCTGAGTAAGGCGAACATCAGTCGAGAATTATCTCTAACAGACTGTCCTGTAGGCAAGTCTGTGGGGACATTTTCATGGTTAATGCTTGATATGCGAGGATGTTGGCACCCCTGGGCAGATGGTTCTGCGCTGCTTAAGAAAGGAAGCCGAGAAAGCCAGGCAGAGCAAATCAGGCTTCTGTTTCAGTTCCTGCCTCCAGATTCCTGCCCTGGGATCCCTTAAAGATGGGCTGTAAGCTGTAAGCTGAATAAACCCTCTCCTCCCTAAGGTGTTTTTGGGCACAGTATTGATCACAGTAACAGAAAGCAAACTGGGACAGTGGTTACTGTTTGCTTTGCTTTTCCCAGTTAGGATGATATAATGGCTTGGTAAAGTATCCATCCTTGATAGTGTGAAGGCAATACAGACCCCACCTTAGGGTAGGGAGACTGTCTTAGACCACCTGATGTACTCAGTTCCAGGAAGGACCTCAGGAATGTGCTATGACAACTCAAACAGATACGGGACAGTCTGTATTTGTATCTGTGTCTGAGGTTTATGGCCCTTGAAGATATCTAGATAATCCTGCTGAGCAATCTGATAATCCTGTTCAGCCGGTTGTGGTTCCCCGCCAAAAGTCAAGCCCAATGGTTTCAAATGTGGGTTCNCGTCCAAAGTTTGGACCAATAGTTTCAAAAAATCACTTTGCCCCATATCCCTTCTACCCAATCCCAAATTGCCAATTCCCAGCTTGCGGTTTTTCCCTATAAAAACTCTCTATACCTGGGCTCATGGCCGCTGCCATATTTTCTTCCATCTGCCATGCAGCGGCCCAGGTGTACCTGACAATAAAAGGACCCTTATGTGCTTGTATCAGAAACCGGTTCCTTGGTGGTTTCTTGAATACGGGGTACAACAGGCAGAAAGAGAGAGATAAGAAAAAGGAGAGGCCAAAGATAAAACGTGTTTTTCATATGTGGGAGAAAGAATATGCAGATACAAAGAACCAGACAGAACCATTGCCCAAACCACCTGGATACAATTTCCCTTTTTTAATTTTTTGACACAGGGTTTCTCTGCGTAGCCCTAGCTGTCCTGGAACTTGATCTGTAGACCAAGCTAGCCTCGAATTCAGAGATCTTCCTGCCTCTGCCTCTCAAGTGCCAGGCTTAAAGGCTTGCACCACCAGGTTCAGATTCCTTTCTTATTCTTGTTAAATAGCACTAACCATCTCTTTATGTTCAAGTAAAATAGTTTACTAATCCCCAATGCAAATCAATACATTTGCATGCAACATATTGCTGAACACAGTCACAAACTTACCTGTGGGGTGGTGTGCAGCTCATCCATTAGTGGAGTCCTTACCTGGTGCGCTTGAGGCCTGGGTTTGATCATCAGCATCACAGAGAGAAACAAAAAGCCCAGGTACACTATACTTAATGAAATCCCATTCTCCTCACTTCCCCTGGACTCAAGACGTCAATTAGGTTCTGTAGCCGCCGATCTCCATTTCCAGGATGTAGTGGATTAGGGCAAAAGCTTGCATTACAGACCAGTATTTACTGGATTGACTTACTCTTAAGAGTTGATCAATTTCTCATAATACCTGAAAAACTCTTCAGATGAAAGTCAGTCTTTTCTGGATTACCCCCACCTTTTCGATGGATGTCTCATGGGAAATGATGAGCCAGAATTTTTTCCTGCCTTCATGTGTGTTTGTTGTCTGTTGTGTCAGCCTCAAGTGAAGTGCTACTAAGAAGATGTTCGTTTTATGACTTTTGTTTTGTTTTTTGAGACAGGGTGTTGACACTGTCTAGGGGTACAGGCTTAGGTTAGTTTTCTCTGCCAGTTAAAGAATAGGCAGGTAAGAAGTATTACTGAAAATCTCGAGGAGTCCCAGCAGAGTCATCATGTGATACCTGGAAGTCTTGTCTTGTGGGCATCTTAGTTTTATTAATAAAAAGAATTAAGAACAGACTCAAAGGCAAGATCAAGAACAATTTATAAGAGATTAAAATGAAAGCTCCAGGACAGGTAGGATGTAAATCTCACAGCTGCCTGGAAGGAAAGAGAAGACTGGAGTAGAGAAGGAACAAAAGCTCTGCTGCTTGAGACAAAGCGGCATGGAGTATGGCTACCTGTGATGTGAAGGCAATACAGACTCCATCTTTGGGGAGGGCCACCATCTTAGACCATCTGCTGTACTCAGTTCCAGGAAGGACCTCAGGAATGTGCCATGACAGCTCTAACAGATACAGGGCAGTATGTCCCTGCAGACATTCTGTCTGTGGTTTATGGCCCTTGAAGATATCCAGATAATCCTGCTGAGCAGTCCAGATAATCCTGCTCAGCAAATTGTGGTTCCCTGTAGATAAATTGTTAAACGGTCTTATTGAACAAAAAAAACACAGAGCCAGATATAGGGGTGAAAACCTGAGAGATCAGGGAAATAGGAAAAGCCACAAGCTAACCTTACCTCACCAACACCTCAGTCTCCAAAGAGAGAGCACATGTCTTCCTGTATACCTACGTCTATATTCATTTTAAGCAACTACTAGTTTTAAATATTTTACATTGGATTGGATTTTTGTATATTGTGTACAAATAATGTATATTGATACAAATTTGAGATTGATTTTGTTAGAAAATATTGTACATATATTTCTAATCTTGTTCAAGGTATTGTACCTATACAGTTCATTTAAAAATGTAATGTAATTTTCTAATCCTTGAATGTTATTGTTATCAACTATTAGGATATAAAGAAATGCAGGTTAGTAGTTAGTCTTTACAATCGAACTTGTAGTCATATTAGGTATGTTTTCAAGGTCAAGCAGAGATATATTTTAGATAGACAGGTCATCTTCAAACCCTTCAGAGATCTGCAGAATATGGCATTTAAAATGTTTTAATAGATTTTTTTCTTTTTTTTATGACTATGAGACATGTCTGCTCCTGGCAGCACCAATCTACTTCAGAGAAGATATAGACATTGAAGAAACTGCATATGGAGTTAACTTTCATTGTGGCAAAAGTTAGCCACTGGACAAGAAAGTTTCCTGGCATTGACTGCTGACAGTATGCTGTCCAAAATGGACAAGCAAGACAACAACACAAAGGACTACTGATCCTTGCTAAGACAAGTGTGGTTGCAGCTTTGGCAACAGATGTACTACTATGAGGCCAGGACAATATCTCACCATCACTGAAATGGCTTTGCAATCCTGAAAAGGTACAGTGCCCCTTCCTTCGAAGGCAGCTGAGCAGGCAGTGGGCTGATGGCTCCTGGTGTGCAGTGGAACAGTAGCTGGAAGAGTTATTCTTGGAGGAGTAACTAGGCTGACGGAGTCTGGCCTCTCAATGGTAGACTGGCATTTAATAAAGGAGATGAAGCCACCCACAAGCTGAGAAGAATGGGAAGCCATATTCCAAAAATACCAGCAATTTCCAGAATTATAAATTCCTGAATCATGACAGGACACTGGCAGAATTCAAGTTTATCTGGTACATGGAATACTGGCACCGAATATGGGTACAGCTGTAGGCCTTGCATACATCCTGCTTCACAAATGAGTCTGTCAGATATGCTAAGCCTGTAGGCTGAAGATGATGCCCCAATGTTGCAGAGAAACCTCGGGTGACTGTCCAGGCAGCTGGCTGTTTCAGTCATAAGTCACATTTTTTGGAAGTCGCTTGTTTGTACTTCCTGTTTTACTAGGTAATATTATTTTCTTCTCTGGTTTCTTAGGGAGTTGAAGATTAGATAGTTATAGTTATAGTTTTCCTTATTAACAATTTCAGAAAAGAAACTCACTAAGAGGTGTAAAGTGAATAAATTTGAAAGACATCATAAGATAGTTTTCTGTTGCTAATATAAGTTAGGATAGAAAGTGAATTAGGCACATTTTGGACTTAGCAAAATAGGATAGATAATGGAATATTTTTGCTGAATTTGTCAAATGCAAATGGACTAGACATTGTTGATGTATTTATTGCTTGTATATATTGTATATAGTTATTATACTTATTGTATATAGTTTTTCTTATATTAGTTATAATTTTATTTTTTATTTTAGACCAAAAGGGGAAATGTAGTGATATTTTATTTGTGCTCTAATAAATAAAATTTGCCTGGAGATCAGAGGAAAAAGCCAGCCATTATAAGTAAACATAGAAGTCAGGCAATGGTAGCACACACCTTTAATCTTATCACTTGGGAGGCAGGGATCTGTCTGGATCTCTGTGAATTCAAGGCCACACTGGAGAACAGACCCAAGCGTGGTGACACATGCCTTTAATCCCAGCACTAACCATAGAGGTCTGGAGGTCTGCACAGACAGACAGGAAGTGACAGAGCTGGGCATGAAGAGGAAGTGATGTAGCTGGGCTGAGAGAGCCAATGAGAGAACAGAACAGAAAAGAATATAGGCGTGGGTATACAGGAAGACACATGCTCTCTCTTTGGAGACTGAGGTGTTGGTGAGGTGAGGCTAGCTTTTGTGGCTTTTCCTATTTCCCTGATCTCTCAGGTTTTCACCCCTATATCTGGCTCTGTGTTTTTTGTTTAATAAGACCATTTAACAATTCGTCTACAGTTCCCTGCCAAAAAGCCAAATGGTTTCAAATGTGGTTTCGTGCCCAAAGTCTAGACCAATAGTTTCAAAAAATCACCTTGCCCCATATCCCTTCTACCCAATCCCAAGTTGCACGAAAGCATGTAATTCCTGGCTTGCAGTTTTTCCCTATAAAAACTCTCTATCCCTGGGCTCACTGCTGCTGCTGCTACTGCATTTCCCTCCATCTGCCTGGCAGTGGCCCAGGTTCGAACCTGACAATAAAAGGACCCTTATGTGCTTGCATCAGAAACCGGCTCCTTGGTGGTCTGGGGGTTTCTTGAAATGGGTACAACAGTGACAGGTGGAGGGCAGGTTTACTTTAGAGAAAGAGTGAGGCAATGCAAAGCATTAGTTAGAGTGTTGTTACTGTTCTATTGCTGGGATAACACACATAACCAAAGAAACTTCCAGAAGAGCTTATCTGGGCTCATGGTTTCAGAGGGTAAGTCCATGATGGCAGAAAGGAGGTAGCAGGCAGCTGGAGCAGCTGCTCCATCTTCAAAAGCAAGCAGGAGGTAGAGAGAGATAATTTAAAGTGGTAAGTCTTTTGAAACCTCAAATCACCCACCCATACTTCCTCTAGCAAGGCTGCACCTCCTAGTCGTCCCCAAATAACCACCAACTGGGGGGCCAAGTATTCAAATGTATGAGCCTGTGGGGGCCATTCTCATTCAAAGCACCATAGTTAGTCAGTTTAGAAGTCTACTTAGGCTCTGGCCAGCCTCGGAAAGAAAAAGACAAGAAAGAGAAATAGTTAAACTTGGAGATAGAGATAGGTGGCTACAGAACCTAACTGACATCATGAGTCCAGGGAGGTAAGGAGAATGAGATTTCATCAAGTAAAGTGCACCTGGGTGTGGGAGTCTGTCAGAGTCCAGCTCCGACCTGTTGAAGGGTTCTTGGCGGGAGGAGAGAGGAATGAGAAAGAATTAGATAGAAATATAGGTGGAGATGGAGANAAAGTCAGAGACACAGGATAGCTTCAGGAGGGCCCTGGGTCAATACCCAGCCGCCTCAAGGTTTATTCAAAAGGGCTTTTTATACAATACCAAGGGGCAAGGCAAAAGACCTCCCTCTTTCAAGATCAAAGCACAAGATCAATGTACAGCCAAGTGTAGACCCTTCAAAACACCTGGTAAACACACCTGTGACCAAATCATCCCATCATGCAGCCCTGCCGGGTAAAGAAAGCTCAGATTCTCTGACCCTGAGTAAGGTCTTCCTAGGGAGCCCCTGTGGACCCCCACACCTGGGCTTTTTGTTTTTCTCTGTGATGCTGATAATCAAACCCAGGCCTCAAGCACACCAGGTAAGGGCTTCACTAATGGATGAGCTGCACACCACCCCATGGGTAAGTTTGTGACTGTGTTCAGCAATATGTTGCCTGCAAATGTATTGATTTGCANTGGATATTCATGCCTCAGGGACTTGTAGGGACTGTATTAGGAGGGAGAATTCTGAGAATGCTAACTAGGTCCCTGATCTCCTCCACCATTAGGAGACAAAGGCATCTCTCTACCTAGAGGTGTATTCCATTCTTTACATCATCGCCTTGTAGTTCTGACTGACCTGCAGCTTGCTGGGTAAACAAGGCTGGCCTCAAGTTTGCAGAGGTTCTCCTGCTTTGACCTCCTAAGTGACAGATTATAGTGAGTATCACCAGGCCTACTTTATGTCTTTATAGTTTTTGTCTTATGTTATTTCACTTTAAATATTTTTATTTGATTTTTTGCAGTAGTGAGAACTGTCTTAGTTAGGGTTTCTATTGCTGTGAAGACACCATGACTATGGCTACTCTTATAAAAGAAAACATTTAATTGAGTTTGCTTATAGTTTCAGAGGTTTAGTCCATTATCATCATGGCAGGAAGCAGGGCAGCACACAGACAGACATGGTGCTGGAGAAGGAGCTAAAGATTCTACATCTGAGTCTATAGGCAGAGGAAGAGAGAGTGAGCCACTGGGCCTGGCTTGAGCTTCTGAGACCTTAAAGCCTACCCCCATGACACACTTCCTCCAATAAGGCCACACCTACTCTAACAAGGCCACACCTCCTAATAGGGCCACTCCCTATGGATCTTTGGGGGCCATTTTCCATTCAAACTACCATAGGAACTGAACCCAGAACCTTGTGTCTGCTAGACAAGTATGTTGCCTTTGAGCTACATCCTTAGGCCTATTTTACTTTGAGTTAGTGCTATGGGTTTGGCCTCCTGCCAATCTGCAATGGCAGCAGTGGCAGCAGCCTATGTCATTACCTGATGCTGCCAGAGTTGCATAGCAACATGCTCCTATTTAAAGCCAGGCAGTGGTGGTGCACGCCTTTAATGCCAGCACTCAAGAAGCAGAGGTAGGCAGATCTCTGAGTTCAAGGCCAGTCTGGTCTACAGAGCAAGTTCCAGGACAGCCAGGGCTACACAGAGAAAGCCTGTCTTGAAAAACCA